>JARHVA010002872.1:0-465000 GCA_037957365.1 Torreya grandis
GGTCATGGCTTGTCTTATAATGGTGAAGTGTGATGTTTTTCCTAGTGGTTTTCAAGGTATCCTATGGTGGTATAACCAAAAGGGTGAGTTAAAACACCTAACTATGTCATCTATCTCCTCAATATGATCATTCATGAAGTTTTTGGAGAAATTAAGGTAAATTTGATTAATTTAAGGTAGTGTATTATGGATTATGGTCACTTTGAGAGATAAATGTCTTGAAATATCCATACTAATTATAAGTATCAAGTACATTTGTGTGTCAAACATGTTTTTAAGATGGTTAAGGTTGATTTGAAGGTCAAAAAAATGATATGTACATTGCCCTCACACTTTTCAAATATTTGTGAGTCATTTTTAATGTAAGAATGGTAGGTACAAGTCATAAAGTAATGATTATAACTTGCAAATAGTTACAAATGCAGCTCATGAGCTATCCAAGAGAGATTAAAGTGCATTTTCAAGAGATTACAAGTGCATTAAATATTTATTCCATCTCTTCAAGTCTAAATCATGTTGAAACAATCTTACAAGAGTTAAAATAAGGCAAAATATGCATCAGGAGCTCCATCAAGTTCTTGGTAGCCAAATTAAGGCCAACTTCTAATGTTTGGTTCATAAAAGAGAGAGAAAGTTAAGACCAAAGCTCCTAAGGTGAATAAGGGACACTAATGGCCTTCCAAAATTTTGCATTGGTTCTTAGATCAAGTCCCTCTCCTTTATAAACAATCACTAACGGTGTAACCCTCTCTAAAACCCTTCAAAACCCTACAAGCTCTCTAAGGTGAAATGAAACTTTATCAAGCTTCTCTTAAGCTAGACATACTTTTGAAGACTCTTAAGGAAGCCTAAAATATCTGCATATAAGTTGTGGAAGTCATGAAATATGAACAAGGATTCAATATAGTTCTCAAGCCTATTTGAATTTTTTAATGCATAGATGTTGGAAGCCTTCTCAAACTTCTTATCAATTAAGCTATGAAGAATCAATTAAAAGTGATATACAAGCTGAATAGAAGTTGTATGACCTTTCACAATACCTACATAGATTGTTCAAATTGTTGTGATAGTCTTCCAACAAGGACTAGGTCTTGGCTTAAGAGATAAAATTATTTTTATTGCTTCACATTGAATTAAGAAATTTTTATGAATTACAGGTTCTAAGGATAAGGACCAAAACATGAAGAGATTTAAGCCTAAGTCTCAATTTCACCAAGTTATGAGATGCACTGAAGAGCCAAGAGTGGCATAGAAATATGCCAAAGAGAGCACATATGCATTGTGTCAAATCAATAACTTGTAACTCCTCCTCAAAGAAAAGGCCATTTCAAGTGAAAAAGGGTGAGTCATAAAATGCAATGATGCACTCCTACACCACATTTCATGAGATTCTTATCACACCAAGAAACATATGTAGGAGAAATAAAGACAAGATTGTTTTCTTGTTTCCCTTTGGCATTGTAACTAAAATTATGATTACATGACAACCATCATGGACTCTTTACACGTCTACCTTCTCTCTCTCTCTCTCTCTCTCTCTCTCTCTCTCTCTCTCTCTCTCTCTCTCTCTCTCTCTCTCTCTCTCTCTCTCTCTCTATCTCTCTCTCTCTCTCTCTCTCTCTCTCTCTCTCTCTCTCTCTCTCTCTCTCTCTCTCTCCTCTCTCTCTCTCTCTCTCTCTCTCTCTCATTTTATTCTATAAATTGGTCTTGAATGGATTATAAATAAATCTTTAATCTAAGTATGGTGAAGCCCTACTCAAACTAATATTTGTTCTTTCCTTTTGAATGAATAACAAGCTAATTTTAACCTTCTTCAAGCTTAATTCTAGTGTATACTTGTGATTGTGCATGATTAATAGTGGTAGTGTCCTAACTCCCTTTATTTTATCCTCTCACCCTTACCTTTTTGCAAGTAGGTTGGCTCTTTTTAGGTCATAGTTGGTTGTGTATGGTTTTATATGTAAAAATATGTCATTAGTTCACCTCTTGGTTATCTCTCCTAATTCATACATTTTGAAAAACCTACATGTTAAAACATTGATGTAAGGAGAACCTCTATTTTGAGTTGTGTGGTCAAATTAGTCTTATTTCACTTCACAAGTGCATACGCAAGTGGAGGTCAAGATTTTAGTGCATCACCCCTCATTTTTTTTTTCTCTTTCTCTTTTCTTTGCTAGTTAAGTAGGTTAGTGTTAGTTTTAGGTGTTGTACCAAGGGAACCAACCCTCTCTATAGGTTCTCTTTAGCCATAGGTCACCCAAAACCTTAGAGAGATCCCATTGTGTCAATTGGGTAAAGAGGTCCTATTATGACTTGAGATTGCACCTGTGGGGGGGATTTATTAGGCTCTTCCACTCCCAGTCATAATATGGGAACAACCCTAGGCTGTGGGTATCCTATAATAGGGTTGAACCTCCAGAGAAGGATAGCTTCCTTTTGATGGATCACCTAAACTAATGATTCACAAGGAAAAGGGTTAGAAAAGGGATCTTAATAAGGATAAAAGGTGATGCACCAAATAAAAATGGGAAAATCCCATAAGCTTGAACCCACACTAGATCTGCAAAAGACAATGTTAGCTCACACAACCTCATAGACTAACTGATTGCATAAGTATTTCATGGACTAGGCTAAGATAGAACACTAATCTAGGCCTGTAATAGCTTTAAAACACCCTAAAAGAGGTCATAAAGGAGGGCAATGGACAAGGAAGATTCTCCTTCATAATGCCATCATGCACAACTCACTCAACACAGATCCAAGGCAAGAAATAGGTAAAGAAAGTCTTTTATTGCATCAAGAGGTAGTTCTTATAAATTCTTGATAGAGTTTAGCCTAATCAAGATGAACATATTTTGAAATATCTCATAGAGTACCTTGATCTTCAAGATTAGAGAGTTCTTGTGAGAGTATAGAATCTAAGAGAGTGCTTATAAATGGGAAAGAATGGGTAATATAGAGAAAGGGAGAAGATATAAGAGGGGGAATGTTAACCAAGAACAATCAATGAGCTAACACCTTTCAATGAATTATCCACCACACTTAATCTAATATAAATTAACACATCATAGGCAAAATAACCTACATTTACTCTAATTAGTCTTCAATTTATTCTCATTGGCTGAGAAAAATGCACTTGAAGATATTAGTTTGTTTTGTAGATGATGAGTCATGATCCTTTCAAGGAAGAGAGATCCTTAAGATTTAAACAACATTGAATGCTCCAACTATTTGTTTAGCCACCAAATCCCTTTGATTTGATCTTTTACACCATCTCCACTTTCTTTCATTATGAGGATAAAACCCTCATATATTTGATCATGATAGAGCCATCTCCATGGCTACTTCAAGTGGTGATAGGTACCTTATTATCAAAAATAAGACCATGTAGAAGGATGAGATATTTTCCCATAATCACAAATATTTACCCTTACTTTGGAATATGAACTGAGGTCTACTATAGATATCTCATTTATTAGTTTTCCTATAGTCTTGATGTTGATAAAATGAATCTTGCAGGTGTTTGACCTCACTTCGACAACAAGTTTCCACCCTTTTGTCTGTATTAGGTCTAAAAGACCTATTCTACCTCCATGGAACTCTAATGGTGATGCTTGATTACTAAAATATCCATTCTAGTTCAACTTGGATCATCTTCAAACATGGATCCTATGTATTCACTTTCCTGGGTCAACAAAAGCTTCATTAACTTCCATTAGAAGTTTCCTAGGCTCGCCTTTGTTCATTTATCATCGACTTATTGATTTAGGATTATCAAATTTAGATACTTGGTAACCTCATGCTTGATCTAAGCTCCATTAAATTTTTGACCTTACTTGTACCATTGATCTTTCTCTATATGAATGAATGTGAGCCATAGATACTCTACTAGTTTAACACACTCAAGACACTTATCACACATGCATTTGCTTTTAGGATCTCCTGACCTTTTGACCCATCGCTAACTATTGATTTTTGATCACATGATTAAATGTGCACCGTAGATCTATTTGGGCCCACTAACTCAAGCTATCAATCATGTGCCATTGATCTATGATCTAATCAAGTGATATTTTGACATTTTTCAGCCACACATTCAACCTTGGAACATTTGAATTAAAATGAATTTTTACCAAAGATTTAACTTGACATCTGCATGTATGTCCCAAATTGCTTATTTAACTTTAAAGGATTATATCTTGAGATATCAAGATCATTAAGATACAAAAATTGTAGATCATGATTTAGGCATGAAGAGCTTCATTTCCATGTGATTTTTTGGCCTGAGAGGCTTTCTAAGCATACTTATAAAATGCACAATCAAGCTGACCAATCCATTTCTTCATGATGTTTGAGACGATCTAGCTCTTCAAAGCTTGATTTTGCCATATTTTGATCATTCATGGGTCAATAATTTTGCTTAGCTTCTCTATCCAAGTATGAGCTTGGTATGTGCACCAAAATTGGCCAACATCTTTGGTGACTCATAGGGAAGCATGCCTGCTATGCTTGAGAGCCTACATAAGTTACCTTGTCTGATCTATTGGGCATGGAGTCACAAGTCTTTACTCTTAGTTGACATGAAATGATGCAAGGCTTCCCATATAGATAAATACCTATTGAATAAATATTAAAAACAAGAAATAAAACAAATAAAGGCAAGTTCACACAGGCACATGGAGAAAATAAAAAATAACTAACCTACTAAATAAATGTGCATAAAGGCACTTAGAGAAAAAAATGAAATCTACTCTAATATATATACACTATTGTAAAAATTACAAGCATCTTAATCCTACATCAAATGAAAAATATTTAGCATTACTCACTTGTGATGGACCAGGATGGAAAACACCTTGCTTTTGAGAGCTCATGATAGGTGCGCTGAGATGCTTGATTGCTGACTCTTTTGGCATGCTCTCAAGAGGATGAAATGGGACAAACATGTCTCCAATATAGACATATTGGTATATTTATTCAAGGCTTGCTCCAAAATGGACTATAAGAGCACATGCAACCTCTTCATTTGATGGTTCCTTTGAACATAAAGGTTGACTGTCTAGGCTTAGGTAAAAAATCTCTAAGTCATCCCAAAAGGTAACTTCCTCTTGGTTATCCGAGACAATGCCAACTTCAACACCATATTTTTTTTGATTGATTTCAAAGAATCCATATGGTATTTCACCAACCCATTTAAGGTTCAAAATTTCATGTTCTTGTGTCTCTAGATCTAACCATTCTCCTTCATTCTTGAAGACATCAATACTGCCTTCAATAGACAATTTACATTGAGACTAGTTAGATTTTTCAACCTGATTTACAAGTTCATTTTCATGCTCTAGAGGATGCATAGGCTGGTTTAGAACCTCTATTTAGTCCATGAAGTCATGGTACAATTGTTTCCATACTTCATTTTGATCCTCCTTTTTCTTTAGTTCCTTCTGTTGCTTGTTTATGACCTCTCTAAATGGTTAACTAATTGATTGACTATGTCAATCTTTGCACCTTGATCATCCTCATCTTTAACCACACCAAATGAAAGATATTGGGACCAATCAAGATCCCATTTGCTTTTAGATGCATTATGAATACACATCCCTTAAAATATTAAGGCATTAGTATTACCTTCAAGTTCTAATTCATCAAAACCATGCCAAGAAGTCTGATCAAAACCTAAATTTTACCCTTTTGAATGAAGTAGACTACCTATCAAGATATCTTCATCATAGATACTTCTATTGTCCTCTTTAGGCTCACCTATGACTGTAAGCTCCTCTTATATTATTTATAAAATAGGTTCTTCCTCCATGAGGGAGATGGTGAGATGGTGAAGAAGTTTACCTTGCTTACAACTTAGGAGAGAATCCTTACAACTAGGGACCTTGAAGGATATTTTAGGTGGTTCTTGGGTAAGGGAGGGAGAGTCTTGAAACTTTTGTAGGGAAATCTCATTGAGCTGAGATAACACCTTTTCTTAAACTGGCTCCTAGACTACCTTAGCTAGCACTTTCGCTTTCTTCTTTGTGACCTCCTTGATTGATTTTCATGAGGGGACAACATAAGGATTGGACACCTTCTCCTTTTCCTAAATGGATTTGGGAGGAGTGGTTTCATAAGAGAGGGTATGAATAGTTAGGGTCATTGGCATATTAGAGGATCTAAGACGGAATGTCTTCATGTTTCTCAACTAATAAGGGTGAGATTTGGCAAAGTTGACTAGGGGGTTAGGTATAAACATGAGTAAGAGAGGGAATTTAGGGTCTAGTATTGGCTAATCTCATTACAAGTAACTGATAGTCATTTTCCTTTCTAGCTTGGTCTTGCCTAACCAAGCATTCTTTTTGAAACCTCAACTCCTACTCATGAACATAAGTTTGGTGTTCAAGATTCTCCTATTACCTATAATACTCTTTCTCCATATCAACCTCTCTTAATTATTTTTGAAGATCAAGCAATATCTCCCTAAGGCTCTTTTTTGGTTGACTAGAGAGAGGTAAATTCTAACAAGGCTGATATATTGAATCTTGAAGGCCACTTGGGGTGAATCCGTGAACATTGATAACTTGATATGAAGGATAAGGAATGAAAGAACATGTATTTTGATCTAATGGGGAATGATACATACCAAATAATGGTGATTAGGCACTTGGGATACTTATACCAACTGATGTTCATAGTGGATTTGCCATTGGGGTTTGTAAATGTGACTCTAAAGGCTAATTACATTGAAAAGCAACACCAAGAACCTTTCAATGAGAAACAAAATGCAGTACAATCCTACTAGGCATGCCAAAGACTATTATGACTTGAGATTGCACCCTTGTAGGGGAGTCATTCAAGATCTTCCACTCCCAATCACAATATGGAAATAACCCTAGGCTATGGGTATTCCTATAATAGGGTTGAACCTCCAAAGAAGGCTAACTTCCCTTTGATGGATCACCTAAACTAATGATTCACATGGAAAAGGGTTAAAAAGGGTAAAAGGTCTCCTAAGAAGGATAAAAGGTGATGCACCAAATAAAAATGGGAAACTCCCATAAGCTTGAACCCACACTAGATCTACACAAGACAATGCTAGCTCACACAACCTTACAAACCAGTTGATTGCATAAGTATTTCATGGACTAGGTTTAGGTAGAACACTAATCCAGACCTATAATATGCTTGAAAACACCCTAAAAGAGGTCAAAAATGAGGACAATGGATGAGGAATATTCTCCTCCACAATTCCACCATACATAACTCACTCAATACAGATCCAAGGCAAGAGATAGGTAAAGAACATATTTTATTTCATCAAAAGGTAGTTCTTACAAATTATTGACAGGGGTTAGGCTAATCAAGATGAGCATATTTTTCAATAAAATAGAGAATTCCATACTCTTCAAGATCAAAGAGTCCTTGTGAGAGTCTATAATTTGAGAGAGTGCTTACAAATGGGAAAGGATGGGTAATATAGAGAAAGGGAAAAGAGAGAAGAGGGAGCATGTTAACCAAGAACAATCAATGAGCTACCACCTTTCAATGAATGATCTACCACACTTAATCTAATCTTTATTAAAACATCATAGGAAAAATAGCTTACATTTTCTCTAATTAGTCTTCAATTTCTTTTGATTGGCTAAGAAAAATGCACTAGAAGACAGTTTATTTTGTAGATGATGAGTCATGATCCTTTCAAGGAAGAGAGATCCTTAAGATCTAAACAACATTAAATGCTCTATCTATTTATCTAACCACCAGATCCCTTTTTTTGATCTTCTATGCCATCTTCACTTTCTTTCATTATGAGGATAAACCCTCATATATTTGATCCTGATAGAGCCATCTCTATGGCTACTTTGAGTGGTGGCAGGTACCTGATTGTCAAAAATAAGACCATGTAGAAGGATGAGATATTTTCCCATAATCATAAATATCTACCCTTACTTTAGAATATGAACCCATGTCTACTATAGATGGAAACCAATCCCATCTATTGGTTTCCTTAGTCTTAATGTTGATGAAATGAAGCTTGCTAGGTGTTTAACCTTGCTTTGACAACAAGTTTCCAACCTTTTTTGTATTAGGTCTAAAAGACCTATTCTACCGCCATGGAACTCTAATGGTGATGCTCGATCCTTAAAATATCCATCATGGTTCAATCTAGATCATCTTCAAACTTGGATCTTATGCATTTTCTTTCCTAGGTCAAAAATAACTTTGTCGACTTTTACTAGGAGTTTTTTGGGCTTGATTTTGTTTATTGGTCATCAAATTATTGATTCGGGACTATCAAATTGAGACACTTGGTAGCCTCATGCTTGATTTAAGTTTCATTTACTTTTTGACCTTACTTACACCATTAATCTTTCTTTATACGAATGAACATGAGCCATAGATCTTCTACTAGTTTAACATGCTTAAGACACTTATCACCCATGCATTTATTTTGAGGATCCATTGACCTTTTGACCAATTTCTCACCATTGATCTTTGATCGCATGATTAAATTCACACCGTAGATCTGTTTGGGCCCACTGACTCAAGCTATCAACCATGTGTCATTAATCTATGATCTGATCATTTTGACATTTGTCAGCCATGCATTTAACTTTGGAAAATTTGAATTCAAATGGCTATTTGTCATAGATTTAACTTGACATCCACACGCACATCATATATTTCTTGTTCAACTTTAAAGACCTATATCTTGAGATAACAAGATCATCAAGATATAAAAATTACAAAGCATGATTTAGACATGAATAACTTCATGTCCATGTGATCTTTTGGCCTGAGAGGCTTTCTAAGCATACTTATCAAGTCCATTTATTCATGATGTTTGAGATGAACTAGCTCTTCAAAGCTTGCTTTTTCCATCTTTTGATCATTCATGGGTCATAAACTCTTCTCAACTTCTCTATCCAAATAGAATCTTGGTATGTGGGCCAAAATTTGCCAACATATCCTAAAATAAGCCTCTTCAAGGGTGTAACTCAAAGTGACAATAGGAATATGCTTTAAGATGGTTATATGATTTACCAATCCAATTAGTAAAAGCATCAAAAACCTATTGTGGATTAATTTTTGGCACACTTATCTATTGACATTACTAAAATAGTTTTCTATGCCAAAATTATAAATATAAAACAAGGAACCAATGAACCTATCAATGAATATGTATTGAGGTACAAGACAATGTTGGCTAAAATGACCAATACAATGGTAGATAAAGAGCTTCAAGACATTTTCAAGCAAAGTTTGCTTGTATCATCACATGATTCCATTTTTTAAAAAATCAAATCTTTTGATGACTTATGCTATATTTTTTGTGATCATGAAATGAAACTTATTTCATTGAACAAACTTAAATATGTAGCAAACACATTGATTACATCCAATACCAAGTTTACTATCAAACCAAGCTATAAAGTGAAACCTATAGAACTTAAAAAGGAAACAACTACTATGGTTAATACAGTGTCACAACAACCTAATTAAATTATCTTATTTAATGCACTAAGGAGACAATTTTCATGCTTATCTAAGTCTCAGACTTAGTTATTTCTAAAACTTATGGAGTGTCACCTCATATCTCTCCCCCTCCTGTAGAGGTTGATATAAGTTGACCTCTACCCAAAGGATATGATGTAAATGCTTATTATGACTATCACCAAGGTCCTGGGCATTCTAAGAACATATTTTTTACCTTGAATCATAAGATTCAAGGCCTCATCGATGACCAAAAAATTATATTTGATGATCCTTCAAAGGAATCATGTTCACAACCTAGTGATCACCATAATCATAAGATATTTAATAATCCCCTGCAAGACCATTCTAAGAAGGATCCATAAGTACAAATGGCATATAATGCACATCTTCCTCCCTCACATTATGGGCACCCATTATATGGGACTATCGATACTTATACATGATATACACTTCTCATGGTTTACATACCTTCTATTACTTTTGATGATAGTGAGATTGTGGATGATGACTTAGATCTTCAATCATTATTCATTCAAGCATACCTTGATCAACAACATATACACAATGTTATTATTGATAATAGTGCTAGCAATAATGTTTACACCATGACATTACTTACACATTTTGGATATACACGTGATGATTTACACCCCTGGACCAAAGTGGTTAGAGCATTTGATGGGACCTTGTAGTGGGTTTTTAGTGAGATTGACTTACCTTTATAGGTTGGCCTAACACATATGATCACCACATTCTTAATTATACCACACACGAGAGTATTTTCTATGTTATTTGGATGACTTTAGATACATACACTCTACAATGTACCTTCTACAATGCATAGGTGTGTTAAATACATTCATTCCAATAGGGTAATTATAATTTCTAGAATTTCATATGAGCATCCACTTGAACAAGATAAATTTACACCTAGACAGTTCATAACAAACCTACTAAGGTTAATCCTCCATAAAAGGGTGACCAATATATAATCCCTTTTCCTAAGTAGCCAGTACTTAAGATAACATTGCATTAGAGATACATAATACATTCCACAAAATCCTCATCTACTACTACAAAACATTTTCAGTTACCTAAAGCAACCAAACATGTTACTATTTTTACTATTCCAAAGAAACCAAAAAATGCTCAATGATGGGTGCCATGAACCCACATTCTTTCTATTAATTCCTCATGACCATAGAATCCTATTATATATATGTAAATCATCATAATATTATAGTGCCATATATTACACCTATACATGCTCCTTGGCAATATCACTAGTTTGTTACACCAGGTTTTGAGTGGGGAGATACCTATGAGCATCCCTTGGATGAGATCATAGGATAGTCTTTTCTTTTCAAATATTCTCAAAATAATTAAAAATTAAAAAATCCAAAATTTTTTAGAAAATTCATGTTTTATTAGGTCCTTAGCATCTATGTTAATGGTTCCATGTTGGTAGATAACATATCATTTCTTTATATACACACACATATGTTTCACAAATCTTTTGACTGTGATACCTACATACCCAGGCACATAATATATGCACATACAAATATTGGGTCTTCCTTCCACTCATGTTATCAGTTGGGGGCATCTAATTATTTGATCACAATATACCCAGGTCATATTATTCTATAATCATTTTCCATTATCATGTTTGAGCTTATGTGCTTACACATGCCTTTATCCATGCTTATATCTTTTGCAGTGTACTTAATATGTTATATACTTAACATTTTTAACTAACACATATATCTAGGGACTAGTATGCTATGCTTATGATTTCATGATATCATTTTTTAATTGCTTTACTATTTTTTCTTTCTTGCTCTTGTCATGTTTATTTGATCAGTTGAATATGCTTCATTATTTTTGACCCCCGTACCTTTGTTTGTATATTTTGACATTTAAATATGTCATTATTTGTTATATGTGTACATTTGAATATGTCATTAGGTGCTTCTTGGATATTTTACTAAGTCATTTCCCTTTGTTTAGGTGATATTTAAACATTTCTCTTGTATGAGGTCACCTTGGACCATTTCCTATTGCTTTTTTTTAGTGCTCTTCTATGTGTGCTTGATTGCATGCTTAGCTTGTATTGTTACCCTCTAGATATTGAAATATTATATATCATGCATTTTATGACTTGAAGTGATCACATTCTATGTGATTTAATGATATATCTACCCATACATGTTCCTAATATATGTTACATGATCCACACATAGATTATACAATTATCTTATCCTTTTATGGTAAGGTAACTACAAGATTCTACTTACTCTCACCTCAAACGGTGGGGAATATTAGTGGGGGCATGTCATCGAGGCATGGATTCCACAATTTCACATTTATAATTTAAATAGGGGCATGCCAAAAAAGGCATGACCTCCACAATTATTTCGTACTCATCATCTCTAGATTATAGTGGGGGCATGTTATGGAAACATGTTCTCCATATTTATACTAATTCTTAGATTCTCCAAATATAGTGGGGGAATGTCATGGAAACATGTCCTACATAATTTTTTTTTTACATTATCCAAATTTTGTGGTTATATGATTTAGATACACATTTTTGGCATCATTCTATACATTGGTACTATTATCATGGCTAGATTTCAACTTGAGACAAATATGAGGTGCACATGCCATGCAAAGGGCACCTAAAATTATAAAATAAAATCAATTTCTAGATTTTAATTACCTACTATGGATTGTTATCATACCCAAAATGGAATTTTATAGATTATTATTGAGCCAATATACTGTAGTAGTTGGTTCACCTTTTGCAAGGTTGAGGTGATTAAATCACTCAATCTTACCAAATTTATAAGTTAGATTTGATTAAATCATATAACTTCACTAGATTAATAAGATTGAGTGATTAAATCATCCACCCTCACTGGATATATAGTGTGATTTGATTGAATCATTCACACCAGGTTATAAGCATAATTGGGTTTCATGATTGAGATAAGCTTAATATCCCTGTGGCAACTCACATTTTTCACCATGATTGGGGCCATGCTGTCCTCAAATATATATATATATATATATATATATATATATATATATATATATATATATATATATATATATATGTGCGCTTTAAGTTTCAAAACTGTCCTAATCTCAGCTCTAATTATTCATAAACGAATCATCTCTTCAAATCAAATTTATAAAAGACAAGATGGTTGCACCAACACATAGGTGCACTCTTAACCTTGCTCTCTTTATTTTCAAGCATTTGAAATTCCTTAAATTTCAAGTTTTATGCATTGATTATACACTGTAACATATGATCTTAGTTGCAGGCTAGTCACTAAAAAATCACTCAAGTTAGACTCATGTAAAGGCAAGGTGTGTTATATGATGAGTCCACACAATGACTCATTATAACCATGGTATATTATCCTTCACAAGCAATAAATATACCATTTGAGTTGAGCATTATATGTAGTTTTAGGTTTTATAACTAGCCTAAGGTAGAAAATGAATGCTTTTGTCTCTATAAACTTATGTGAGTCTAAGTTCACATTATTTATATGATGTTTTAACTATTTTCATGTTTAGTCTTCCATATTTTTATATATACATGTATGATAGCATATAAATAAGAGTTTTGTTATGATCTCATGAAGATAAAGAAGGTGTGATGACCACAAACTGGTCATTTGAGTGTATCTCTAGAATTTGATAGGCATTCTATGGACCTTAATAGATAGCTATTGATTATGATAGTCAAGCTATGGATTATGATAGTCAATCTATAGACTTTGATAGTCACACTTTGGACTCTCAAAACTCACTATGGACTCATCCATAGCATGTTCCAAAGCATTTCAAAAGTTCTTTAAGCTATTCCATGATGATCTGGGACTCCTCTAGATACTTTCTATTTTTACATATGTCTATATATAGATTTTTATTTATGTATAGCTTTCCATTTATATAAGCTATTTGATATAGGTTGTAACTCTAGATAAGATGATATGGATACATTGTATTTAAGATTTGGTAACCATATATGGTTGGAAGAAGTAGTTGCAAATCCTATGAGGATATTACAAACCACGAGTGGATCTTGTTATAATGATATTCTCTTTTTTGGCCATATAAATTAATCTCTCTGAATATCCTCTTATTCTAGTTAGTTAAGTTGTTACCTAGTTTTTAGGATAGTCAGTTTCTTTTGTGTCCAATAAAGGGCAGATCTATGCTCGATCTACAGGAGTGAAAAAAAATTATAAGAATTCTTATTTTGAATACAAAAGATTTTTTGGTAGAATACTCTTTCATTTCTATGTGTTAATCAAGATGGATTTCTAAGGACTAAATTATTTTGACCCTGAATCTAAGGGTGAGCAAGCACTCACTCCCCAAGGAAATAAGATGTTACTTTGGTATTTATATTTTATTTCTTATTTTTTTTAATTATAATTAATATAAATATTTTGTGCGATTAAATTGATAACTTGTAGGTCAGAATAGGTTGTTAATGTGTGTGTGATTTAATATTTTAAAAAACATTTACCATTTCTCCAATTTCAACAATCTTAATTCTACAATTTAGTTTAGAGTGCAAATTTAATATCTAATTTTAGTGTATTTACTTTTCAACAACATTGTGTGATTTGATTTCAAAGAATTTTATTTAGTTTGGTGTGTTTACATTTTGAACAAGTGTGTTTATTTCAAGCATTTAGTTAAGACATTAGGAAGTAGAAACTTAAGATAGATCAACACTAAAAACCCCTAACACTGTTAGCTAAACCCAATAAGTACCTTGCTATAGACAGCCTTGGACACTAGCCCTGATAAGAAATGACACTAATACAGATTGGTTAAATGAAAGGGTAAGAATGACACCCATCATTTTTGGCACCATTGTTGGGGAATTATCATAAAGTGTTAGTAAGGTAAATTCTTAAGCTAATAGTAAAAAACAAAAGAAAACCAAAAAATAGAATAAATAACTCTCTTGTCAAATACAAGTAAATGAGAAAGCAAAGGGATTTAAAAGGAAGGTTTTTAATAAAATATCCTCATCCTTTAGGAGAGATAATCAAAGTACTTTTAAAAAGGATGGAAAGCTTGAAGAAAGAAATGCGTGAGTCTTATGGATGTACATCCTAGGATCTATAGGAATCTTCCTCTAGAAAATTCAAACTTTCTGACAATGAATAGCTAGAAGACCTTGAGGGATCTCCTCTTCTTAATATAACTCTATTTACATTGGTAGAAAATATAGGTCATGTATAAAACCCTCATAGTATTCCTCTTGAGAGGACTCTCTCTTACCCCATCATCTTTGAGAATGATGACTAAACAATAATGAAATATATTTCCCCATTCAATCTACCTACCTTTAGAGGTCTATCCATTGAATACCCTAATCAATTCCTTTTTGAGTTAAAAGTTCTCTACCAAACCTATGATTACACTTCAGATAATCAAAAGTTGAAACTCTTTCCCTCTACTTTGAAGGAAAGAGAAATGAGGTGGTTTATGGGACTAACATGAAACTCTATCAGCACTTGGAGAGAAATGGAAATAGTATTCATGAATAAATACCAAAATTACTATAGGGTCAAGGATAGAAAAGAAGATTTTTTCAAAATAAAATAGAATGAAGATGAGAACATTGAAGATTATCTAGACTAGTTTATTTTTTCCCATAATAGGTATGGATATGAGCTATCTAAGGAAATGATCAAAACTATTTTCCTTCAAGGATTGGATGATTCCTCCATGGATTATTTGAGATATCACCAAACTAGACTTCCAAGAGATTACATGATTATGTACCAACTACTCTAAGATAAAACCTAGTAGTAGGAGAGGTAATTTAGGAAAATTAGTGATGTAATTTAAATCATGGGGGAATTAACAAATTTCAAAACAAATATAATTTTTCAATTGATCACAATGTTAGATTTATTTCAAGATAAGGCTAAATATAACAATAAACCACTGTAAATCCAGTCTAAAGTGTAGATTAAAACACACACTCAGAGATTGTCCTCTAGATAAAACAAAAATCTACAGAATATGTGATGCTCAAGATCATGATACAAGAAATGATAGTCACCTTCATAATCTTAAGAACTAGTTCAAATATAATATACATAACTTAGAGTAAGTAAACTATGTCCAAAGGCAAGGAAATGCCTTCCCACAAAATCAACTACAACAGTTTGGCTCAAGGATTCCTTTTACACAATGGCATGCACCTCCACAAGTTTGGGTAGCACCACCATATTAGGGTAACTAGGAATGGATACCACAACCATAGATGATGCTAAAACCTTTTCAAAAAAATTGGATATCCCAGCTCATCAGTAACCATGGGTAAATCAACATTAGAACCCTGGTCTAAACTATAATCAACAATAAAGAAGGTTTCCAAAATAACAAGCATTGATGGCTCCTCAAGGAACTCAAGCACCCCCTATAGAGCAAGTAAACCAACCTCAACTACCTACCCAGCCAATATAAAATCCAAATAATAGCCAAGTTTATGTAAATAAACAAGGTGAAACCATAGGGGTAAGTGTTATTGAATGTGCAGACATACATCTCAGGTCAAGTAAAACATTACAAGAATCTCATATTATCATCACAAAAATGCCTCATGAAAAAGCAAGTCAACAACTCAACTAGTGAAAGAAGATGAGTTAGAAGAGAAACTTAGAAAAATAAAGGAAGTTACCATAACTCCTCCACATGTTCCCTTTCTAGAATGATTAAAGGAAGTGGAAGACAAAAGGGAATCTAAATTGATTTAGGAACTCATAAAACTCAATATATAAATCCCATTATTTCAAGATATTAGGGACATTCCAGAATTCAATTAGGTGATCAAAAACTTATTTATTAATACACCTAGCAAGAAAATACAATATCCCAAGACTATACAGGTATATGGAAAGCTTTCTAATTTATTAGCAGGTAAGCTACTTTTACCCAAATATGGGGACCTAGGGAGTCTTATTATTTTTATAATTATTGGAACAAAAGAGATACCAAATATATTGGTAGACTTAGGATATGATATTAATGTAATGATTATGAACACCATGAAAAATCTCTCTCTAATAGATATGCAACCCACCACCACAATCTAATAGATGGTAGATCATTCCACTGGTAAATTATAAGGCATCATTGAGGATATAACATTAACTATAGAGTCATGGGAGTACCCCATTGATTTTATTGTTCTCCATCCTAAAAAAAAATATATTAGATACCCATTGATCCTAGGAAGGCCTTAGTTAGTAATAACAACTTTGATTGATTGCAGATTAGGAGATATAACCATCTCAAATGGTCTTAAATCAAAACACATTTCTTTATATCCACTTGAAAAACTATCAATAATTCTTGTAAAATAGTTATGGGTAGATCAAATTGAATAAAAATGTGATGTTATCTCCTCTCTAGCTATGGTCACAATCATTGATCATGTGGAAGAAGAAGAGGAGGAGTTAACAAGAAGTAATATGTAATGGGCACATGAAGGTCAAAATACTTTTTTGATAGCCTTCTATTGTCCTCTAGCTGAAGTGATTTCTCAAGGAGATAAATTTGTGAAAGATGCTATCACATTCCATATGTTGTTTCCACATCTTTGACCTCTCAACTCTTTAATGAGTGAATTTAAACAAATAGATTCTTCCCATCCAGGCACTAAGCAAATAATAGTAGCACCAGGGAAGTTATTCAACATAAATAGTTAGTTGATAGATGATCAAGAAATAAAGGTCTTTGATGCAATTAAAGAACATACTAAAGGTTTTTCTTGGGAATATAAAGACATAAAGGGAATATATCCAAGTGTATGCACCCTTCATTATACACACCCATGTATGGGTTTTTAAACTTTAAACTAGAAATTCCATTACTAAATTAAAGGGGGGGATGTAGACACTAAATATAAATTATATAGCACCTCAATTTTGTACACTTGGAAAATACCTATCATGTCTATACCCTTAAGTTATAATACATTCCCTTTGCTCAAAGTCTCATGTCCACTATCTCTATGTGCCAAATTACTTATCTCTTAGTTTGACCACATATTATTCTGATAATCAAGCCTTCTATACTGTATAATGCTCTAAACCTAATCATTATCCTTCTCTACTAGTTTTATACATGTGTATATTTTATATCTTCCTAGACTCTTACATCTCAACCAGATGCCTACATTGATATAGGTGTCCATTTTCCAACTAAGTGTCCAATGCCCAAAAGTCATCCAATTTACAAAAGTAACATGTCCTTATGGTCTACCTAATTTGATGCAGGAGCATCAAATTAAGATGTCTATGTTCAAAAAATTTAGTCACTTTTGGGTGTGTTTAGATGTATAAGGTCTTGTTGGACCATTGATAAGGTTTTTCATAATGTATAATTTAAATTTTGGCTTGTTCTTCAGTTTCCTACCAAAATGGGAATTTAAAATTTTGAATACTTTGTAACATTTTATGAGTGTTTTCTTATTTTATAAGGTTATATAAGAGGATGGACCTAATTTTTGGGATCCTTTGGGGTATAAATATATTTAATAAATGTTTTTAATTTATCAATTCCCCTTAAACCTATCAAAATCCCCAATTAAGAGACATTCAACATAGGAAAGAAGCCAAATTTAGCTTGTTGGATAAGTTCCCAAGTTGTTGAGAGATATTTGGTCTTGAAATAAGACCCAAAAAAGTTTATATATGTTGTTACAAGAGTATTTAACTTGAATACATCAAGATAGGAGATAATAAGAGGGATGAAGATGAATAGAGAGAGGGTAGTCTGTAGGTTTTCATGTATGGTTTGGTAAGGGTCTGCATAGTAGTAGGGATATGTATATATGTTTTTGAAAGAAATATGAATAAAATATTTTTTTGTAATTATTCATGATGAATGTCAAACTTTATTTATGTGTGAATACATGATATTGGTCATTCTTTAATCTTGTTTGATAGTCTTATGATGATTATTTATGCTACAAAGGTCTGTAACATAGTATGGATTATGCATAGTTAGTATAACAATATTCCAAATGGATGTTGAGTATAATAAACATGTGTGTATGTCCTATTAATTATGAAATGGAACTATAAATAGTATTTGGATTGTATATTTATTGTATTTATTCATTCATTATTTGTTATAACCAAGAACACAATCAAAAGGTCTTATCAGTCAAACGAAAAGATGTCTTCTTTTAATTTTCAAGTTTGTTCAAGAATAAATAATTATTGGTAAGTTAGGAAGGAGATATATAGGTGTTAACATACCCAATATGAATTACAAAATATCTTTATAATTTTAATTAGTCTTAAATTTATGCCCTTGACCTATATAGAAAACTATAGTTTTTTTAGATACTAAAAGCCTCATAAAATGAAAACTAACCCTTTAATTTCATGAAATTTCATGGATAGATGAAGGATAATGTTTTTGAAGTGTTTAAATTGGTTTTAAGTATTGAATATTCATACACAAGAATATATTCATGATTGAGTTTTTTACAGATCTAAACAGGGCTAGAAAGAGAGTTTTCTCGATTTCCTTGAAATTACACACATAAAAGAATACAAAGGTAATTGTTTTATTTTTTATAACATGTAATAGAAGGATTAAAATCTTCTTGAATACTTTTAAGTCTGAGTTTTAGCTCAAAATTATAGAATAGTACAAGATCAGTCCTAAAGTCAAGATTGCAAGTTCATTTTTGGTTCACTGATCATTCATAGACAAACCATGAATCCTATGTGGTAGTTTATATAAAACCTAAATAAATTAAATATATATATTGAATATGTGAGAATATAATTTTTTTGAAAAGTATCCTTAAGAATAATGTGATAAGCTTAATGATCAAGCCTAGAAGCAAAATTTTAGAAGACTGTTTTGTGTTTGTGAAAAAGAGTTAGAATTGAATAAGGAATGGATTAGTTAGTTGAGTCAGATGATATATAAAATAATATTAAACATTATTAAGACTATAAAGAGTATAATTATTGATAATAACCTTGTAAATAATGAGTTGATGTGTCTAATTACAAAGGCCTAAAAGGATTATTTTGTGATTGTAAGAAAGAATCAAGATTAAAGAGGAAAGGTCAATTACATTAAAGTGGATATCATCAAGTATAGACTAAAATTATCTAAAATATATAAAAATCTATGCTGAATTTTATCATATCCATTTAAGAAGGCTAAAAATCCTATTTATAGACCCATAAGACCTAGTGTAAGAGACATAAAAGAGGTCTACTTGCATCAAATGGTATCAAAACTTAAGATAATATCTTGGGAAGTGTGAAAATAGTTTGAAGGTGATTTGAAAATTGACAAGGTTTTCTATATCCCATTAAGGCTTAATAAATTGAGAATAAGAGCACATTAAGGCTCAAAGAAAAGAAGGAATCCAAGGTGAAAAAGGCTTGGAGGTGTAAAAAGACCAAAGAGAAGCTTTGGGTGAGGCACACGAGGAAGAAGATAAGTAGAAAGTAAATGGAAGGAATTCAAATAAATAAAAATGAAATGAAGACAAAGAGTGAGGGGAGAAAAGAAGAGGATATACAAAAGAAGATAGATAAGATGAATCAGGCCTTAACATGCTTACAAAAACATTTGGAAGAGTGGAATCAATCCAAACAAGGATTATTCATAAAAATGAAGAAGGTGGTCAAATGGCCAATTAGGCAGATTACAAAAATCAAAAGGAGGTAGTATGAAATCAAACATTAGAAAAAGATAATAATGTTGTTATAAAATCAACTCAAAATGGAGATTGAAGAGGTAATCAAGCCTCAATTTTTTGATTCTAACAATATGTTTAAGTGTGTGATTTTAAGTATTCATATGGATGAATAAAATACCCAATTTGAGACATCAAAATGTGAAAGAAACAAAGAAGACTAGCTGCTAATGGACCACAAATAAATGGTTGTAGATATGAAATATGAGGAACAATAAAAAAGAGTGATCCTCAACCAAGAGGATAAGAGAGATGAAGGAATCAAATAACAAGACAATAAATAGGTGCATGAGATAAATAAGGGGACATAATCATATTTCATGATGGCAATGAAACAAGCAAGGTAGATAAAGGGCATGAACAAATATCTCCAAGGAATTGTAAGCAGATTGCAAGTCAGGAAATAGAGATGAAATAAGATGGACAAGTTTATATGAAAAGAGGAATAAGTGAAGTCATGATCAGAAGTAGAACAAATTCCATGAAAAATTCATGCATATAACCATGCAAGAGGATAAATAAATGGGTATGGGTGATCAAAAATCCAAGATAAAAAAGGACAAATAATAATTGTAGTAATTAAAGAGCATTGTAGCGAGGAACAAATTCAAGTGAGCTAAAAAGGAAAAGTGCAGATTTCAAACTAGCATTAAAGCCAAAGGAATAAGAAGACATGGTTGAATAATCCATGGATGAAAATAGGTCAATAAAACAAGATGAATCAAGGAGGCATGATGAAATAAATGATGAAGATGTTAGATATATGGGAAAAGTATCAATCAAGTTTTGGAAGGAACTTGATAAGAGCATGGAAAATAAAGAAGACGTGAAGGGTTATGATATCCTTAAAGTGACCATTGAGTCTCTTAAATGTGAGTTAATTTGTAATAAGGATGTTTTTTATGCAAGTATGGAGATACCAAGATAATAAATAATCCATTACCATATGAATAATCCAAGAGATGAAGTATAAGAGTTCATGATAAAACAAGGAAAGGATAAGGACAATCAAACTCCTCATGAAAAAGACAATTTGGAGAAGGTAGGTATGGAAAAGGACAATATCAGACCAAGAACAGACCAAGGAAACAAATTCAGAGTAATAATGGAAGAGAACAAAAATCAAGTTATAAGGAGAATGAACTACAAAACAATAATCGACAATACAATAAACAAAGAAGACAAGGGAAAGGTAAGTTCATTCATTGTTTGAAAATCATATTTTATGTTTTGGCATGGTTTTATTCATTGTGGAAAGCCCCTGAAGGCTACATTACCAAAGGAATATATCGATATGGAGTATATGAATATGCCTTATAAGGCCAAGAGGAATTAATTATAAAGCAAGAGTGGGAGTGATTCTTGAAAAAAAACTTTAAGGGAAGATTTTGACAAAATGGAAATAAAGACAATAGAAATGGAGGATAGAGAAGAAATAGAGCTGATAAGAAGAATGAATCCCATGAAAATGGAAGGTGACATGTAAAGGCAACAAATCAAGACAAGGAGAGAGAAAATCAAACAAGAGGATAAACAAACAAACAAGAAATAAAGTGAATGGTAGAAGAAGATAAATAAACAAAGAATTAGAAGAGGGAGACAAGAAGATAAAAATCATTGGTAGATAAGGAAGAAGATCCATTTAAGCTGGAGTACAGATTTGGGGAGTCTGATGAAGGAAAATTAACTTAAGAGGTCTATGTGTGTAAATTTTAGTCACTTTCAGGTGTGTTTAGATGCATAAGGTCTTGTTGGACCATTTAGAATATTTTAAATAATGTATAATTCAAGTTTTGGCATGTTCTTTAGTTTCTCACCAAAATGAGAATTAAAAAATTTGAATGCTTTATAACCTTTTAGGAGTGTTTTCTTATTTTATAAGGTCTTGTAAGAGGATGAAACTTCTTTTAACGATCCTTAGGGGTTTAAATATATGTAATAAATGTTTTTTCTTTATCAATTCCAATTAAACCTATCAAAATACCTAATTAAGAGATATTCAATGTAGGAAAGAATCTAAATTTAACATGTTGGATAAGTTCCCAAGTTGTTGATAGATATTTGGTCTTGAAACAAGACTAAACCAAGTTTATATATATTGTTACAATGGGATAGATCTTAAATACATCAATATAGGATCTAATAAGAGGGATGAACATGAATAGAGAGAGGGAAGTCTGTAAGTTTTCATGTATGGTTTGGTAAGTGTCTGAATAGTAGTATGGATCTACATATATTGTATTTGAAATACATATGAATAAATTAATTTGTTTTAATGCTTCATGATGAATATAAAACTCTATACAAGTGTGAGTACATGATATTGGTCATTATTGAATCTTCTTTGATAGTCTTATGATGATTATTTATGCTATAGAGGTCTGCAACATAGTATGGATTATGCACCATCAATATAAGAATATTCAGTAAAACCTCATAAAATAAAAAATAGCCCTTAATTTTTCATGAAATTTCATGTAGAGATTAAAGATGATGTTTTATAAGTTTTAAAAGTGGTATCAGGTCTTAAAAATCCCCATACAAAAATATATTCACGGCTGAGTTTTTATGCAGATTTAAACAGGCCTAAAATAGGGATAGAAAGAGAGTTTTCTCAATTTACTTGAAATTGAAAACATAAAAGGGTTCAATGGTAATTTTTTTAGTTTTTATAAAATATAATGTAATTTGTAAAATCCTCTTTATGATTGTCAAGTTTGAGTTTTAGTTAAAATTTGTATAACAGTACAAGATCAGGCCTAAAGTTAAGATAACAAGTTCATTTTTGGTTCATTGATTAGTCATAGAAATACCATAAATACTATGTAATAGATTGTTTAAAACCTAAAAAAATCATGAAATATATTTAATGTGTGAAAATATAAATCTTGTGAAAAGGATCCTTAAGAAGAAGGTGATAGACCTATTGATCAGGCCTATGAGCAGAATTTTAGAAGACTATTTTGTGTTTGTGAAAAAGAGTTAGACTTGAATAAGGAATGAATTAGTTAGTTGAGTAAAATGATATCCAGAAGAATATTGAACCCTATTTATATTGCAAAGAGTCTAATTCTTAAGGCCTAAAAGGATTGTTTTATGATTGTAAGAAAGAATCAAGATTAAAGAGGAAATGTCAGTTAAATTGAAGTGGATAGAATCAAGTAGAGACTAAAATTCTCTCAAAATTATCTATAAGACATAAAAATATATATTGAAGTTGATCATAGCCATTCAATAAGGCTACAAATATTTTTGATAGACATAGAAGACCTAGTGTAATAGAAAAAAAGAGGTTTACTTACATCATAAGTGCTTTAATACAATATATTTTCCCAAAGGATTGGTATATATACAATATCAATACTCATTCATTTCTCACCTATAAAATTCATACCTCTCACATATGGAGCAACAAAAGAACTATCAATTGAGCATTCAAGTGAGTAGAACTTCCCTATTCATTCATATTTCCATGTCAATCATAGGAGTAGTTAATAAATAGGTTTGAAGTACTAAAAGAGGATCCCATGAGCCATATTTTCTAAGTTACAAGCTAGGTCAATGTATGTACATACTTATCACATATTGCATCCTTATGTACACACAATCCAACACATAAAGGATAACTACGTAAGTCTAAGGCCCTCTTCATAGTATTGGCTATATATGTAACACCTATTGACATAGGGGTCCTTAAGTTATCTTAACATTATGTGCCCACTAACCCATTTTTCTCAAAATAACTCCAAGGGTGAAGAAGTTAGGGTTTGATTATTTAACAAAGAGTGATAACATCTATGCATGATCCATATACATCAGAATAAAGGTGATAGAAAACATAAAAGGCTCTAGTTGGTCACATCTAGATACAACCAATATTCTATACAAGACATTTATGTCTAGATCAGATGTCTATGTCAACATAAATGTCTAGATCTGATGCAAGCATCTGAGACCATAAAATGCAAAATTATAGGATCTGACAACTAATCTAAGACCCTGATCTAGTCCACTTCGAACCTATTTCATCCCAGATTGCAGTGCATAATAAACTAAGTACTCTTGTTTCTAATTTATTGCAATATAAATCAACAGTTGTAATTTATATTTTGACATATCCCACTATTTGAATTTAAAATATTTTTTTATCTAAATTTTCAAATTAATTGGCTTGTTATAGATCTGTTTATCACCCTTGTGCTTAATTATTTATATATTCTTAATCCTAGATACCTAGTTTATTTTAATTTAGGGTTAAACACTACTAAACATTTTAATTTCCACATTTGTGTCACTTTAGAATTATATTTACACAACATTTATGTCATAGTTTAGTGCTCTTATTATGCCACTTTTTTGCCATTTTGAGAATTAAAAAAAACTAACTGTAATAAAATTATTTGAATATTTAAATAATTATAATAAATTTATATATATACAAATTTATACTTTCAAACGTTTAATGTCAAATAAAATAACATATTTAAAAATTAAAATAAGTACTCTAAAATATAATATTAAAATAATTTTATAGATCCAACGAATACAAAATAAAATTCCACAAAAGAACTTATTAAAATATTACATTCATAATATTAAAATAAAAATAATTTGAATGAAATAACCTAATTTTAAATATAAATAATAATACAAAAATAACATATTTTTTTTTAAAAATTAAATAATAATAAGAATAAGAATGTTAAACTATCATATAACAATTCTACACAAATAAAAATGTCTTAGGTAAGTTAATAACAAAATGAAATTAATAATGTTGATTATGATAAAATAAATACTTTCTCAACTACAATACTATAACATGAGTTTGAATTATAAATTATATAATAACTATGGCTATGAATTATCACCATCTAATTCTCATCACCATCATCATTTATGAGTTGATTGTCATCATCTATGAACTCACTGTCTATAATGTTTGGACTTCACTCCACTCCATAATGATGATGAGATTCTATATTTGTAGTTGGTATCATCATCATCATCCTCTCTAAATTCAAGGCCATCAACTAAAATTAACAATATATTTACCTATAATGACATTATATAATCATTATTAAAATATTACACATTCAGTTCATGTTTAATAAATAATTTCAATTAAAAATTAAATAAATGTAATATAATGACATATTACTAACACAAACCCCATATAATCTAACCATTTTATGAATGCATCATTTTTATATTCAAGGGCTTTCAACTGCTCCCACACTTTCTTAGTGGCTTTAAAGTCATACAACTTCTCTTGTAAAAATATTAAATGTTAAAAATATTGAGGTATCAAATATACATTTTTTAAATTACACTATTTAAATAAACTTACAAATTTTTAAAAAAATATATGCACTCATTGTATACAAAAAATGAGTCACCAACCTCCCATGACTCATCATGTGTTGGTGGGCTTTTTCATAGATATTTTTTACTATTATATTAATATGAAAACATTAAAAACTTGTAATTAATTTTTTTTTTATGATTAAATACTTTATTTGAATATGAGAAGTGGATTATGAAGGGAAATAAATTTTTAATAACAATAGATCAAATCAAACCCAAACATATCAATGTTTTGGATGCAATGCAAGAATAAAATAACCCAAAACTATCAGTTATTTGGGAGAAAATCTAGAGAGAAGATAATAACAACTATAGTAAGTTAGTGACCCTCTCTCTTCATCCACTTCACTAGGGTAATTAGATATATTTGGATTCCATTATGAGTTCAAATTCATTGATGAATATGGTGCTTAATATTTGTTGGGTCCTCGGCCATGGTGTGATGGTTTTGTTTATAATGTCATTTTTGTTAGTATTGAGTCAAACTGCAACTAGACTTTGAATGTGGATCTACTATTTCTTCAATATATTCTTGATATGGTCATGAATAAGGAATATATTCTCATTAACATCCTATATTAGATTATATTTCATAATGAAAGTATCTCACAATATTGTGATGTAACCAAAAAAATTTGTATAATTTTATCTAATTTCATTTCTTTGACATATCATTAATTTCATGCTTCTCACCAAAATATCATATTGAGGTTGAGCAAGATTGTCATTATGGTAAATACCATTTGTCATTTCTTTTGAAAATTTTAGAAGCTCAACTCCATACTGAGAATGAATGGTTATTTCAAGAGTCGATGCTTTACCATATTCCCATTGAATTAACATTTGATAGACATTAGAAGGATCTATTACTTGATGGTGTTGATATATTTAACCAAGTCATCCTCCACATTTCATTATTTTATTTTATTTTGCATGTTACTCTTCAAGTTAATATATTGATTAGGGTGATTGCCATCCACAAATTTGGAATCCAAATGAGGGAGTTGTGATTTGATATGCATGATAAAATCCCTACTTTCATCAAACACCATGTGGAAGAATCCATCTCCGCAATTTTTATTCTTCTCTTTAGTTGAATGTAAAGTATGGTTATCTTGATCACTTGAAACTTAGACCTATATGGAGTCGTAGATACATTATTTGTTATTGTTTTAAAAACTAGTGTTAATTTGATCTTCATAACTATATACCATAAGAGTATAAAGTAACCTCATGTGAAAACTGAGTTAAAAAATGTGTTTGGGAGCACTCATTTGAATTAGTTTAAACCTTAATTTAGATCTTTTTATTACAACATGGATGTCCTTCAAATATTTCCTACTATTATCATGTTTTCCATGGTGCCTATGAGAATGTTGATGTTACTGAGTGTGTTGAGGAAGTGATGCATGCATAACAATTTCAAAACAAAGTCTCTCCAGGACACACAAGCTAAGGGAGATTATAAATTGGAAAATATGTTTAAAATCCATGATGTAGATGATGGACCACCACTTAGAAAGATTACAACCCAAGTGAGGAGAAAAGAAGAGATTAAAAAGTGACGTGCAAGGATGGGATGAAGTGTGGATGAAATAGATCAAGGAAACACATAAATAAGAGGAAATATAATGGGATAAAGGAAAGAGGAGGAGGATAAAAACCTTTGAAAATGGAAAAATCTAGTGCAAATCAAGAATAAAAAACTTTGAAGAGGAAAGGAAAAATCATGAGCAAGAAAAAAAGAGAATAAAGAGCAAACATGATAAAAGGGAAAATGGATGAGTGGTTCCACAAGGAAAAACATATAAAAATGATTTTCCATGAGGGAAAGATATTTGATTGAAAAAGGATTGAATCCACCAAATTTTTTTTCAAGTGACAACGTTGATGATGACAAGAAAATTAACTTCAATGATTAAATTATTGATGCCATTTTTAAAAGTAAGAATAATACCCTAGATACTTTAAACTTACTCAAATTTATTGGAGTTAATCCCAGTATAGAGGGACTTGAAGTCTAACATTTTTCCTTTGTGATCTTTGATGATTACTATGAATCTTGACTCAATATGATTGTGCTTTGAGGCACCATCAAAATTCAACTCATGCCACCTCTGAGCAGGAGGATCCTACTGTCTCTCTTGATTTTTTAGTTCTAGGGGTCCTAATTCTATCAAAACTAATAATAATAGTCTATTTATGAAGGATTCTTAGTTCATTTAGGCCAACCTATTTATTTTTAATAATTGAAAGAAAATTCAACATGTAGCTCGTAATTTCCTTCCATAAATAATCATGGTTATTGTGAGTGCAATGTTCCTTAAATATTATCACAATTATTTCAAGCCATATCTTACATATTATGATTTTTTGAGCCATGTCACATATTATTCTGAGAATATTTAGGTTTGCCATATAATTTCAATCTTGTAAGCATGTAGAGAGAGTAATTTAGAACTGACCAAGAATTAAATATGTTGAGGATCCTTATGTAGAGCTTAGATGCATAATTACAATGCAAAAGGAGATGTTCAACATCATTGGTTCTATTGAAGTATGTAACCTATCTTGATAGGCCCAAAAAATATTTATTTTTTAGGAGTTATCCGTTACGATTTTACCATGAATAACAAGCTAGAGAAAGGTTTTGGTTTTTGGCTAGGATTTTGAGTTCTATATTATAGCCCAAGGATAAACCTTGAAGAAGGATGAGGGGTAGCTAACTCTATGCTATAACATTTTATGATAGAGTAGAGTTAGGTAAAATTTTTATTCTATATTAGAGTGTCATTTGTTGTATTATAAGGAATGCAATAGACTTGTAATAGTATTTTATAATTTTATGATGATTATTTTATGATCCATCTTGATTTTGAAAAGTTTTCTAAGCTCTAATAGTATGAATTAATTTTTTATTTTAGTATATTATTCTTTAACTTTGTGAACTCATTAGTTTTTCTTTACCTTCTAATTATGATAAATTCAATATCGAAATGTAGAGGTTATTCAATAAACTATGTGTCTTCTCATAAATATATTGTAGAATTATTTCAATTTTTTCTAAAAATACTTTTTCAGGAAAATATCCCTAGATTTTTTGATACTTTTCCATATTTTGGAACTTTAGGGACATATTTGATAGTGAATAACCTTTTCAATATTTTATTACTCAAGTAATTTTCTTTTAACATGCTACTCTAGTGATTGGAGGTGTTAATTCTAAGTATCCAAACTAGTTTTTATATGAGTGCAACATTAAAATTCTGATGCTCCTTATATTGGTTCTTCCCTATATCCATGGATTACAAATACTTTCCTAAGAAAGGAGTGGGAATTTTAATTTTTCACATGTACCATACCATAAAAAGGTTCTAATGGTTTTGACAATATCCTTAATGATTCTTTTGGGAGCAATCTTGAGAGAGATCCAATAGATGGGAGTAGCTTGGAGAACAAACTTAATGAATTTCTATCAAGGAGATAAAATTTACCTTCCAACCACTTATCTTCTAGTGGTTCTTGTCAATGATGGTGTTTAACATTTGATTTTTACTAATACCTTGAAAAATATGAAACCCAAGATAAGAGTTTTGGAGGGTAGCTTTCTCAATGTCAAATATTCTACAAAGAAAATTATGGAGATTGGGAACGGCATTAAAAAACATTACCTTAGATTTACTTTTATTAGTGGATTATCCATAGGATTTTTCATAGCTACTGAGGGTGTCTTTTATTTCTCTAATTTTTTGGAGTGTGGGAGAAGTAAAGAACATAGTGTTTTGCACAAAGTGTGAGTGTGGGCATTTCTTTAAGAAGTATCTTGAACATCTTTGATGTTTTTTCTAATTTTGAGATCATTGATGTGTCTTCCTACAACCTTAGCCATAAAGATGAAGATAAAAGGAGATGAAGAGACCTTTTGAAGAAGATAAAAAACCTTCAGGTGAGCCACTAATCAGAATAAAGAATTTATGGGTAGTATAGTAGCTTTTGATCCACATTCTCCATTCATTTCTACAAAATATTTGTAAGATGCCATCTATAAAATTACAATTACCTCTATCATAAGATTTGAAGATGTCTAGTTTGATGATCGTTTAGTTTGTTTTATTGGAATTTAGAGAGTGGATAATTTCATGAGAAATGATGATACTATCCTATATCTTCCTTCCTTTCACATAGTCGCTACGCTCCTCTGAGATTAGTTTGGGAAGGAGAAATTGGATTATGTTAGCAATGAATTTAGATATATTATAAATGAAAATACATAGGCATATAGGATGTAATTATTCATGGGACTTAGTATCTAATTTCATGGGAAATAGGGATAAGAAAGTGTCATTATAAGTTCTGAGCATGTCTTAGGCGTTTGTGGATTATTGAATAACCTTCTCAACTTCTTTCAAAGAAATATCAGTGATGATTTTTTTGTCTTGCTTTCTAGTAATGAGTTGTGGAATATGGTTTTATAATATTTATATCTTCCACATTATCAAGGTGTTTATGATTAATAACATCATTCTAATAGTTTCTTAGATACTCTTTTATATATTGAGGATTTTACAAAGTGTGTTGGCCCACATAGTAGGAGGATCTATATCACAAACAAATATTTTTACACAAAAATGTAACTCTGTATTATTTCAAGTTAATTATTTTCAAACATGTGAAATCTTATAAAGTTTCACAAGTGGTTGCAAGAGAAAACCAAATTTTCATGTAACCAACTTATTTAAACTTAAAAACAAACTAACTAAAACATTAAATAAATAACTTTTGGATCATAAAATAATACAACAAACTCCCTCTTGATCCAAAGGGGTATATAATAAAAACACTAGAGAAATGACTCTGAATTCATTGAAGAAGCTCTATTTTAATTGTAACCGACACACTGTACCTTTAGAACTGACCAAAAATTGATGTCACTTAATAAAGAAGCTCACCCTTCTAACACTAACCAAAAACTATTACCACTCCATAAAGAAGCCCACCCTTATAAGTTTGGAAAAAAATGGTTGATGAACATGATAAAAACATGCTCATCCCTGATGATTATCATACCATACTATAATAGAGCACAATCAAGCATGTCCAAATACATTGACCCACATAAGGTCTTATATAGGTACCTATCTAAGTGATAAACCTGTAATCTATATGATACATCTCCATAATTTCCAATAAAAACTAAAGATCTTTACTCAACACTGAATGTGCTATCAACCCTACCAAATTACACTATCAGTGATAATTGATCAAAGACCAACCAATGCTAAATCTTCTCCCCTATTAGGTGAGAGGTGAGAAGTTGTGCACCAAGAGAATCAAAATCAAACAATCTTGTCTACTCCATGTCATGAATATAATATATATAAATCTAAAAAAGGAATTGAAAGTAAGAACACAAGTAAGAAAATTTTACTACAATAGATCCTAATCTTGAGCCTAGTAGCTTGCATAAGATGGGTGAATCATTGATCACTTAGAACAAGTTGTCAGTGCTATCGAGGCCATAAAACTCAACCATATAGGATGCCTCCTAATCAAAGGGTGTGTATGAATAATAAGAATAATTAGAGTAATCATAATATTGACCACTATAATGATCCACATAATTTACCTCAATTTTCTTTATATGTGGAGAATGGAATTATCGAGAAGGACAAATAACTATAAGATGTCCAATACCACCACATTTGAAACATGTCAGCTCTTTCTTGTGCCAATGAGATCTAGAAGAAGATGAATCACTAGAATAACTACATGAGTGAGAAGAGTGTGTTAGGTTGTGGAGCTAAAAGCTTCACCCAGATGCAAACATGGAGGAGGTTGCTGAGTGTCACAATCGCCGACGTCGGCAGGCCAACCGACGTCGGGCAGGGGTCGATAGAAAGCAACTGACATCGGTCAAGAGTCGGCCAACATCGATCACCTCCAGGTAGACAGGAACCGACGTCGATCGCCTATGCAGTTCTAGAATTGCCTGTTGACGAACAATTAGTTAACAAACCAGGTGTTTGCATGTTAAAGACTAGTTCGAGTCTTGAGCTGCTTGTCTAAATTATTGTATGCATGGGATATATATAATAGACCCATGGGGCTATATTTTAAAGTGTAGAACTAGAAGAGTTCTTCCATTGGTGGAATCATACGGGTTCTTTCCAGGTATGTAAGATCAGGTTGATCTGCAGGGTGTGCAAGATCAGGGTGGAGATCTACATGGGTAAGTAAGGTCGTTTGATCTGTAGGGGTGTGTGTGTGTGTGCGAGGGTCAAAAGGAGATTTGTGGGATATCAAGATCCAAGGTGATAGAAACACATTAAGGAGCAAGATCATGGTGAGATCTACTTGGAGTACCGGTTCGTACTCGGTTGTACTGGCAATATTGTACTGACTGGTTGAGGTGAACAATAGCTCTATGTTAGCCATTTGTTGTGACCTGTATTGAGAGAAGATAACTCTTGAGGGAAAGAGATATGTACATCTGAGAGGTGTGAGAAGAAAGTGTGATTTTATTCATTGTATTTCCTTTTAGAATGAGTTGAATACAATTATGTGTTGCCTCTCATATTCTATACTATTTCTATTTATAGTTACTTATACTTCTGGTATAATTCTACATGTTTAAGTTGCTTATACAAAGGTAATCATATGTGCTCTTAAATCTGACAAGTTGTGTCAGAGCTTTGGGGAACCTAGGTCCTATCAATTGGTATCAGAGTGAGGTTGAAGGTTCTCAGAGCGAGGTTCACTAACACCTTGGTCCCAGAGTGTGTTAAGTGGTTTTTTGATTACAAGTCACTCTCAGGGGTTTCTGATTGAGTGGGAGTATAGCAATGGCAGAAGAAAGTAAGCTAAAAATGGAGAAATTCAGACACAGGGGTTGTACCACAGGATGTGTGGTGGTTGGTCTTCAGGATTGAGCTTGAAGAGGAATACAAGCCAAGATACAGATTAGATAATGTACTGGTACAGGTATAGGTGTAGTATATTTATCTCCAAGTGGGAGATTGTTAGGTTGTGGAGCTAAAAGCTTCACCCAGATGCAAACATGGAGGAGGTTGCTAAGTGTCACAATCACCGACATCAACAAGCCACACCGACATCGAGCAGGGGTCGACAAAAAGAAACTAACATCGGTCAGGAGTCGGCCGACGTCGGTCATCCTCCAGGTAGACAGGGATCCGACATGTCAATTGCCTGTGTGGTTCCAGAACTACCTGTTGATGAATAGTTAGTTAACGAAACAGGTTGTTTGCATGTTAAAGACTAGTTCAAGTCTTGATCTGCTTGTCTAAATTATTGTATGCATGGGATCTATATAATAGACCCATGGGGTTGTATTGTAAAGTGTAGAACTAAAAGAGTTTTTCCATTGGTGGAATCACATGGGTTCTTCTAGGTATGTAATATCAAGTTGATCTACAGGGTGTGCAAGATCAGGGTGGAGATCTACATGGGTAATTAAGGTCAGTTGATCTATAGGGGTGTGTGTGTGCGAGGGTCAAAAGGAGATTTGCTAGGGTATCAAGATCCAAGGTGACAGCAACACATCAAGGAGCAAGATCATGGTGAGATCTACTTGGAGTACCAATTCGTACTCAGATTGTATTGGCAGTATTGTACTGACTAGTTGAGGTGAACAACAGCTCTATGTTAGCCGTTTGTTGTGACCTATATTGAGAGAAGATAACTCTTGAGGGAAAGAGACCTATACATCTGAGAGGTGTGAGAAGAAAGTGTGATTTTCTTCATTGTATTTCCTTCTGGAATGAATTGAATACAATTGTGTGTTGCCTCTCATATTCTGTGTTATTTCTATTTCTAGTTACTTGTACTTCTGGTATAATTCTGCATGTTTAAGTTGCTTATACAAAGGTAATCATATGTGCTCTTAAATCTGACAAGTTGTGTCAGAGCTTTGGGGAACCTAGGTCCTATCAGAGTGTTTATTATGATGTCTACATTTGGAAGACCTTGGAGAGTGTTGATGTGAATGTTGTGGAGACTATCAATAATGATGTGGAAAATGTCTCTAAGAGTGTTTCAAAGAATGCTTTTGAAATTATCTATAAATGGAGATGATCTTGGTGTTGGGACCTATTCTTTACATAGTGAGCCTCTTTGATAGGTGTACTTTTCTTCTTTGTAAATTGTCTCTCATGCTTAATCACCAACTCATAAATGGAGTCAAATGTGGCACCATTAAACATATCACTAAGATGTAGCATTTGATAAAAATTGGTGTATGTATAACTAAGTCCATTAAATGTGATGAAAATCAACATGTCATCATCAATTTTACCACCTGTAGTCCTTTAAGGGTATATCTTTGCAATCAAAAGTGATGAGATTTGCATCATTTTTGAGATCTTGCATAATATTCACAAAATAAGTTGGCTCTATGTCAATTGGTACTTAGGTTTCACTCAAGGCTTCATATAAGATCTCCTTATATATGTAGATTGTTTCAAAAGCTCTAGGATGAGATCTTAACATGGGTATTACCTAATTGTTCAATCATATCATACCTTTTAGATATTTTTATTTAGGCTTAGGAGGAATATGTTGTATATTAATAGGTGGTTAAATAGGTTGGGCACCCTTTCTTTTTCATGTAGTAATGATGTGGATCATAGAATCCAATATAAGTCATGGACAAATAATGGTAGTGAGATGCTAATTGTCACTTGAATAGTATTTAGGTCAAACAAAAGGTTGAGAACATGCACATTGGCACTTAGTGAAGCTAGACAAAGGTTTAGTGGTATTGCAATAAGATTTATAAAGAGAGATAAGATTTTGATCTTGTGTTAAATCACTCCCTTTACTTTTAACAAATTTTTGACTCCAATTTAGCAATGTATGTAGGATAAAAAACAATAAATATCAATATGTATTGTATAAGGAAATAATCACTTGATGTATCCATGTTAAACATATTTAATTCCCTTGTACTTGAAGAAAATCTGAATTTTAAATTTTTACTATTTTATAAAATCAGAAAGACCCTAGGGCAAGCTAGGATTGTGAAAGAAGACTAAGAGGTCAAGTTTAGTAAATGTTTAACCTCTTTGAAAATAAGGATTAAATGAGAGTAGCCTATTCAAGTAAGGAGAAAACTACTCTAAAATTAGGAAAATTAAATGAATTTATATTTGACTGACATTCTGATAAGATAAATTGAATCTAAGCATATGATAAACATATAAATTACCCCATTTAATGTTCTAATAATAACAATACAAAGGAGAAATGTACTTAGATTATACACCAATGCGTATGTAGGTATAAGTAGTGTAGGTGTAGGATTGGACTATCTAAAGATGTAGATCCTATCGTTAGATTATGGAAATTAGCTTTCTATCAGCCAAGACACAACCATTGAAAAAGGGACACTAGCGTTGACACTTCTATCTTGAAATAAATGCTTCTACCCATAATGAAGTACATGCCCTCTTATATAAATTCCATATGAACCTATTAGGGTTTTATGTCCTTATTGATTATCTATTCAGATAATGCACATATGCTCTTGATATATCAATAAATAGCTTAAAACCCTAGGTCCTCCAATTAGGGCATGCCACCTTGTAAAATAGGGGTTAGTGAGATCACATGAATTGGAGTTGACCTCGAAGACCTCTATGTTAGTGAGAACTACCTATATAACCAATAATTTGAAGAGGGCCTTAGACATATGTAGTTGTCCCCTATGTGTGGGCTTGTGTGTGAATAATGATGGAATATGCTATATGCAAGTGCATGTAGTGAATTTACTTGAAACTTAAAAAAATATTATTCATGGGTTGGTCTTTGAATGTTTTAACCCTGTAAGAAGACTACTCTTATGATTGATATTGAAATAAGGAAGAATAGGGCAGTAGAACTCAGTTGTGTAAATGATTTAGTGAGCTTGACTATGTGCTTGCTTGGTAGTTGCTAGATGAATAATGAATGGGCTTTGTTTTATATTTATATCACACCTTTTGAAAATAATCTCATAGAATACAAATAGGTCGATCCATACATATCAAAATAAATTTAAATTTGAGTGTTTTTAAGGTATAGACACTATAGTTAGATCTAGGACACTAGTATTGATGCTATTGTCAAGATCTGAATGATAGTGTCCAAGATAATACATAAATGTTGAAGTTCTGTTATTGACAATGAAGGGTATATATCAGGGTTTATGCATATTGTGGGCTACAGATGATCTGAGTAATCAAAATAATAGGGTTAGATTGTAAGAAAAACATTTAGACATGTGAGACGATGAACGTGAGCCTTGCAACAATAGGAGAGTCAAGAATTGAAGCGTAGAGCATATAGTGATTTTTATCAATTGTGCAAGACTAGTTTATCATGTAAAATCTAAATTTAACATCTACATGGAGGTTGTACCCTCAGAGTGGCTCAGTTATATTTATTAAGTAGTATACTCTTTCATCAATTATTATTATGGATCTATTTATTCTATTCATATTTCTACGATATATTATTCTATTGATGTGAATTATCTAAGTAATTTCATTATCTAAGTAATATCTATATTATTCTATTGATGTGAATTATTTAAATAATATGAGTAGATTAGGTTAAGCCAGATTTCTAATGCATCTGTATCTATTTATCCTTCACACATAGGGATGCCTAGATTAACTTGTACCTTGTATGGTGTTTGATCACCAAATGACCGATGAGAATGAGAGGTGTTGGAAGGAGTATGTTGCTTTGAAAGTAGTGAAAAGTGATCAATGATACTTTCTTGTTCACATGCATGATGTTCTTTTAAATATTCTCGTTGTATTTGCAATGCATTCTGTTTCATCTTTTGGAACATTTTTGAAGTTGACATCATTGAAGATTTGTCTCCCATTTGAGGACGTGAAGGGAGGTACGATGAAGGGTCACGATTCTCAAGCCCTAACTTCATACATAATTAAATCTCATATGAGTGGGTAAAAAAATAGATACAAAGTTTAGATACACCACAATACCACTCAGAAATGATATGAATTATGTATGCTTTGATACCACTGATCTAGGGCCCAGGAGGAAACCTAGTGGACAACCTACTTAAACAGATTTAAGAGGGTTGTAAACATAAATAAATTTATGCAACAAAAAGAATATGAAGTGCAACATGTTAAAGAACAAGGAAATTAAGAAGAAAATGACAATCATTGTAGAACTGTAATAACAAAGTTGTATTATGCTAAGTTCTATATAATATCTGAGAGATTTGATGTCTAGTAACCAACTATAAAGAATGGGAGTGTACATTAATATATATGGAGGATGATGAAGCATCGATTGCACTGCTATAAGAGTTGGTAATAACCGCTTCATAACCGAAGAATGCAATGATGCCAACAACTACTGAGTGGTACAATATTGACGCTTCAAGAACTACGAGATAACACAACATTAGAATTTGATCTTATAGATTAATATGTAGGTAAACAACTTGATGCCGATACTGAAAATATTAACATAAAATTAAAATTACAACAACAATGAACTGCTATAAAATTTACGGATCCAAAACCTCTTAAATCATTTCGAAATGTTAAAAATAACTTATAAAATTAAAAGAAAAAAAAATAATATAAAAAAAACATCAAATATATTTTACAAAAAATAAATAAAAATAATATATATATATATATATATTTAAAAAATTGATAAAATACATATTATTTCATAAATCTAATTCATATCATTCAATGATATGGTCTCTTAGAATTCCCAAATTATATTATTTAGAAGTAAGAATTCATTTTGCTAAATTTATTTAGATGTGAAAACTACAATTTAATTATATTCTATTTCGAAATTGTAACCTAAACAAAACTAGACATTTCGCGTCATCGGACTGACTCAAATAAATCAAAGGCGGCCACGCAAAGTTAATACAAACCATGTGATGTGAAGGCAGGGGCTGCGTAGATTCTTTAATACTGACAGCGAAGACTTAATTTCCCCCGTCTTCGTTTTGATTGGCGGACGGCATCCACGTGTCGCACTAAATAATCGCCGTCCATTTCACCAGTCTCCACTTCCAGCTTGTGCCGCAAAATGGCCGACCGGGCACCAGAAGCGCCATTGATGTCGCCGCCTGCCGTCCCCCGCCCGCCACCGGTCACCCTCCACCCGGCTATATTTTATGGGTCGCCGCCGCCCGCGAGTGAGATTGAATATGGGGCGGGTCCACGTGAAGGAGGTGGCCGCTTTCAGTCGGCACGGGGTCCACCGGTATTAATTCCCGACTGTTCAATTTTCAATGGTGGAGCCAACCGCTGTACGCCGGTGACAGGCCGGGCGTTTTTTTGGGAAAGGATTTTGAAAGCTGATCGTTTGAGTGCTTTTGAATGCAAGGAAGGCTTATGAGCTTTTTAATTAGTCTAATCATGTTCCAAGCATGGATATTTTAAGTCGATGGAGGAAGTTTTAGAGGAATTTTTAATTAATCTTGAATTCTCTAGTTTAGAGAGTTCGTTAAATCTAGAGATTTTTAGATTAGATTAAGGGATAATAGGGATTTAATGGGGTTTGAGGCTTAGAGGGATGTACAAAAGGTTAGGAGGGTAGTTTTGTTAGGGTGGTAGTTAGAATAAATATGAATTTTTAATTGGTAAGTGGGCTAGCGTCTAGTTAATGAGCTAAGATCAGTAGTTAAGTAGGATGTTAGTAGGATAATAAGATGATTAATATATTATGGGGTGTACAAAGGTTTGTAGGGTGTAGAGAATATTTAATAGGAAATATGATTTGATTAATTGGTTAGGATTATGATTATAGAATAAATTAACGAGATTAGTATAAATAATTAGAATGAATGAATTTAAGTGCATATAGATATTTATTCAATATTATCTATCAAAAAAGTTATAATTTAATTAGTGAAAATAATAATATATTATAATTTTTATACCATTAAAAAAAATACAAATATTTTAAAACATCTTAAATAAAATACACATAAATTATTATATTTATCTTTCAATTAAAAAGATTAAAAAACATTATCTACCATTAAATAAAAATAGCCAAATTAAATAATTAAATATAACAATAACAATAACAATAACAATAATAAAGAAATAAAATAATGTCACAATACTAAACAAATATGAAGAATTTCATTAACATGTTTTTATAGATGTCTTGGAAGCTCTTTATGAATGGAAGTTTGAGAACTTTAGCATCTCACTTATAGTAATCCAAATGCCTTGGCAACCTCTATTTATATTCATTTCATTTGTGGAAAGAGTTATAAAGAAATGCCCTGGTAGTATTTCATGAATGAAAATATGTGAAGTTTACACTCTTTCATTTATTACATAAAATTTAAGAATGGCTTGGTCGATATTAAACACCATACATTTTGATCAACATTTGGTTAACGATTTCAATTTCAACCTTTGAACGTCAAAATTAGTGAGTTTGGAAGTTGGATTTCATAATAAATTTGATATCAAATTTTCGACACACATGTGGATGTAGAAATTTTAATGTTAAGATGTAAAAATTTGAACTAAGTCGATTGTTCTATTGGTGTCATATTTCATATATTCTTATCTGTTTTGATGCATACCTATATGTGAAAATTGTGATATAGTGTAGTGTATCTTAAAAATTCACGTCAATCAAATATTTAAAAAATGTTTTTTTTTCATAACGATCAGAGACATTGTATTAGCAATCATCATCATTTTTATAGCCATGCTTTTCATATATTATAATTATTGCATTCAATGCAATAACATATGCAAGTTTATAATTGTCAAACAATACATGTCCCTTCTATATGTTGCCACATTTTACATATTTTGATGGAAGAATATTTTGCAACTAAGATTGTATTGGAAGGTATCTACCTAACATCATATTTATAAGTTGCAACATAAAAGTATGCACATCTATCCAAGCATAACCAAAAGTCAATATTTATCATATGTTGTAGTTACAAACACCAACCAAACACCATGACAAACATGTACACAAATATGACAACATACATAAGGAAAGTAAACAATTTAATAAAATGATTGAAAGACGTGGTTACATAGACTATAATGATGAATTTAGGAAATATAATTTTAGTTTATGAGGACGTAAGGATCTTAGCATTGTGCCTTGATATGTTTGTAAATTTAGTAGATTTTGCTCCCACGCCTTCATGTTGATTATGAAATTGTGTGAATTTATCAATGTTTGCATTAGGATATCTTATAATTATAGCATTACTTTATCAAAAAATTCACATGCGTTGTTTATGCCACCACATTTTACAATTGATATTGCATTAGGGTTAACTCACTCATTTTATTAGGATATCTTGATGAAATCATCACATTAGTTTGTCAAATAGTTCAAAGTTATTACATAAGCCTATGTACATCCATAAAAGTATGATCAAAATACAATATTATCATATGATGTAGTTGTAAACACCCTAAAAGACATCTATATTGAAAAATGTGACCACAAAACATAACTAAATGTCTTAATTCCATCATTATAGTCCATATGACCACAAAACAAGATTCAGAAATTATCTTAAGTGAAGGCACAAGATTATTACAATATTCACTATGTTTAATGAATAGGCAAGCTCTTAGCGTTATGGTTTGATTTTAATGCAATGGTATATGAATGTTTAAGTTTGACACACCTTTTTTTGGCATAACACTAAAGGTTAAAAATTATTGGAGATTCTTACTTAAGGACAATAATTGTTTTAGCATTTGATAATTTTAAAGTTTGGCATTTTTTATTTAAAGAAATATATTAAATTATATAACTAAATCATAAAATATAAAAAATCAATGCTAAGATCCTTTCCTATTTATAAAACACACTTAGATGTATTAATCACATCATTATAGTCCATGCAACTAAAATTACCAAATAATTGGTAAAGGCATACTAAAAATATAATAAGAATTTTATTTATATCGCAACCAAGATGGCCACATTTTATAAGGTAATTTTTCATATGTTATATTAGAAAACAACCTAACAAATATGTATGCAAAAAGTGACCAAAAAAATACAACTAAATGTCTTAAATTCAAAATTGTAGTCCATGTGACCATGGCTTTCAAAAATGTAATTGATAAATTCCCTATGTGAAGCCATGAGATCATACAAAAAAATTGTGAATAGGCAAAGATCTTAATGGTATGCCTTGATATGTTACTAACTTTATTAGATGTTACTCTCAATGGAATGACTTACAAATGTTGCACTTTTGATAAACAAAATTTGTGGCATAGGGTTAAATGCTAATATATTTTGGCATTGATGTTTTCAAACTTTGATACTTATTATTGAAAAACACATGTTAAATTATAGAATTAATTCACAAAATGTTAAAAAAATCAATGCTAAGATCCATTCCTATCATAAAACACATTTAAATATCCTAATCCCATTACTACAATTCATGCAAACATAATTGTCAAATAATTATTAAAGGTGTGCTAAAAAAATAAAATAATTTTTCTATTCAGAGCACAAAAATGAATGCCACACTATGTAAGGGTATGTAAATATATCAAAGAATGATTATAAGCATATATTTGTTATATGTTTTAGTATAATTCACCTTGATAGAAACACATGCAAAATGTGGCCGCAAAACATAACTGAATTCCCCAAGCCTATCAATATAGTCCATGTGAGCACAGTTTGTCAAAATGTAATTGATAAACTCACTCAATTTCATAACCAATGTAAAGGCACAAGATCATTATAGCATTTAGTACCCATGTTTGGTGAATAGAAAAAAATCTTAGTACATTATGAATTGTTACGTTATAAAATTTATTAGATGTTTCTATCAATTCCTTACATCCTTTACATATGTATGACATCACAAGAAAGGGACCAAGCCATATAATTTATATTTTAATTGAAACCATCCATCCCTATTCTCCATTGTCTATGAATATTGGGAATGATAGATTCAACATAACTTTGAGAGTGCCTATGAAATAAATTTCCATCATATCTCTTAGAGCTCTATTGAATCACTCATGCCCTATATTTGCACAATTGGGGAAAGAGGGAGTGAGGCTTTAATTTTTAATTAAAATAGAGGATATCTATAGTACATTTCTTATGATGCCATGGTAATAATTGTTAGTGAGTGCCTTATTTATTATATTTTCAATAATTATCTTACCATGTCTATGTCCCTATATCCTCAACTTGAAAAATAAAACACTACATCAAAAACATCTTCAATTTTAAAGGATTTAAAATGCAAATGAAAAAATAATGGTCGTACCTTAAAGTAAAAATATAAAATAAAAGATTTATCATCTCAAGATAGTTATATCAAGGATGACCTACAACATATAAACCTTTGTCAAAAAATATATATCAAGGATGACCTAAAACATATAAACTTTCATCAAAAAATAAATTAAAACCACAATTTTGTGCATGCCCAATAGTTATTGAGTCCATGATTCACTAAAATTATTTGAGGGAATATTATAAGAATGTGCTCAATCCTCCATTAAAATATTGTCGAGACAGAAGAGAAGGAACCTATGCACCCAACCATGGTGGCACATACCCATCTCAATCATTTTCTAACCTATATATCCATAGTACCACAACATAGAAAAAATAAGGTTATAATACAAAGCTTAAATCATATTAATATCATAAAGAAAAAGGCCTTGCTCTTTTTACTATGTGATTGGCCGAATTACAATGAAAGTTTTTTAGTAGTTTTTTTTGAAAATTAACCTTCTTGGTTTGCACCCCTTTATCTTCAACTTAAAAAAAATGTAAAACATTTATAATGTAAAATGATTTAAAAATCAAATGAAATAATAATGATCATATGTTACATTAAAACTAAACATAGAGAATTTGTCATCTCAATATTGTTACAACAAGGTTGATCTACAAAACATAAAACCTTAACACAAAAAAATTCAAATAATTATATGGTGTGTGATTCGTTCAAAGAGTTTGATGGAATATTACAAGCATGTGCTTAAGTCTCAATCAAAATTATACCAAAACAAAGGGAAATGGAAACATGCAACTAACCATGGTGGACTATACCAACCCTAATTATTGACTAATCTTCATATCCATAATACCTTAGAAAATAAAAGAGCAAGGTAAAGTTACAACATCTCATAAATATTGATATCATAAATAAAACAGGCCTCAATATAATTTGATCAATCACATGCATTTTTATCTAGTGGTATAGATTATCATGGGTTAGACTAATACACACCACTTTGACTTAAACTTAAAAAGTAATGCACAACATCTGAAAATTAAAAGGATTTAAAAGTAAAAATAAATCATAATGGTCTTATATAAAATAAAAGCTTAAAAAATAAATGTTTTTGTCATATCATAATAATTATAGAAAAGATGATCTATAACAAATTGTAGTTTCAAACACCATATGTATGTGAAAGTTGAGATAAAAATGTCAGAGCATACATAAGGCATGTTAACTAGTTTATAAGATGTCTCAAATAAATGTGGTCACAAGGATTACAAACTGGATGATAAAAAATGTGAGAATATACACAAAAAAAATATATATTTGGAAAAAAATATCTCAACAAAATATTTTAGCTTATCAAACAATTCATGTCCATTCTTTATGTTGCCACATTTTACAATTGATATTGCATTATAGGAGGTTTAGGTAGATGAAAATGATAGAGGAGTGGATTTAACAAAAAAAATGAGTCAAATTTTTAGAAGAGGAATTAACTTGGTAGAGGATGTGCCCAGTTAGACGAGGAAGATCCCATATTCACACTTATCACCATGTATTTAATGTAAAAATTAGTTATTATTTATTACAATTTATATGTATGTTTTGTCACATGTTTTCCTACATGAAGCTATTTATTATATTTTTTGGTTCATATTTTAAAAATATTTTATGTGTTGTAGACATAAGAGCACATTTTAATTAGATGAGAATATTTTTTAAGGCACAATTTTAAGTAATAATAGATTTGATTATTATTACATTAGGATGTATCACATTTTAAATGAGTTTTTATAAGGGTATGCCATCATTGTATTAGTTTATCTAATTATTCAATATTTTTGTTTAAACTTATTTTGGATTTATATAGCTAAACAAGATAAAACCTTTGAAAAATTCAAATTACTTAAGATATGTCTAATTTTTGCAAAATCGCATGTAAAAAGAAGATTGGTACTAATTAATTTCACTCAATATTTATAGAAATGACTAATAAGATAGGTTAATTAGATTTTTTATATTTTTTAATATTCTATAATAGTGTAAAATTGCTCAATATGACCTAAAATGGATTTGTGGTCTCTCAACTCAGGAAGTTGAAAGTCAAAATATGCCTAGACAAATCTTGTAATGCTCAAACACCTGTGGTAACCAGATATGTCTACTTTCTTCCAGATATGTCTTTGTGAAATAATTTATACTATTATGACATAGAGCACTACAAATACCTATGAAATCTTCAAGGCTTGGTCATATACACATATTTAGATTCATGTTCCTTCACCTTGAAACCCTATCTCCACTTTTTGACACTTGATTCACCAGTAAGAAAGGGTTAGAAAAGATGGGTTGAACAACTTGAATCACACCCCATTATAAGGATTAACATTTCCTACATTCTAATACTATGAAGAGGGATCAAATTGCTCATAATTCTCCTAGATATGTGGATCGTGTGATTCATATTGATCCACTAGTATGTATGCAATATTTTTAGATTTTGACACTCAATAATATGCAAATTTGACCATGATTTAAGTTTTTAGACTTGGTTTAACAACTATTCATTTAAGGGCTTTTAAAAATTTGGATGCTTTAGGGAAGTGCCTCAAGGATGTGTAGGTGTATTCTTCAACATGCAAATAGTTTCTAAGTGAATTCTAGATATGAACAGGCTTAGGGTTGATGTGTATATATAAGAGACACTTTGGGTAATTTCTCTCTGTAAATGACATGTGAAACATGTGGGCCAACCCAAAGGAACTATTTGAATTTTAAAAATATCCATCTAGATATTATGGGACAACTTCAGGGAAGGAAAACACTACTAATAACTGATATCATCTGAATATTTTTGGAGCTATCCTTGATGGAGAATATAGTGATCTAGAGAGTAGTGAAAGTTTACTTAGGATAATAGATAGTTTAGGCATAAACTAAGGATATCCTTTATGTGTATGACACATTTTTTTGAAGGTTAAGCCCATAGATAGATGAATGGATAGGAGAGAATGTGAGTAAGACTAAATTATGTACACACAATCATGTATGTTACAAATTAGTCAATACTAACATTTTCAAGTATTTAATACTAAATTTATGTCTCTGCAAATGCCCTACTTCTAGTATAGTACATAAAATTCTAGATTAAAAGGATAAAATTATAAATTTTGTTACCTGAATATAACCATAGTTGGTGTCTTCATGTATGCCTTTAGGATCCAAATTAATCCATTGAAAACATGTAATGAAACATGAATAAATCAATGTCAACTCATGATATGAAATATGAAGTAATCTCGATCATTGAAATATTTGAAAATTTAAAAATAAAGGAATAAATATGCTTGTAAGTATTGTAAATTAAATTACCCTTATGATATCATTAGATAATGGGGTGACCTGACCCAAGGAGATACCTCTCATTAAAACCATGGGTTGGGAAGAGTATGCCCCAACCCCCATTAAATATTGATAAGGGATTACTAGTTGAGTGATGTAGTATAATCAAATTCACTACTCAAAATATGATCGTAATTATTTTGTGTAACCTATATCAGGTTCACATGTCAAGGGTGGAACCCCATAATGGGCTCATATTTAAATTTTAAAATTATGAATCAATGCTTAGATAAAATTTTAGATTTGAAATGCTACCTTTATGACCTTTATTACCATTATAGAAATAGAAAAAGTGTATCCATGAACAATGTTCATGCCCCAATTTGATCCATATGTTAGGAACCCAAGGAAGCACAACTGATTACCATGCAACTAAATATGTGGAATTAAACCAGAAGCAACAAGTAACTAGAATCAGAAACAACACAGAATTTGAGAGACAATACACACTCTTGTATTAAATAATCTTCAGAAGGAAATACAATAAAGAAGATGCCACTTCTTCTTCCACCTCTGAGGCTTCCCACACCTCTAGGACTTTTAGTAATCTTCCCTCAAAGCTCTCTCTCAACTATGGTCCCAACAAACAACTCACACACACAATTGCTGTTCACCTCCAACCAATCAGTCTCAACACTGCTAGTACCAAGCACTCAAAAGTACTTCAAGTAGATCTCCTTAATCTTGCAACAACCTGCAAATCAACCTGATCTTACTTACCATGTAGATCTCCAAATGTGGCCTTACACACCTGCTGACCAAGATCCTACAACTGGAAGAAATCCTTTTCTTGCCTTAATTACAATACAACCCATGAGTCTCTTAAATAGACCTCATGTAAACAATAATTAGACTTTCTTAATTACAATAATTAGACACGCAACTCAAGACTATAATTAGCCTTCAACATGCAAATTGGTCGTTCAAATAACTAACTATTCATTCAACTAACTAACTGTTCATTCAACAAATAGTTTTAGAACGCACATGTGATCGACGTCAGTCCTTGTCTGACTGGGGATGATCGACGTCAGCTGATCCCTGCTGATGCCGACTGCTCTACACCCTATATATGACTGACATCGGTTGATTAGATCAGCATCAGTTGCTCTGCAACTCAACATCCTCCTCCATTTGCACCAGTGAAGCTTTTAGCTCCACAATCTAACAATCTCCCACTTGGAGATAAACAACTGCACTTGTACCTGTACCTGTACACCACCTAATTTGTTTCTTTGGGCTTGTATTCCTCTTCAAGATCAATCTTGAAGACCAACCACCATACAACCTATGGTACAACACCTGTCAACCAAGTAACCTGTCATATCCAATTCTACATATCCATGTAGAGAAGTGCTTGACCCTGCATCACATGTATACTTGCTGCTAGTCCCTCTCAGATACCTGAGAATCCATTGAACTGTCCTCTAGTGTTTCTTTCTCAGATTGACCACAAACTCACTGACAACTCCCACTGCTTGGGAAAACTTAGGTCTAGTACACATGTACTTAACCTCATCATGTGATTGGGGACACTGCTCTGTTAACCATCCATCCATAAGTGCGCTAATTGGTTCTGCATCCTGCATCTTGAACCTCGCCACTACCTTATTCACACAATCATCCTAAGACAACATCAACCTGTGACTTTTCCTATCTCTAAGAAAACTCATGCCAAAGAATCTTGCTGCTCCTAGATTCTCCATGACATACCTCTGAACTAACTTTACCTTTAGCTCAGTAACTCCCTGCATGTGTGACCCTGCAACAAGCATCCACACTACATACAATAACCAGATAATGTAGCTAATATTATCCAACCTGGTAAAGAACACACAATGGTTACCATGACCTTGACTAAAGCCCTACTTTTTCATTCACTTGTCAAACCTCCATTTTGCCCTGCAACCTGCTCAAGACCATATACCTTGGCCTTCCGTCTCACGTGTCCATTCTCTCTCTTCTTTGATCTCGGAATCCGTTCATCTTTTAGTACTTTCTCTCCAGCTGGAAACTCTACCAAAACTCCCATTTGGTTCTCTTCTAAGGAATCAACTTCCTCCATGCCAAGCTCCCACTGTTTCCTGGATCTTACCTGTTCTACTTCTTTAAAACTTCTTGGTTCTTGACCTTCAGTGAGCAACAAGTAATCTAAAGAAGGGGAATAATGAATTTGAGGCTTACTCACCCTTTCAATCCTCCACATGGGCATTTGAGACTCCTTGATAGCTTGCTATCTACCCATAATCCATTTTAATAGTGACCGATGTCGGTCACCTCTTAGCCTGCATCCGACCGACGTCGGTCCCATGCGACTGTCCTGACTGCCGATGCCATTTTCTTGACTGATGTCGGTATCCCTTCTACCGACATCGATTCTCGTATGACCGACGTTGGTCTTAACCTACTCGACACCACTGACTCCTCTGGTCTACACTTGACCGATGTCGGTGCCTGTCTGTTTGACATCGGTTCTCCCTGACCGACGTTGGTACCTGTGTTTGCCTATGAGTGATGACTTTTTCCTTACGAGCTTGCTTTGAATCACACCCTTGTCCAAACTGCCCTGCTTAGAATTATTTAGCCCCTGTGACTGTTCTCTATCTGTCATCTTCTCTTAGAACACCAAGACTTTCTTGTTCTTGTCAAAAACATTAGATTCCCTGTTTGTGCCATAAACCCGATCCTTTCTTGTAGCTTCAGTCTCAAGAAACCTCACTTTCTTTTGTTGCTTATAGAAATCTCGATCTGTGCTTTCTAAATCTGAACTCATACCCTTTGACTCAAGAACATCCATTCCCTTCTTATTCATGTGACCAAGCCTATTAAGCCACATCTTTGAATCTACAGCTAAAGTAGATAAACTAGAAGTAGAATCAGTAATACAAGTAGATAGATAAAGAGTACCTACTTTCTTACCCATTGCTAAAACAAGTGCACCCTTGGTAACCTTCCAAGAGTCTATTGTGAGAGTTATTGTGCATCCCTCATCACCCAAACTTCCTACAGAAATCAAATTTTGCTTCAGGATTGGGATATGCATGACCTCCTTCAACACCCATGTGTTGCCCATCTGTAATTTTAGCTTCACTTTCCCTTTGTCAACCATCTGACAAGGCTTACCATCCCCTAAATAAATCTCTCCAAAGTCTCCCTGGACATACTCATGAAAAAATTCTCTATTTGGGGATGCATGAAAAGAGGCACCATAATCTAAAACCCAAGATTCCACTTTATCCAAGGAACATTCCAGAGCATCCTGTCCAACAATACTTGCAATAATACCTGCAACACCTGCTTCTTTAGTTCCTTCTTGCTGATCTTCAACCAACCAACAATCTTTCTTTACATGCCCTTTCTTTCCACAATTCTAGCAGATTTTCCTGTCAGGCCTAGATCTAGATCTCCTGCCTATCTTTGACCTTGATCTCCCTTGCTCGATCTTCTCTCTTTGCCTTCCCCTACTTTCAACACTCAAAGCATTCCCTGATGATTCACCTGTGCTTTTCCTGTGAATTTCTTCATTCAAGATTACACTCACAACATCATCCACTTTTAAGATTTTTGAAGCAGACGCAGTATTACTAACTGCCATTACCAAACTCTCCCAACTTTCAGGTAATGAGCATAAGATTAAGAGAGCCTTAATTTCATCATCAAAAATAATATTGACTAAATTTAACTGGTTTACCAAACCATGGAAATCACTAAGATGACTATGTACCGATCCACCTTCCTGCATTTGCAAATTAAATAACTGCTTCATAAGAAATACCTTATTCGAAGCTAAGGGTTTTTCATACAAATTTGCCAAAGATTCCATCAACTCTACCATTGTCTTAGCCTGTGATAAGTTGGAAATCAAAGACGATGCAAGACTCAACCTTATAGATCCCAGAGCCTTCCGATCAAGAACCTCCCATTCTTCATCCTTCATATCCAGGGGCTTGCATGCAACCCCACCCAATGGTAAGTACAAATCTTTCTGATATAGATAATCTTCAATCTACATCCTCCATAATTGATAATTTGTGCCATTGAATTTCTCCATCCTTAGCTGACTTTCTTCTACCATTGCTACTCCCACTCAATCAGAAACCCCTGAGAGTGACCTGTAATCAAACACAAAACCTGCTCCCTGTAACCTTAGCTCTGATACCAACTATTAGAAACCCAAGGAAGCACAATTGATTACCATGCAACTAAATATGCAGAATTAAACTAGAAGCAACAAGTAACTAGAATCAGAAACAACACAAAATTTGAGAGACAATACACACTCTTGTATTAAATAATCTTCAGAAGGAAATACAATAAAGAAGATGCCACTTCTTCTTCCACCTCTAAGGCTTCCCACACCTCTAGGACTTTTAGTAATCTTCCCTCAAAGCTCTCTCTCAACTACAGTCCCAACAAAAGACTCACACACAGAATTGTTGTTCACCTCCAACCAGTCAGTCTCAACACTGTTAGTACCAAGCACTCAAAAGTACTTCAAGTAGATCTCCTTAATCTTGCAACAACCTACAAATCAGCCTGATCTTACTTACCATGTAGATCTCCAAATGTGGCCTTGCACACCTGCTGACCAAGATCCTACAACTGAAAGAAATCCTTTTCTTGCCTTAATTACAATACAGCCCATGAGTCTCTTAAATAGACCTCATGCAAACAATAATTAGACTTTCTTAATTACAATAATTAGACATGCAACTCAAGACTATAATTAGCCTTCAACATGCAAACTGGCCATTTAACTAACTAACTATTCGTTTAACAAACAGTTCTGGAACGCACAGGTGACCGATGTCGATCTCTATTTGACTAGGGATGACCGACGTCAGCTGATCCCTGCCGATGTCGACTGCTCTGCACCTTGTATATGACCGACATCGGTTGATCAGACCGGCATCAATTGCTCTACAACTCAGCATCCTCCTCCATTTGCACCAGTGAAGCTTTTAGCTCCACAACCTAACACCATATATACCTAAATATGATATAGAATCCAATGAATTTATATGTCACTCTTTCTAATCTATTAAAAATATGATCTGATATGATAATCAAATCCATGCAATCTAATAATTATGTTCAATCTAATCCTTATAATATGTCTTATTATTTCATATCATCTATCACATGTGTTCCTCATAATTCTATAAAATGTCACACATTTACATGTCATATGTGTAAATATATTAATCTATCCTAATATGAACTATAATCTTTCCCATATGAATCATAATATATCCTAATTTATGTCATTTGCATCATGTAATCTAACTAAAAATTTGCATTATTTGTTTGTCAAGGCTTGAATCTCTATGAAAATTCCATTAGTATTCCCCCCTTTCAAGGTGAGGGATGCATCTTGTGAATCACCCATATATTAAAAGAAAAGAGTTATACTCATTATGTTATATAGGAAAATATGTAAGCATGCAATACATGTGTGGTAACATGATTAAGCCATGTAATCATAGAAACATGCTTGTGGTAGTGAAAAAGGATATGTTTTCTTGGTTAAAAGTGATGAATTATTTTGACATCAATCTGTGTCAAACATTTCTATAGGGAAAAAAGTGATGATTCAAGTAACCAAGACCATCCAAGAATCAAACATGATATTAGAATCACTATTACATGAAACTAATCATATAGGCCCTTGTTATGCCTTTATCTTTTATAAATTCAAGAAAACACATAAACTAGATAGCACTATGGATTAACAATGTATAAAATTATAACATTACTTGAGCCAAAACATTTTATATTATTATCAAATTCCAAATCTGGGTCATAGTCCACATTATTTATACTCTCTACCATAAACACTCTCATCACTTCCTATTTATTAACTGATGATGATCGATCATAAATAGGTTTCATGCCTATACTCATTGTAGATGAAATTTTGAGTTAATGAAATTTGATTATGTAATTATATCAAAATACCCAAAATGTCAATCCACCAATTGAGATCTAGAGACATTAGGATAGAAATGCAAACATAAATGAATATACATAGCAACACTTAAATTCTAAATATTATTTCTCCAAACCAAGATTAAGCAATAAAAAGATAAAATGATTTGGATTGAGATATGCTTACAATAGACTCAGATTTGTAGCATTATGATAACTTGATTCATTGACTTGGATGATAGCATGTGCTAGTTGATCATATTGAAATGAAGATTTTATAGATTTGTTTCTTGGTTTCTAGTTGGTTTTAATGGAGGATTGGTTCATTTATATATAGGCTTTTAGAGAAGGACCAAGTCAGAGAGGATTCTAGAATTGGAGAATTCTAGAATCCATTTAGGGGATAAGTAGGATTAGTTAGGGGGTTAGGATGGGTGATTAGGGACTAGGGGTGTAGGAGAGCCTAAGAATAGGATTAGTGTAGGTGGGCAGGTGGGTCATGAGAATTTTAAATTCTCAAATAATGGATAAGTCAGATTAGGATAGGACTAAGAGATGATTATAAGTATTAATAGATTTGTGGGTTAGGGATAAGGTTAGTGTGATTAATAAGAATAAAGAGATGTTAAATAAATGAATATAAGGGGTGATTTTAAGAAAAAATTAAATGAGATAATAACATTAGTAATGATAAATGAAGCAAGTGAATTTAGGTGCATACATTTTCCCCCTCTTTGAAAAAGAATTATGAGCGAAGATAAGTGGAGTGAGTAATGGCATTTCAAAGAAAAACCATGTCATGGATGAATGTTAGGGGATATGATGCCCCCATAAGGGGACATGTGGGGAAGAATGAGATATATGACCAATCAAAAGAGGAATGAGGGGCAGGATGTGACAAATAGACAAGGGGATGGGATGCAAGATGTAAGATAGATGATGAAGGAAGTGAACTCAACCTAATCAGTGAGATACAAAGTGATGATGCACCTTGAAATTACATATGCATAGGGAGTGGAAATGATAGTGTCAAGATTATTTTGATGCATCCAAAGGGGGAATCAACCATAACTAGTGCTGATAGGATAAAAAGTTGCAAGCTAAAGGATGAATGATGAGTGTAGCTCAATGCTAAAGTTGAGTGATATGATGAAGGTGATGATAGAGAAGAAATAATATGATTGAGTGACCAAAATACAAAGAAGAAGAATTGGACTGCATTTCATCGAATCAATGAGCCATAACATAATTAATAATAATGATTCCCCTTTTAAGGGAGTGAGAGATAAATTTATGGTCTCAGTCATGCCCTAATTGAAAGAGAAGACTATGAACGATTCAACTTATTTTAGGAATAATGGAGTTTTATTCTCATTTTAGTTAAGGGTCTGAATTAATAAATTAGTATAGAATATAAAAATAAATACAGTACTTATTTGTGTAATTTTTTTAATCTTTTTCACCTTTCTAAAAATAGCAATAAATAATAAGAAATATAACTTAGGTAAAAAATAGACTAAGATGATTGATACGAAGGTTGAAAATGATTATGTATGATTGGGAAAGAGTCGTAAACTTGAATCTAGATTTTTTTAGGTGAAAGGATAGGAACACCAAAAAGTGGATGCTTTGGTGTCTGAGATTATCATCCATTCCTATTACTGTTATCTAAACTGATCACAAAGACTTAAAACTTTTTGGGTAGTTACATTGTGCCTATGAAAAATCAAGCACTAGTAATTGATGGAACTCGTTGTGGAACTGATTTTGTCTTCAAACCCTAATCCTCCATCGTGCTTGATAAAAAAACATTTGAGTCACTTGAGAAAGAGGGGAGTTAGTGTGAAATATCTAATAAATGTGCAATCCACACCCCTTGTGTGGGCACATTGCCTACATACCAATACTTTGAAGAGGGATCAAGTCATGTGTAGTTCTCCCACCTAGTATAGTTTATGCAATAGTGTGATGCATATGTAAATGATAAATTAATAGTGTTTAAGGTGGCTAAGGACTGATATGAGGATTTGAGTAGGTTTGTAGCTATGTTGGGTGAATGTGTGCAAAAAATAGGGAAGTTTGCCTTAGTGCTTTGTTTATATTCTTGCTTGCTTTGTAAGTTTTGTCACCTCCTTTGTAAATGAGATTTGAGTGTGTTTTTATAGGGAACAATTGGTCATGGGTCAGATGTATTCATGATAGGCAAACCTAATTACGGATAAGGACTAGATGAAAATGACCATTGGGGCTCAAAGTGTAAATGGATAGGACCATTGAAAAATTAGACACTTCTCTATGGGGTGCTATAGTCCAAATGGGGCACTCCTATCTTATAGGATCAGGACCTAGGGTAATAGGATTGGCATGGGGAATACTATTTGGTTAAGGTGGAATAACCATTCATAAGGTTCTAGATAACTAGCAATGAGTAAAAAGCTGTCTAGAAGGGTCGTAAGAGCATGCAAAAAGGACCTATGGATGGGGTGTCACAAGCCACACTCAAACTACCAATTTGGACATTTTATATGACTACATTTACCCCCTATTGTAGTGATGTAACAAAGTGAAATACTAAACTTACCTGTAAGGGTGAAGCCCATGAAGATGTGTGATGCTGAGTGTGTGTAGAGAGAGCATAGTTTGAAGCATAATTTTTCAAGAGAAAATAAGGAGTTTATCAATTATTATTAGACACACTATATCTAAAATAAGAATGTACAAAGGAAAGGTAAAAGAGAGAGGAAGAGAAAGGAATAAATATACCTCACTAGGTATGTGAACCAATACAAAACCTATTGTGATGTTGAGTGATGTTGGGTATGTGCTGCACTAAGATTAATATCATGAATAGAGTTAAGTGCTCAATTCTTCAAGGATGGCTTAAGAATATAAAGGCTATCCCTTTGGCTTCATTTTTTCTCACTATGTAGTGAATATATGTGATCATGCATGTGTTATTCAATTTTTGGACTGTGTGTCTAATCCCTTTGAGTAGATGGCTCAAGAATACAAAGGCTAGCTAGTCCTTTGGCTCCATCATTACCCACTAAGTGTGAACTATGAACTGATATTGGTATGAATGTGTGTCATATGAGATAGCTCATGAATCCCATGAATGCTCTATAATATGACAATGTAGTATGGATAGCCAAATGTGTATTGAGAACTAGGGCAATCTTGGCCACTCTAAAAGGTGGACATTAGGCTTGTATGAAAGCCACTCTAAAACTAAGAACTAGGCTTATATGAAAGCCACTTCAAAATGATTCAAACCACTTGTAGATGGAATAAGGCACACAACTACCAAGAATACCTAGGTAATACAATGAACTAGAAAGAAAATAAGGTAAATATGCCATGCACATTACCCCCAATCACTAGTGTCTATAACATGGATTCTAATTTGGAAGTTGTACCAACTACCTAATATGAAATTTGAAGTGAAAGCCATCATATTACACATGATGCCCCCTATATATAGATAATTTGAGTAAAATTATAATAAAACTACCCAATCTAAATTAGACTGTAGCTAATAAAACTATAATTGACCATATCTTTTTGTTAGTTTCTAAAAATTCTAGGTTTTCGACTGTTTAGACAGGAGCATAAAAAAGTAGACACTTTATTATAGGGTGTTGTAGTCCAAATGGGGCACTCTTGTCCTTTACTATTTCTAATAACTATTTTGTGTTCATTCTTATATTCTACATGTTTTGAATTCTAATTTTTGTTTTGAGTGTTTTGAAAATTGATTTTGAGTGGTAGAGGGATCTGATCTCTATGACAAAACCCTAATTTATTTCCCTCTATTTTGAGGGTAGGAATGAAGACCCTATAATGACTACCCTTAGAATAAAGATCCCTACAAGTGTATTATGCTATGAAATACATGATATAGCAATGATAATCCAAAAGATGTCTCAAGATATAACATAGATTGTATTGGAGATTGTTAGATCAATAGGGGTATGGCTAGATAGATGTAACAATGTAATAGCATGTGCAGTATACTGAATTAAAAATAGAAATTTGGTTAGTTTTCAAGGAGGGATGAAACATGATGTCCATCATGGCATCCAATAATGCAAGATAATGCATGATGTGGATCATGGCATTACAAATAATTAAGAAGCAAACAAGCAAATAAGCACACAGGGAAAGAAGCAAGAATCATACAATAGAGGTCAATGGGCCAAGAAAACAAGGGACACTAGCTCATGTCACTCAAATTGGGAAAACAAGCATATAAATCATGTTCAAATGCCCACGTACACATACAATTACAAACGTGCAAGATTGGTGTGAGGGCCACAAACACATACAAGAGTATAAGCAAAGGACATTGGTAAATATCCTAAGGCACACATAAGTAATAAAATAGGAAATGAGAAATGTAATCACATATAACTACTCAAATCAAGAAATGAAGGCATGTAAATGTTGGAAATACTATCACATCTAACTGATCAAAACAAGAAGTGAAAGTATGCAAAACATGTAGTACAAGACTAGGTAGATGCTAAGAAATACACAAGTGCTATATACTAGAGAGTGTTAATAGAGTAATCTACGTAAGTTAGTAATTAATGTACATCAACATGGTAATTATAGTGTGTGGTGTAGGAATGACATAGCTTTGATGGTGTAGTCATGTAGAAGATTCCCCCAGTGGGTAGATATGTCGATGTAGGTCTCAAATCTAAAAGTAGGATGCCCCCTCAATGGGTAGAGTGAAGCAATCAAGGATATGGGTGTCATTTCACACACTTAAATAAGATCAAGTGAATCATGGTAATGTAGATAAATCAACAAACAATATCATAAAATAGTAAAATGTAAGTCTAGCATGGTAGTAGAAATGTAAAACATGGATAATGCGTATAATTGAAATTTTTTTGATGTTTTGAGTTGTTTGAATGTTTTTGGTATTTTTAAATAAGCTATGTACAAGTAATCATAAGGAAACTACGTACAATAAAGTGAAAATAAACTATGTATAAGTAAGTTAAGAAATTATATACAAGTGGAAAGAAACTATGTACAAGTAAGCTAAGAAATTATGTATAAGAAAGATTGAGAAGAAATGATACTAACCAATGAGTCTCATAAGAGACTTCCTATCATGGTGTCCTATATCAAGGAGAGGTATTGTCCATGATCGTGAAACATGATGGAAGGGCAGAGACTATGACTCTGAAAGCTATGCATGTTATAAATGCTCTAAAATCTTTGTATTGGAAACCAACAGTATGGTCCCCCTGTAACTCTAAGAAGTGGATATAACTATTGGGCTCTTAGGGACCCATTTGGTAGTAGAAGAAGCTCTCTAAAAATGTGCTTTGTGTGTAGAGGCATGAAACCTTAATGATACTACCCTGGGTGTGAATACTATAGCTAGAAACTATTTAGAGTCCTAAAACTATTACTGATGTAGTGGTCACTCTAAAAAATGCCGTCATAAAAGTGTATGAGCTCTCTATGTTGGTGAGGGAGGCCTTGACTATGTCTAAATCTCAACTAAAGGAAGAAATATAACTTTTGTCACCAAATCTTGGACCCTAGAAGAGATTTTTCAAGTCTCTTCCAAATTTGGGAAACATTGAAACATTTCCAAGCATGTGGGATGAAATGAACTTCTAGATTTAAAGGTATAGCTCCCTAGATGTATCTCTATAAAATAAATTCTATCTAAACTAGTTTGCTTGAAGGGAAAAGAGTTAGAAATTGCATAAAAGGAAACCTACTCTAAGAGTGGTGATGCACTGAGATTATCTTCCATGTGAGTATCATATTCTAGTGCACAATACATCAAAATGCATAGACTATCTTCAGGCTCTAAGGATTCTAACACAAGTGTTTTAGTATAGAGGTGAGATGTATAAAATAACATAAGGCAAATGAACTAAAAGGCAAGTTGCACATTTCAAGAACAATTATACACTTATAACAATTTAACACACTTTAATACACTGTATATGACCTGTTAGGCTAAGAACTTTTACTCAGGCTTGAAGGATAAAGGATGGAAGGATAGAAAATCATCACTTTCTATCACTATACATCACTTACATTCTTAGACAATTATTCAAAACTTGAAATAAAAAGGACTTGTACTAATGCTTACAGGCAAAATATGACATCAATCCAGTAAGGCTTCACCACACATTATGTGGAACTTCTTTTTACTAGCCTATGGGTTATATTTATAGTAGAAAGCAAGTGAGAGGGGAGGTTTTTTGGTGATAAAAAGAGGAATCAATCTATTAGAAGCCTCCAACCATGACTTAACTATTTTGACAAATGATGCTCATTTGGGTCATTCGATTGATCTATGTCACCTCAAATGGTTACACAGTTAGCTTGTTCTCTCAAAGACGCTTCCCCAATGGTTGCACTAGTAGAATCAAGATATTTTGAGTTGAATAATGGCATCAATGTAGTTATTATAAATGAGTCCACCTATTGTGGATTTATCTTGATGATAATAGCTGCTCACCAGCTCACTGAGGTGTGTAACGACATAAGGGAGAGTCTTTTTCATTATGTTGGCCTTAGAAATGAAACCACCTAAAGCCTACATGTATGCCTTCATGGCATTTGTTAGAATGATGGATCCATGTGTATGTCTGTAAACATCGCTTAAAAGATCATCCCAGCTTGACCTTAGTCGAATGTTCAATCCATGTATATCCCCTCAACCTTTCTTCTTTTGATTAGATATAAAAAATGACTTAGATCTTGATTTGATCAAGGTGATGCAAGCCCTTTGATCTGATTTATTTTTCTCTATCTGATCTTTAATAGATGAATAACATGAGCCCTTGGATCTTTGAGCATTTGAGCGAGGATAATCGATCTTCTTGGGACCCATTATTTAAATGCCAATGGCTAGCCCATCACTATTTAAATTCCAATGACTAGCCCATGACCCTGAAGTTGATGTCTATGCAACTATCACTCTACTAGAACCATTCCTTCAGGGTATTTTCCTCAGACCTATTGTTTTGGTATCTGTCTTGGACAATTTTCCCATGGATAATTCTTTCGGCCATTCTTATAAAAAGTACCCTTTGAATTTTTTGAAAATGCCTCTTTGAAAACACTAAACATGCCCTTCAGATTTTTAAAATGTCCCTTTTGAAATCTTGAAAATGACTCTTTGGGAAGCCTAATAATGACACTCTCCAGAGAAAAGACCCTTTGGGAAAGTGTGTAGGGCACTTGCATGAGAATGATCTTTCAGACTTTTTGAAATGTCCCTTTAGACTTTTTGAAATGTCCCTTCAAAATTTTTGAAATGTCCCTTCATAAATTTTTCAAGGACCAATTCCTTCAAACTTTTTGCAAGTGCCTTTACCTATAGAATAATTCCTTCAAAAATATTGTTTTGGATAAAATGTCTGAAACAATTCCTTCAAAAAAATTGTTTTGAATAAAATGTTTGAAACATAACTTTTCCAAAGGAAATAACAATTGGCCAAAAGATCAAACAAAATCTTCTTCAAGGAAATTATTTCAAAGAAAATGTTTAAAAGAATTCCTGACACTTGTGTGAAAAACCCAAAACAAAACTTTTGAATGAAATAACACTTGTGTAAAAAGACTAAACAAAAGCTTCTTTCGATAGACAAATTCTAAATGCTGCACTTAGCCAAAATGAAATAAAAGATAAAAAACTTGGGAGTGAAAATTAGCTAACATTCTTGGTGATTTCTAGGGGTGGCATGCCTGCTATGCCTAAGACCGGTTTCCTAAATCCTTCTATTAGGCATAGAGTCATGCATATAGGCATCCAAAATGACTTAAATAAACCTTTGGCTCAAAAAACACAAGCTAGTTGATTCACATGCACAAAGGCAAAAACACACACCAAACAAAAGGAAGGAAAATACACCTGTGCTACAAAGCACTTAGGGAACACAACAACAAACCAAAGGAAACACACATGTGTTCAACTATAACACTTAGGGAACATAACCAAAATGAAACCAAACTAGACTAAACACACACACCTATGCTACTATTTACAAAAAATGACTTGTAAGGACTAATAACAAAACTTTAGATGTATCCCATTCATAGGGATAGACAATTCTTCTCCATTCATCTTGGTTAGCTGAAAGGAGTTGCTTTTCTTGCACTTGTTAATGATGTAAGGGCCACTCTATAAAACATAAAACTTTGTATGTCTACCTGATTTTGCTTTGTCTTCATCCCATTTTAGAACCAAGTCACCTTCCTTAAACACTCTTGTACTTGCTCTTTTTCCAAAGGAATTCTTCATGAGTACTTGGTGGTGTTCCATGGCCTTGTGTGCATTGTCTCTTGATTCTTATAGCTGCATTAGTTCCACCAATCTGACTTCTATTAGAGTAATTTCAAGTAGTTCCAGCTGATGTACAAGTTCTAGAGTAAGGAGTTCTTGAGATATGGACAACTCAACCTCTCTCCCATAAACAAGCACAAAGGGAGGGAAAGTTACCAATTGATCTCTTAGGAGTAATCCTATCGATCCATAATGTTGTCTTCAACCTGGTGTGCCATGCTCTTTGATTATTGTCTAATGTCCTGTTGATGATCTTGATGAGATTTTTGTTAGTAGACTCAGTCGATCCATTACCTTGAGGGTAATAGTTAGATGAGGTACTCAAATAAACTCCATTCCTATTTACCCAATCAAAAGTTTTAGCACTTATGAAAGCAAGTGCATTATCAGAAATGATAACATGGGGAACTCTAAACCTTATTATAATATTCTCATCGAACTCCAAGATAGCATTTTCACTTGCCTCCTTTAATGCAATAGCCTCTATCCACCTTGTGAAGTAGTCAGTAGCAATCAATATCCATTTGTGTCTAGAACTTGATGGAGGGTTGATCACACCAATGAAATCAAGGCCCCATTGCATGAAAGGTTGGTCTACTTGGACAAGATTTAATGGAATGGCTGTAAGTTTCTATTTGCCTACAAAGAAGGCACATTGAGGACACATCTTAGCCCAATGGTAATAGTCATTAAAAAGACTAGGCTAATAGTAACCAGCCCTCATTATCTTTGCAACCATCATCTTAGGAGAGAAATGACCTCCATCTGCACCATTGTGAAACTTTTCCAACAACATACCAAACTGATCATTGTTAACACACCTCAAAAACACACCATTCACATCTTTCCTAAAGAGAACACCATCTAGAAGATAGTAAGGAAAGGTCTGTAATCTAAATTACCTCCTTTGAGACTTTTTCAAGCCATTGGGGTACCCACCATTTTAAATAAAACTAATGATGTCATGTGTCCAAATTTAAACTTGTATGTGATCAACTGATTGGGGGTAAATTTGGTTGATCAAGACTTCTTCTTTTGGCTCTTGAAAATTTGAAGCTAAATACTCACATAACCCTTTTCCTCTTACCAAGTTTGTGACCTTAATATCCACATCATACTTTATTACCTTTGTAATCCACCCAACTCTCTTTTCATTGAGGTCTTTGCTTAGGAGAAACTCCTTGGTGCTAGGATGAGAAACCATGACATGTATCTTGTTGTTTGAAATCATGTCTCTAGATTTTTTCAATCCTCTTATCACAGCTAGAGGTTGTTTCTCAAAAAATGTATACTTTACCTCATAATCTTCCAATTATTGGCTAAAGAATGCAATTGGTTGCTCTACCTCTTCATCATTATTTTGCATAAGCATAGGTAAGACTGTATTAGGGTTAACAAAGGTACATTGTATGAGATATTTGGCAAAGTTTGGGTTCAAGAGAGTAGGAGATTTTTCAATTACTTGTTTGATTGCCTCAAAGCTACTCTTACCTTCCTTTGTCCAAATAAAATCTTGGTTCTTCTTGAGCATGGCTATGATAGGCTTTACCAAAGTTGTAAATCCTAAAATAAGCCTTCTTACAAAGTTTATTTTCCCCAAGAAAATTTGAAGTCCTTTCTTGTGTTGAGGCAAAGGCAAGCCTATAATAGCCTCAATCCTTTCGAGGTCAATAAACAAACCTTCTTTTGAAACAATATGACCCAATAACTTACCTTCATAGACAACAAAGATACACTTTTTTGGATTAAAGGATATTCCATACTCCTTACACTTTTCAAACACTTGCCTTAAATGTTCCATATGATCATCAACATCTTTTGAAAAAAAAAGTTATATCATCAAGGTACACAAGTAAAAACTCATTGATCAAACCTTTAAATGCCATGTCCATTGCCCTTTGAAATGTAGATCCAGCATTGGACAAACCAAATGGCATCTTCCTATAGGCAAAGGTCCCCCATTTTTTAGTGAAATCTATCTTGAACTGATCCTCTCCATTCACCACTCCATTCACCAGTATTTGATTGTAACTTGAATAACCATCAATAAGTGAAAATCATTGAGAACCTGAAACAACTTGCAGAATTTGTTCCATGGAAGGTAGTGGATAATGATCCTTAAGAGACACTCTATTAAGGTCTCAAAAATCCACACAAAATCTGATCTCTCCATTTTTATTTCAGACAGGTACATGATTAGCCACCCAAGTTGAGTGTTTGATAGGAAAGATGATCCTATACTTAACCAACTTGGTCAGCTCTTTCTTCATGAGTTTCTCTATCTTGGAATTGATAGGGCTTTATTTCTACCTAACTGGTTTAGCCCCATGTTTTAACTAAATGGTGTGATGAGATAGACTTGGATCAAACCCTTTCAAATATTTATATTCCCCAGCAAAAATGTCATGAAACTCTTTGCATAATTCAATAAAGGCTTGCCTCTTGGACAAAGAACATGTCTTACCAATTTTTAGAAGCTTGTCCTTGTAAATCATGACTCTCTCATACTTTTCTTATTTTGTGGAAATGATCACTCTTTCTTTCTTCTTTTGATCATCTTCATTTAAAACACTCTCCAAAGCAATCAACCCTTTAGGTATCTTGTTTGTCTTCAGTTGAATAACTTGTTCTTCATATTTATCATGTAGTCTCTTTTGGTTCCTTGAGGAGAATTATACCTCATTTTGTAAGAAGTGTGCAATGTGTTCATCAATTTTAAACACTTGCCATGAAAATTCATTATCTAGAATAGAAGGCCTCATAATGACCTTGATATGAGACTGATCTTCTCCTTCCCTATATCAACAATTGCATCAAACTGTGCTCTTATGGCAGTCAATTATCAACATGTTTATTTGAATCCCTTGGTATGGGTTGTATGTTGAAGAAATCAAAGTCCTCAAGTAGGTCCCATACCCTATTCTTGTAGGATTTAAGCAAGGGATTCTTGGTTTTAGCTTGATTTCTCACTTGATGGATGACTAATTCACTATCCCCATAAACCTTCAAATTCTTGATTCCTCTCTTCTTCACCCATTTAAGGTCATGAACTAGGCCTTCATATTCTACCACATTATAGGTCTAGCTGAAGTGGAATATATATGAGGAGTAGTATTGATTCTTTGATTGAAAAATTAACATAACTCCATATCTTACACCTAATTTTCTTCTTGAGCCATCTAAAAACATTTCCCATATCCCTTCAAGTTCATGATCTTCATTAGTGAGTGAAGGAATGGAAGCATATTTTTCATGCATACAATAAAATCCTAAATCAGTCTCTTCTATGAATGTATATGGATCAAGTCCATGAATTTTAGTGCTGTACTTATCAATTAAAATATCATAAATACCTTCAAGGGGGGAGGATGCTTCACTATCAATGACACCTTCTTCTTCTTTACTAATTAGACAATTCTGATTTGAATTTATCTCCATGTATGGCTCAATATGAAACCTTGCTAAGGGCCATGTATTTATAGTCACCTTGGTTCCATATCTTGTTTTAAAATCTAGAAAAGACAAATCAGTATAAAGGTAACCTCCTATCTTAGCTTTGGATTCCCTCAACAAGCAGATAGCAAAATGAGCTGGAAGGTCTACCACCACAATGTCTTGTATAATGGGAAAACTTGGGCAATCATGTAGAAATACTTTCAAAGATCTAACCAATCCCACTATCTTAGTTGGATTCCCATCAAGTTGTAACACATGTTTACTATGTGGTTCATACTTCAATCCCAACTTATCAACTACCACCTTGGGCATGACAATGGTACTAGCTCCACTATCTATAATACAATTATGAACCAATTTGTCTCCCATAATGAGTGTGAGGTAGAAGGGTGGAGGATTTTAAAATTTGGTGGAGGGATCTAAGACATAATTTGGAGTATTGGTAAGGGATACACTATTGTGTTTTAAAGTTTGAGAGGCTAGTTTAATGTTCACAAGCTGTTCTTGTAAGATCTCCTTTTGACTAGGCATATGCAAGACTTTCCAAATAGATATGCTTATCTTGGTATTCTTCAAAGAATTAATAATGTTTAGAGGGGAATGAATCACCTTTTCTCATATTCTTAGAGGTAGTGAGGGAGATTGAACTTGTTTCATTATAGGCTTGACAATCTTGCTCACATTTTGACTTTGTTGGGGAGTATGACTAGTAGTAGGTACTGCACTAGGATTCATACATTACATCCTTAGACGGGCATTGCTTAGAGTCGTAGGTGCTTCTAGAAAATTTTCTAGATCTCTCTTTTTAGATTTTGTGTTGGTAGCAACTAATATGATTTGGTTCAACACATAATCATCTTTCACTTGAAAGTTCATCATACCTACACTTTGGCTGCTACCTTCTCCATGAATATCCCTTTGCATGAGATTCACTTCTTCTGATGTTACATAAGGAATAAATTATTCTTATTCCACCAAATCTTGGATGTATTCTTTATCATCATACATAGACTAACCTTGAAGTTGTTCCCATTGGTCTAAATTATCCTCTAGTTGGACCAGATTAACATGTACTACAACAACAATCTTCATGGAAGGAGTAGATTTAGGATTATAGACATTGGGTTGCCTATTGAAACCTTGTTAACCTTATCCTCTTCCTTGGTATTTGTATTGGGGTGGAGCTCTAAAGCCTTATTGAGGATAGTATTGAGGGTTAGGTGGAACACTTGCCTATAATTGAGCTTACTTGAGCTGAGCTCATAATGATTGAATCTCTTCATATTTGTCCATAGTATTATCCATCTTCTTGGGAATGGTTCTTGGCTTGGAATTGATGTTAGGAACTTATGATATGCTTGGAGCTTCAACCAAACTATGAGACATCAAAGGCATATAAACTCTTGGAGGTAGCTTTCTAGCATGTATCAAGCTATTCTTAGCTTCAATAGCTATCTCATATGCGTTTGGTAGAGTAAATCCTCCCATATACTATAGTATTACCACCACATCAGTATCAATAGCCTTGAGATAAGTGGGAAACATAAAGCTTAGAGGAGGTCTCATGATAGGTGGCAACCTATGCCATGTCCTTTGAAATATTTCATCAAAATCTCCCATGGATTTGTTAGGACCTCTCTTTATCACATTTAGTTGGTGGATTAGTGAAGTATGGTCACTCTTATTCTCAAATATAGTTACCAATAATTCCCCAAATCCATCCCAAATTGTAATGCAACCACCTTCCAAAGTCCTATACTAGTCAAGTGCCTTACCTTTTAGAGACATAATAAGAAATCTAATGGCTATGTTGGCTCAGGTGACATTATGGAAGTTAATTTTTTTTGAAATGTCCCTAATATTCTTAGATGGGTTAATAGGACCCTCTCCATTGAAACTAGGGAGATTCTTGGTAGCATTGGGAGGAATAGGGTCGTATGCAAGAAGGTTGATTGGATTTTGGGTGTTGAAGGCTAGGAAAGGTTGTTGCCTTCCATTTTTTATCTTTCCTCTTTATCTCCTATCTCTTAAATCTCATCAACTTCTTCTTCAAAACCTCCTTGCCCAAGATATATAAGCATTAAGAATGGTTTAAGGTTTTGTTATTCAAGAAGAGCTTTGACTAGAGGGGCTTGATCGAATATCTTAGATGACCTAATGAGGACCATGAAGTATAATGTGATAAACTTGATCTACAACTAGATATTCTCACCTTTTAGAGTCATTAAATGTTGGATTAAGAATATTTATACAACCTTAGGCTTATCAAGAACAACGTTCACCTTGACATGTAAATAATTAGGACCAGCGGTCCCACTGGGAATGATAGAAATATTGTCACCAAATCTTTCACCCTAGAAGAGAGTGTTCAAGTCTCTTCTAGATTTGGGCAATGTTGGAACATTTCTAGGCATGTAGGTATACCTATAGAGGAAATGAACCTCTAGATTTAAAGAGCTAGCTCCCTGAATGTATCTCTATAAAATAACTTCTATCTAAACTAGTTTGTTTAAAGGGAAAAGAGTTAGAAATTACATAAAAGGAAACCTACTCTAAGAGTGGTGATGCACTAAGATTATCTTCCACATGAATATCATATTCTAGTCTATAATACATCAAAACATGGTCCAAAACTTAGAAATTTTGGTTGATAAATATTTCAATAGCATATAAATAACATAGTAACAATGAATTCTCTGAGAAGAGATGTAGTATTACTCAAGATCACAATACAAATATATGCTTATCTCTGGGAAGAGATGTCTGTCTTCACATTTTGGGTTACCTCTTCTTTTATAAATTTTTTGAAATCATGGGGAGGATGTTGAAGGTCACCAATCTTGAGGGAGATTAAGTGGTTCAACTTCCAAGAATTAAAACAATACAGAATTCGAGGAATTACTATTTTTAGAAACTTACTATTTTTAGACTGCACTACTAAAATTGAAATTTGGGGAATTCCATTGGGTTTTTATGGGTCAAAATTTATTTATAAAATATCAATGCCATCTCACAACGTTTTCCTCATTCTTAGCTTTCCAACGGTTCAAACGGTGAGTCAATTGGAGCTATGGTGCAAAAGTTATGGCTCCCAGAAGTTCCATCATCAATTGGGGTGGAACTGTCACCCGAATTGTCGCCTAAATTGTTGCCCAGATCAAAACACATATACCAACTTCAATCTATAAGGATTATAACACAAGTATTTTAGTATAGAGGTGAGATGTATAAAATAACACAAGACAAATGAACTTAAATCCAAGTTACACATTCCAAGAATAGTTATACACTTACAACAATTTAACACACTTAAATTCACTCTATATGACCTATTAGACTAAGAAATTTTACTCATGCATGAAGGAAAAATGATGGAAAATCATCATTTGTTGTCACTATACATCACTTACACACTCAGATTATTATTTATAACTTGAAATAAAAAAGACTTGTACTAATGCTTAAAGGCATAATATGACATCAATCCAGTAGGGATTCACCATACATTGTGTGGAACTTCTTTTTACTAGCATAAGGGCTGTATTTATAGTAAAAAGGAAGTGAGAGGGGAGGATTTTTGGTGATGAAAAGAAGAATCAATCTGTTAGAACCCTCTAATTGTGGCTGTAACTATCTCTACAAATGATGCTCATTTAGGTCATTCAATTGATCCATGTCACCTCAAATGGTTACATAGTTATCTTACTCTTTCAAAGATGCTTCCCCAATGGTTGCACTAGTAAAATCAAGATATTATGAGTTGAATAATGGCATCAATGTGGATATTGAAAATGAGTCCACCTATTGTAAATTTGTCTTGATGCTAACAACTTCCCACTAGGTCATTGAGGTGTGTAATAATATAGGGGAGAGTCCTTTTCATTCTATTGGCCTTGGAGATGAAACTACCTAAAGCCTAGATGTATGCCTTCATGACATTTGTTAGAATGCTAGCTCCATGTGTATGTCTATAAATATCCATTTAAAGCTCATCCCAACTTGACCTTAATTGAATGTTCAATCCCTACAGATCCCCTCAACCTTTCTTCTTTTGATTGGCCATCAAAAATGACCCAGATCTTGATCTGATCAAGGTAATGTGAGCCCTATGATCTGCTTTATTTTACTTTGTCTAATCTTTAATGGATGAATAATGTGAGCCCTTTGATCTTTAAGCATTTGAGAGATGACCATTGATCTACCTAGGACCCACTATTTAAATGCCAATGGGTAGCCCATTACTATTTAAATGCCAACGACTAGCCCATGACCCTGAAGTTGATGTCCATGCAGCTGTCACTCTACTTGAACCATTCCTTCAGGGTATTTTCCTCAAACCTATTACTCTGGCATCTTTCTCAGATAATTTTACCATGGATATGTATTTCAACCATTCTTCTAAAAAGTACCCTTTGAATTTCTTGAAAATGCCTCTTCAGAAACCCTGAACATGCCCTTCAGCTTTTTGAAATGTCCCTTCAAACTTTTTAAAATGTCCCTTTAGAAATTTTGCAAGGACCAATTCCTTTAGACTTTTTTCAAGTGCCTTTACCTATATAATAATTACTTCAGAAAGATTGTTTTGGACAAAATTTCCAAAACATAACTTTGCTGAAGGAAATAACACTTGGCCAAAAGATAGAACAAAAGATTCTTTAGGGAAATTGTTTCATAAAAAATGTCTAAAATAGTTCCTGACACTTATGCAAAAAACTTGAAATAAAACTTTTGAAGGAATTAACACTTGTGCAAAAATATTGAACAAAAGCTTCTTTTGATAGACAAATTTTGAATGATGCACTTAGCCAAAATGAAAGAAAAGATGCAAAACTTGGGAGTAAAAATTGGCCAATAGTAACTAGTGGAGAAGTTGAAACTAGTGATTGCAGAGCAAGAGATGGCTCTAAAGTGGGGAGTGGTAACTCATATAGAACTCCATGAACTATAACAACCTAATTATCATGAATGTATTTCACGTATCTATGAATTATAGAAGGTACTACATGAAGTTTTTGGATCCATGGTTGACCAAGCAATATGTCAAAGACTCCTGCACTAAGAACACTAGTAAATGGTGTGGTCACATGTGTTGGACCAACCTATAGAGGAAGTATAATCTCACCCAATGAACTCTATATGTGTCCACTAAATCCATTGATAACTATGTCCATTAGGGTGATATCCTACTTTGAATATCCCAAATGCTAAAGTAATGTCATAACAAACATGTTCACACTAGATCTACTATCTACGAGAAAAATATAAATGGGATAGTGATCAATGTAGGCTATGATAAAGATTTTATAGTAATTTGAATCATCCTCAACTATCTCCTATTCTAAGTAGGAGATCAAAGGTCTAGCTAGAAATCTAGAATTATACAAACCAATCATGTTGCTCAAAGGATGTGACTCAACTCAAGGTGCCTAGTATGTAGCTAGTGGAGGGTGTGAATGATATGCATGGTGAACACTTGATGTGCCCCCTATCTCCTATTTTAAATTTTATGGGAAAGGATTTGAGAAAATTTTTAGAGCTTGGTCCTATGTTTGCTTTGCCTAAGGAGGCTCAACTAGAGTGCCAAGATCAATAAGGTTGCCATCTATCAAGTCCTATATCTTATGTCACAAAATGATGCATCTATTCATTATGTGGCTTGGTACCCTATGAAAATCATAGAATGCATTCTAATCATATCCACGTGAAAAAGGCTTTATTGTATCAACTTCTCAAACAGGAGGGAGAGATAGGAAATTATATTCTAATAGTTACTATAAGACTCTGGCTGGAGATACTGGTAGATTAGTAAAGGCTCACCAATGAGGCATTGATAAAAACACTTACTAAGGGGGATTTGGAGCCACATTAATTGTAGGTTGATTTTGATTTTTGCTATCATTAACCTTTACTTTATATGGGACTTTACTGTTAATCTTATTTATTGTTTCTAATATGCTTGTGTACTTGAGTTTGCCCATTGAAAGTGATTTTACTTCCCTTTCCTTTAGTGTATGACATAACTTAATAAAGGAAGAATTTTTTTTGAACATTATTAACTCATGTAAAAATGATAGAAGATTTTGTTTGAAGAGATCTTGTAATTCTTAATCGACCATGGGGCTAGTCATTTTACCCAAGATAGTCTTATATCTAAGAACATAATCTATGAGATGCTCATTTGATCTTTATTTGTATTATGCAACTTGGGCATATGAAACCTTGTCACATATATTAATGCTGAGATGATCTAGGAACATGTCAGTTAAAGGATGAATGCTTTGACCAAATGATTTGGTAGATTATAAAACCACTATAGAGCATAATCCCTTAAACTCCATAGAAATATCTTGGTTAGTAACTAGTCATTTGGCACATATTCTAAGCATGCTACATGAAAATCTCTCAAGTGTGTTTCTGGATCACCCTTTCCATCATATAGAATGAGCTTGGATTGAATAAAACCTAGTGGTAAGGGTGTAGAATCAATATGGCATGCTAATGGTGTATAAATTAGATCAAAAAAGTCCAAAGCCTATGTTAGTCTAGAGACACCTTGTTCAAGATGTAGTACCTTGGATTGAAGAGATTTGATCTCTTACACAAGGGCAACCACATCAATAGGTGAAGATGTACTAGCTATAACTGGTGGTGTCATATATTAAGGTTGGGCTACTATAGGGGGTTATTGAGATATAGTTTCCCCCATAGTGACATTTGAAACTAGTTGTTTTGAAGGAATGGAAGACTTAACATGCTTAGATTTTTAATTTTCATGATAGATTGTAAGATAATGGCATGATCTTGGGGCTATTTCCCAAGTCTCTCTCTAAAAATTTGTAGAATCACATATTTGTTGATGACAACATCATCATCAATAATAGGTGGAAGTGGATCAGTTTCCCAATGTGATAGAGCATGAACATCAGTGTGTATATCATCATTGTTATTCTCATACTGCTCATTATTGGAATTATCCTCAAAAAATTAGTGTAATCTAGATGTGTATGATTTATAGTAATAAACTTAGCTAGTTGTTTATCCATGGTATATGGATAGGTTAGAGGAATTTGGGTGAATTCAAGAGGGTTTTTACTAAGTCTTACACTTCATCTCAAAGGAAGAGATGTAAGGAGCTTAGGTGGCATAAGGAAAACAACTTTAAAAATGAAAGAGAAGATTAAATAATTGTAATTTAGGATTTGAAAAATAGTAAACTAGAATATGCATAAAAAGGATATGAAGCTCACTAACATGTAATGTGATATCTCTAAAAACATAGGGACCTAGTATATTTTACTAGGGTTTAAAAGAAGTGATTTTTAAAATTACTATGGTGAATTTTAAAAATTAAATGTGAAATTCTAATTTATATATGCAGGAAAAATCAAGAAAGTATTGCTAAAATCAACAAAGATTTTTTCTTAAGGTTTCTAGGGTTTTTGTGCACAAAAAAAATAAGTCAGGTTTACCAAATGATTTAACTTATTTGAGAATAATAGAGTTTTATTCCTATTTTAGTTAAGGGTCTAGATTAATAAATTAGTACAAAGTTTAGCAATAAATATAGTCCTAATTTATGCAATTGTTTGTCTTTTTTACCTTTTTGAAATAGTAATAAATAAGAAGAAATATAACTTATCTAGAAAATAGATTGAGATAGCTAATACAGAGGTTAAAAATAGCTATGCAAGACTAGGAAGGTGCCTTAAACTTGAATCTATATTTCATTGGGTGAAAGGATAGGAACACCAAAAAGTGGATGCTTTGGTGTCTAATGCTATTATTTTTTCCTACCATTGTTGTCCAAACTAAACACAAAAACTTGAAACTTTCTAGGTAGTTACATTGTGCCTATGACAAATTGAGCATTGGTAATCAATAAAACTTGTTGTGGAGCTGATTTTGTCTTCAGACCTTAACCCTCCATCATTATTAATAAAAAAACATTTAAGTCACTTGAGAAAGAGGGGGGCTAATGTGAAAGATGTATTGAACGTGCAATCTACACCTCTTGTGTGGGTATACTCCCTACATACCAATACTTTGAAGAGGGACCAAGTCATATGTAGTTCTCCCACCTAGTGTGATTTTTGTAATAGTGTGATGTAGATGTAAATACCAAATTGATAGTGTTTAAAGTGGCTAGGGATTGGTATGAGGATTTGAGTAGGTTTGTAGTTGTGTTGGGTGACTGTGTGCAACGAACAAGGAAGTTTGCCTTAGTGCTTTATTTATATTCTTACTTGATTTGTAGGTTTTGTCACCTCCTTTGTAAATGAGATTTCAGTGGGATTTTATAGGGAACTATTGGTCATGGGTTAGATGTATTCATGCTAGAATGACGTAATTAAGGATAAGGACCATATAAAAAAACTGTTGGGGCCCAAAGTGCAAATGTATAGGACTACCAAAAAATGGGACACTTCTCTATGGGGTACTATAATCCAAATGGGTTGTTCCTATCCTATAGGCTCAGGACCTAGGGGAATAGGATTGGCATGAGGAATACTATTTGACTGAGGTGGAATGACCATTTAGAAGGTTTTAGATGATTGAAAATGAGAGAAAAGGTGTCTAGAAGGGTCACAAGAGCATGCAAAAAGGACCTATGGATGGGGTGTCACAAGCCACACTCAAACTACCAATTTGGACATTTTATATGACTACAGTAAACTAGAAATGATTAATTAGTGATAATGGATGACTGGTGAAAAAAAATATGGATGTTGTGATTTATCGAGCCCAATCAATAGATGTGAGTGATTGATAAAAATATTAGGGAGATGATGGTAGGGATAGTGATTGATCAATATATTAATTGATTAATATTTGATATTATAACTCAAGGATTTGATTGATACAAGACTTGAGGATGATGAGAAACAAGAGTGATATGATGACTAATGATAGGAAAGTGGAGAGAGTGTCTGAGATGACCTCAAACATGTTATATGATTGAGTGTTACCTACATGGTGTAAAAAGACCTCAAGCTAATGTATTTCAGACTAGATTAGAGGATGATGAAATTTTGAGCTAATAGAATTTGACTGTGTAATTATATCAAAATACCTAAAATGTCAATCCACCAATTAAGATCTAGAGACATTAGGATATAAATGCAAACATAAATGAATATTCATAGCAACACTTCAATCCTAAATCTAATTGATCCAAACCAAGAATAAATAATAAAAAGATAAAAGGATTTGGATTGAGATTTGCTTACAATAGACTTAGATTTGTAGCATTATGATAGTTTGATTCATTTTCTTGGATGATAGCATGGACTATTTGATTATATTGACATGAAGATTTTATGGATTCTTTTCTTGGTAAAACCATTGTTTCAATGGAGGATTGGTTTGTTTATATAGAAGAGAGAGGGAATATTGAAAAGTAATTAAAAATTCCTTGGAAGCCTTTAGAATAGGGGATTCTAGAGAAGAAGGGCTAAGTTTGAGAGGATTATAGAATTGGAAAATTCTAGAATCCATTTAGGGGCTAAGTAGGATTATTTAGGGGATTAGGATGGGTGGTTAGGTGATTAGGGACTAGGGGTGTAAGAGAGCCTAGGAATAGGTTAGCGTAGTGGGTAGGTGGGTCATGAGAATTTTAAATTCTCAAATAATGGATAAGTGGGATTATGCTAAGATTAAGAGATGATTATAAGTATTAATATATTTGTGGGGTAGGGGTAAGGTTAGTGTGATAAATAAAAATGTAGGGAATGTTAAATAAATGACTAAAAGGGGTGATTTTAGGGTGGAATTAGAGATAAGTATAATTAGTGTCAACTAATAGTAAAATTAGTGAAAATAAAAGAAGCAAGAAAATTTAGGTGCATACAAGAACCATCCATTTGAAAATTTTATCTCCATGTTAGAAATCTTTGGAATATAAATAGTGGTACAGATTAGAATGTATAATGACATAAGTAATTTGATAGAGAATGTAATTCCAAAGTTTTTTAACCTATGAAATAAGTAGTGAGATAATCCCATTCAAATTTGGTATAACATTTCTCATAGTCTATTAAATCATGATTGATATAATATTAGCATAGTCATGCCCTGTTTCATCTTGTTGGGTGAGCATTGCCCCAATTAATATGGGGGTAGAGGCAGTATACAAGATGAGAGGATGATTATTATAAGGTGGTAAAAAAGTGGGAAGATGTAGTAATGCTTATTTTATGCTATCAAATGATTTTTGACATAAGTCTATTCCAAAGTACTACATCTCTTGAGAAGGGAGTCAACTAAATATATATGTTAAGCCATCTCAAGAATTAATCATTGGATTTCCCCAAGTTTACCAAGGTATGTTCATATATATAGAATGGAATGAGGAATGGGCATATTAATAATGGATTTTATTTTAGAAGGATTTATGTCAATCCCATGTAAAAAGAGACTAAGAATCCTAAGATTTTTCCTGAGGTAACACCAAATACACATTTATAAGGATTAAGTCTAACTTTGTATTTGATGAGATGATAAAAAATGATAGTTATATCATGAAGATGATTTTATTGATGCTTAGATTTAGTGATAAGATCATCTACATAATTTTAAACTATTTTATGAATGATATCATAAAATATATGAGTCATGACATGTTGATAAGTGGCACTAACATTTTTAAGACTAAACGACATTTTAACATAGTAATAGGTCCCTATTCAATGGTAAAAGTGATATTATTTTACTCTTAGGGGACGTTATGAATTTTATTATATACCAAGGAACCATCCATGAGAGATTACATTTCATAGCCAGTGGTGGAATCAATAATGGCATTGATTGATGGTAAAGGAAAATTATCTTTGGGACATGATAAGTTAAGATTTAAAAATTATATACATATGTGAATAACCATGGTGACTTTATTGTATATAGGAACAATGTTGGATACCCATTCAAATTAGTCTACATGTTTGATGAACATGGAATCTAAAATATTGATGATATATTTATGATATAAGGTAAAATCTTAAGATGAAATTTACGTTACTTTTTATGTATGGGTTTTTCATTAGGATAAGTAATGATATTATGGACAACAATGCTAGATTCAATCCCAGACATGTATTTGTATGACCATGCAAAAAGTTTGCATTATTTGTCAAAAAATAGACTAAAATTATCATATTTGACAAGATGAAGTTATTTGGAGATGAGAATAGGTTGAGGAACAATATTGGTGCCATAATTAAATGTAATAATTTCCTCAATAATAATAACATCAGTGTCTTGGAAATGATATGGAGTAAGAGGAAGTGTGGAAATAGGATGTGTTCAAGATCAACACCAATGAAAAAATTATTAAAATAAGAAGCTTTTTCCAAGAAATGATCAAAATTATGAAGTTGGTGTGGAAATTGAGTTTCATGAGCATGGAGTAATTAAAAAATAGCTTCACCAATAGGGATTGTGGGTAAAGGTACATAATATGCAACATCAACTTAAAGATATAAATTTTGATTTCCATTCTTATTGAAATCTAAATGTATATGTCGAATGATTATAACTTTTTCATCTAAGGTAATTTCATGAGTAGAGATAAAAGGTTATGTTGAGAGTGAAAAATGTCTCTTCAATGAATCAACTCTTCTGCCTATCATGAAGGTAAAGATGGAATCATACAAGTTTAATCATAAGGTCCTAAAGAATGAGAATTGATTCCAAATATGCATAGAGAGTTTTTTTAATAGTTCTGGGAAATAATGAGCAAGTCAAATATCAAACAATGCATAATTACAATTTAAAAACCAAATGTCTTTTATTATAAAAAATATGAATTAGATTACATCTATATCATCTAACCTATCTGACAAAGAAAAGACTATATAAAATGTATTTTATTGAATGAAAGATCTTTGATCCTTTATAATTCTATCAAATATTATTATATTCAATCTCTTATTATAGTTTAAACTCAAAATAAGTCGAAAGAAAATGAACAAAATAAACTAAATGACAAATAAAAAAAATGAAAATGAAAACCAAACAAGTAAAAATAAATAAACACTAACATACTAAATAATGGACAAGACATAAATAAACTAAATATCTCTAAGATAAAATAATACAAAGCAAACTATTATAAAATAAGACAAGAACTAACTATGTAGTCTAGAAATGAAATAAAACCAAGGAAGAGAAAGATAATAGAAATAATTAAGATAAATCTATACTATAGCAATAATGCAAAAATTAATTAAAGAATAAAAGATAAGTACTAACCAACATATTAAATACGAAATTAATATCTAAAATTAAACTAATAACATAAAGTAATCTAATAAGTAAATAGTAATCAAAATAAATAACAATGTAATAAAAACTACGTCTAAGAAAGAGAAATTGAAAGAAAACATAAAATAGAAGATAAAAAATAGAAACTAATTCTTAAACAAATGTGAGTTATTAAAACATGAAAATAGAAAGACTAAAGTAAAATGTAAAAGATGTAAACAAAAAATTTGAACTTAATTAAAATTAAATCTAAACTTAAAATTAATCGAACAAGCATATTAAATTAACTTAAGATAGAAATAAAAAAAATTAAACATAATTAATTATGAAATAAATAGAAATTTGTGAGTCCTGTAATAAGCATCATCTTAGATAAGAGTTAAATGAAATTTATTGAGAAAAAAAATGGTTCTAATTACAAACAACTTCTAAAAGATAATAATTTACAATCAAAGATCAATAAAATGTGATGTATTAATCATTGTCTAGTTCAAGTACAAGGAGTTATGATCGTATGACTATATATATGCAATTTTCAAAAGATATTAAGATGTGAAAATCTTTAGATAATTGATTATAAATAAATATGAAAACTGGATATACCTACATTGATTAGGGAATCTACTTCACATTCAAATAATGTATTGTTTGGTATATCTACAAATAGTTATTCAATCTCAGAGATGCTTGCATAGAAAGAAAATAAGGATGTTTTTTTTTCAAACTTTAGAGTTCTTGAGCACTTGTATTTTTTCTCCCTCTATGTTATGTATTCAATCCCTTTATAAAGTCATCTCCCTTTGAGATTTTTAGAAAATAGGTTACAACTAACTTTTTAGTTTGTTGTTGTTAAGGTTAATTAAATTTAAAATTCAATAAGTTTACATTATATTATAAATTTTATGACTTTATAAGTTGGAATTTTGTAGATGATATTTATGGATTATATAACACCTCAGTCTTATACACTTGGAAAACTCAAACATTGAATGTTCCTCTCAATAATGGACTATTCCTACTTTTAAAACTCTCACATCTACTCTATCAAGTGCCCCTTGGACTATCTCTTAGTTTGACCAATCTTATGTTTATGACCCAAACATTTTATCTTGCCTAAAATGCTTCAAATATGCTTATATTATTCCCCTCTATATTTTAAACAGGTGGTAACTCTATATTTAAAACCAACATGTTTTAAATTCTTTTCATACTCAATTTAGAAAGTTACAGTTTCATTGTAATCCATAATATCTTTGTCTTATAAATCCATTTTATATTTTAGAGGTAAAGTGTTAAAAAAATACAATATATAATTTTTTTTAGATGGTCTAATATCATGAAGAATATTTTGGTGTAGTTTAATGAATCTAGTTATAAAATTATAAACCATTTCACCTGGATCAATATAGATATTTACTAATTCATTGACTAACTCTAAATATTGTTTAGGTTTGAAAAAAAAATATAACCAATCCTCTATATCTTTTCAAGCATTAATTACATTTGTAAGAAGGCTAATACAATCTTGGTAAGTTTTACCTTCTAAAGTTTGTGAAAAGACTCTAATAGAAACTTTTTCATTTACAATACCAAGAGTAACACAAACTAACTTATAAGCATCCAAATGGTCTTCCAAAGACTAACCAAGGATTCTTGATAATTTAGGGACATTAAGTATTTTAAATGAAGGTAATTTACCAAGATAAACACCAATATTAATAGGATTCCCAAAAATCTAAGGATTCAATAAAGTATGTACAACATATTGATCATAATCAACCTCATTATTAGCTACTTATGCTTGATACTTTTTTTTCTATAGACTTGGAATTAGGTATCAAACTCTTTTATCTACTTGTTATTCTATTGGAATTCTCAATATGTTCCATTACTTGACTAGGCTGATTTAAATTTGTAGCTATATTAGGGTCAATAGGGAAAACAAAATCATAAGGATGAATAGAATTAGAAAGGGAATGAATTTTAGGTTGAGTATTAGCTATCAACAGATGTTCTATTTCTTATCTATTATGATGATTAGTTTATTGAATGTGATACTAAGTTTTATGAATAATATTATTGTATAAATCAATAAATTATACTTCTTCTACCTCAGTTATAACCTCAATAATACGAGGTAAATCATAAGGTCTGTAATACCAAATAAAATGAATGATATTAGAATTAATATCAACTTTATCCTCAACATTATAAATAAATGGTTGTATAATAGGGGGAAAACCTCCAATGGTCATGGGAAAGAGAAAAAGAACAAAATTTTAAAATAGAAAAATAAAATAAGATTTATGAAAAAATCCCTAGTGGAGTCACCAAATTTGTTGAAGGTTAAGATGGAATCTTACTAGTTTAATCGTAAGGGTCTAAGGAATGAGAATTGTTTCCAAAGATGTGTATAAGTTTTTTAATAGTTTTGGGAAATAATGAGAAAGTCAAATATTGAACAATAAATAATTATAATTAGAAATCAAATATCTTTTGATATCAAAAATAGGAATCAGATTACATCTATATCATCTAACCTATTCGATAGAGAAAATCCTATAGAAAATATAGTCTCTTAAAGGAAATATCTCTTATCCTTTATAATTATATTAAATGTTATTACATTAAATCTCTTATTATTATTTAAGCTCAAAACAAGTTGAAAGAACATAAGTAAAACAAACTAAATGACAAATAAAACCAAAAAAAATGAAAATGAAAACCAAACAATGAAACAAAAATAAAATAACATACTAAACAACAAAAAATATTAGGAATAAACTAAGTATCTCTAATCCACAATAATACATAACAAACTATTCATAAATGAGACAAGAACTAACTAGGTAATCTAGAAATAAAATAAAACTAAGGAAGAGAAAGATAACCTATATAACTAAGATAATTATATATTATAGAAATAATGCAAAAACTAAACAACGAAAAAAATATAAGTACTAAGACAACAAATACTAACTTAATCTGATCTAAAAGTAAACTAATAACAAAAAGTAATCTAACAAGTAAATACTAATCTAAAGAAATAACAATGTAAGAATGTGTAATCTCCTAGAAGTTGTAATTAGATGTTAAGAGTGTCGCTTGAGTTACCCTATTCCTAGCTTAGCCCTAAACCTATCTTATAGTCTTAGACTTACTTTTTCAATAATTGAGTAGACCACAATCAACTACAATTAGTCAAAACATAGACCCATAACTATATTTCTAGATCCTAATCCAATTTTCTCAATAGTTCTCCAAGTGGACATTAGTGCCACATTTGGGACACTACAACCACATGGTGCCAGTGTCCCCAATTAGGTGCTAATAGCCTTATACATATCTCTTCCAAATAGTTAATTTTTCAAATGCATTCCCCTCCTAAGGTTGACCTAAGCTATTTTATTATCTACACAAGTTACATAACTCTATAAATACAAGTCTAATTGACCTCTATTTATAGATGGAAAAGAGATGACAAAACACATTCAAGCCCAATACAAGTTGAGAAAAATTAAGGTATTTAAATTGTATTCTTTCCTACTTCTACATACTACCATCTACATCATCCCTAAGCCCATTTTTAAAATATATTAAATCTCAATAACATTCAAGGCATCCAAATCCACTCTCATTCTAGAATTAACTTACATTTGAATCAAACACTAGGTCAGAGAACTACATCAAGCTTGATCCCTCTTTGAAGTATTGGTATGTAGGAAAATATCTTCACAATAGGGTGTTGAGGATGTCCATCCTATCATACTATTGAATATATAATTATCGATCATGCCATACTTATAGGGAGGATTAGGGTTTTCATATGAAATCAAGGTTTCTAGGCATAACACAAAGCTCCAAGTTTCATGTGTATAGGAATAGGGCATAAAAACATAGGTGAAGGTGCTCCTAGAAATTAAGAATAGTCCCACAAAGGGGACATTAACACCATATTAAGGATACTACAAAAACATGGCACTACTATCCATATAGGTTCTACTATCTAGTGAGGAAATAGATACAATAATCCTATTGATGACACTCAGAATTTTCCAAAACCCAAGTTCATCTGTGACAATCAATTTTTAGATAAGTCTATATTTATGCCTATTTTTAAAAAGTCAAATAAGGTCAAATTCTATAACAAATCAGTGCTTAATTATTGTAATTTATTTAACTTATTTAGACATCTCAGTGCTTTAATCTAAATATAATATTGTCATAGTAAAACCCTAAAAGGTTAAATCATTTGGTGAACTCGTCTTGCTTTAAACATTATTTCAAACCCTAACTTGTATTAATTCCTATTTTTATGCAATAAATTTAGGGCTGCATACTTCTAATTTTATTTATAGATAACCTAGCTAAATTTAAATCAATTTTACATTAGGGTTTCAATTTATTTTACATCCAATTTAAATTATTACAAAGAAACCTTATATCTCAAAAAACCTTAACCCTAGATGCTCTTAGGGTTTGTATCCTTTTTCCTCCTATTTTAATTAGATACTATTAATTTTTCAGAATTCATATATTCTATTTTAGTAGCTTTATTTCAATTTTTTTACTATATGCCATGTAAAAAAGCTTTCTCTCTTCCATTAAGAAGTGCTAGACTAGGTGGTAATCTTATAGAGCATATTAAAATTATTGCTATTTGAACCTATAACAAAGACAATAAACTTATTACAACTCTAACAATGAATCCTTCACACCCTGATTATGTGGAATTCAATGACAATGCATCCAAAAATAAATAATATAACCAATATCAAGATGAGGTCCACATTGACAATCAAGACACACTACCTCCACTTAATGATAATGACATAATTGTGAACAAAGATAAGGTATTACAAGGATTTAGGGATATAATTTAGGAATAACCCCTTGATCATGCACATATTCTATAGGCCATATTATAAATCAAGAATAAGACAAATAATGATCAATATTCAACCCCTCTAGTTAATAATGTTGTTACACCTCTAGTGGGGCACACTCAACCAACTTAGATAACATAACCCCAGATTGTTATTTAACCATTAGTGACAACTACACCACTTGTGGCTAATTTTGTTAGGGTGTGGAGCTAAAAGCTTCACCAAGATGCAAATTGGAGGAGGGTGTTGAGTGCAGAGCAACCGATGTCGGTCTGATCAACCAACGTCAGTCATATCTAATGAGCAAAGAAACTGAAATTAGTTAGGATCAGCCGACATTAGTTATCCCCAGGCAGACAGGGACCGACGTCGGTCACCTGTGCATTCCAGAACTGTTAGTTACATGAACAGTTAGTTTGTTGAATGACCAGTTTGCATGTTAAAGGCTAATTTTAGTCTTGAGTTGTGTGTCTAATTATTGTAATTAGGATGTCTAATTATTGTTTGCATGAGGTCTATTTAAGAGACCCATGGGGCTGTATTGTAATTAAGGCAAGGAAGAGATCCTTCCAATTGTAAGATTAGGTTGATTTGCAAGTTGTGCAAGATCAGGTAGAAGATCTACATGGTAAGTAAGGTCATTGATTTGCAGGTTGTTTCAAGATCAGGGAGATTTACTTGAAGTACTTTGAGTACTTGGTACTGGTAGTAGTGTTACTGACTGGTTGGAGGTGAACAACAACTCTGTGTTTGAGTTGATTGTTGTGACCGTAATTGAGAGAGAGAACTCTTGATTGAGAATTAATAGAAGTCCTAGAGGTGTGGGAAGCCTCAGAGGTGTGCGAAGAGTGTGGCATCTTCTCTATTATATTTTCTTTCTGGATGAGTTGAATACAAGATTGTATTGTCTCTCAAATTCTATGTTGTTTCTGATTTCTAGTTGTTGATTCTAGTTAAATTCCGTGTTTAGTTGCTTATACAAAGTAATCAATTGTGCTTCCTAATCCTGACAAAATTTTCTACTCAAAATGTATAATCCCTTATGTAGGAGGTTCTTACTCTATAGTATAAGGTGTTACATCTTAATAGAGGATCAACTAGGCCATCACATGCCTTGGATTCCAACATTCTCTTGCATACACCTTTGACATATCATAAAATGGTAACTCCTTTTCCATCTACTTTCATGGCATCCAAGCTCACATTATATGATGGCAAGGGTCACCTAGAGCATCACCTCAAAACCTTTCATGTAACATGCTTGGACTATGTGTCCAATGATTGGCTTCTTATAAAGCTATTTTCACTTAGTCTCAAGGATTATGCCCTACAATGGTTTTATAATTTGTCAAACCAATCTATCATGGCATTAAATCCTTTAGTTGACATGTTCCTAACACATTTATCTATCAAAATCAGTGATAAGATATCATATACATAAGTGGCATAACTAAAACCAAATTCAAATGAGCCTATCACTAATTATGTCTTACGAAACAAGATAATTTTATCCAAATTGACTAGCCCCATGGTAGACATAGAGCTTTAAGTTATACTTAAACATAGTCTATTAATAGCACTGTATGAAGCTATCTTATTTAATTTTTTAACTAATTTATCGATATGTGCCACATAGTTAAGGAAATAGAGGTTAAGCTCTTAGAAATGGGCAAACTCAAGTACATAAATGGATCAAAATCAACTATTAAGAGTTAAAACAAATCTCCATACAAGGTAAGTGTATGCAATTAGAAATGCATCATGTATATAAATCAATCTTAACTTAGAGAAGATAGATCATACCATATACTTTATATTGGGGATACATTTGTTAAGTAGGAACATGAATAATATGGGGATCTACTAGACCTAATTAGGGGATATCTTACCATAATACACCTTACTATGGAGGGTTCCAAAGCCTCTAGTCAAGCATAACCATGAAATATTCCTAAGGGTGTATTGATTTTTGATATTTCACCTAAACTAATAACAAGTAAATCAAATCTAATTTAGTGCACACCAAAGATTATGGAACAATCTTAGGGGTTAGTAAACAATCAAAACATTTATAGGAGAATCTCAATTAAGCTTTGTATGAGTAAGACCCTAATACATGGAATATGAAGAGTAATATTATTCAAAGCCAATACTTATGCTACTTCTATCTACCAAATAGAGGAACAAAGTTAGAGAATACTTACTTCAATGATGAATACATCTAGATTCAATCTCTCCCTTAGCCAAAAGGGCTTTATAATAGGTTTTTGTGGTTTTTAAATATCACTAAGAAAGGCCAAAGCATTCAAGACTTATCCATAAGACTATATTCTCCAAGTAAAAACCCTAAGCTGAGACTCCTCAAGTAGAATGGTGGAAGAACAGATTATAAAAAAGTACAAGTGAATAATAACTCGTGATTACATATTTAAATAATGATGAAATGATCTTTTATATATAGGTAGATTTGACCCTAAACCCTTCCAAAAATATTGGTTGATAGGGTTAACCCAATCGACCTAGCATAATTTTAGTTAATTATTCACTAGTTCATGAGCTAGATCAACAAAAGACCAAACTAGTATGTGAAAATTACCCAAAACTATACAGGTTCAACTCAGTTGACCTAGTATAACTAACTGACAAAAGGGGATTAAGGTGAGGAAAAAAAGGATAGAAAGTTGGAAAAGACTGGAAGAGTGTGCAAAGGAGGATTAATAGCGTAGGGAATGGTTTTAGGAGTTGTTTGGATTGATAATATGTGGTAATGAGGGATAAAAATCATGAAAAACACCAATAGTCTACCCACCCCTTTCTTGGTGCACCCCTTAAGGCATGCACTTAGAGAGATTAAGTCTCGATGGGTTCTTCTAAGATGTAAAACATCAATATTTAATAAAATTTGAAAATATTATGTGTATACATATGCCAAACTTGAAGCTCAATATGTGTCACTAAGGTGTAATAGGGGATGGTGCTTTGACAAAGAACATAAGAACACATAAAGGTGATGCTAAAAAAAAGTTGTAATATTTTAAAGAAAAAATAACTAAAATTAAATGGCTAAAAAGGAAATAACTAAAAAGTAAATGTGATGCATACCTAGACTTACTTTTATCACTAGATGGTTGTCTATTATGTTGTTAGTTTTGATTATGTAGGGCATAGAGACTAATTTTGACAAACCCAATAATACAAAACTAAAAAGAAAAAACAAACAAACATAAGAAAACCAAGATAACTGGTGCTATATGGATGGGATGTATTTGGGAATTTGGTAAGCTAGGGTGACAAATGCTATTTTAAACCAAATGACCAAGTAAAAAAAATATTAAATTGGGTAATAAAAAAGCTAAGGCCTCTAAAGACCAAAAAACTCAAATAAGTAAACCATAAGTAATAAAGGCAAACTCACCAAGTCAAACCAAGGATAGATGTCAAAAAGGAGGGTAATCAAATAGTGATGTAAAAGTAGTAACAAAATAGTAAAATGACATTGATGAGTGAGTATTAAAAATATTTATCTCACACAACAATGGAAAAAGGTGCATGAAAAGGAAAACAACAATACCGATTGAGAAGTAACAAGCCAACCTCATGTAATAATGGAAAAAGGTATGGACTTAGGTACCCATAATAGAAGGGCAGTTTAACAAATGACAAATGGTAAAAGAAAGAAAAATAAGTCTAAGAATGTAGTTTTATGGTATAAATAAGATAATCCATAGTTGCTCAAGCATATTGTTTTGCTCTAAGGATAGATAAAATTAAAATAAAGTAGTGCTAGCATGTTTTTAAGAAGTAAATAAGAAGCGAATATAGAAGAAGGGAAAATAGATTTAGAATCAAAATTTGCCTATCAAGGGGGGAGATGAAATGGGTGGAGGGGAGAATGAAGGAAAAACCAAGGTAGAGGAACTCTTTGTCGAAGTCAAGACATTAAAATTAGGTTTATCAAAATAAGAGGACTTTAGACCTTAAGGAATTTGAAGAACTTCTCTTAGCCACACAAGTCTTAGGTCAACAAATAAAGTATATAGATCATCCCATGAAGGCTATATGCATGAAAAATTAAAATAGACCTACCTTCCCATAATGTGTTCCCCATTCCTTAGGACTCTTATATATCTATCGATCTACTATGAAGATTGGGTAATTGCATGAGAGTAGGTAGCACCATAGAGTTTATTGAATTCTCCTATTCTAATCCACTAGCCTACCGTACCCCAATGCACCTTGGCTCTATGTGAGGCAAACTCTAGAGTTTGAGATTAAATTAGAGATAGGAGATGTGCTTATAATCACATATTTTGGTGTGATTTTTAATTTTGAAAATTTTTATGTTGAATTTTATATATCATTTCCTTTTTTTTCAAATGATTTAGCTTTTAACTTTTTTTTATGGCTTTTTCTATTCCTCCTCTATATATATCTGGAAGACCAAACATGGGTGCTAAAGATGACTTTCATTTGAATACTTGGGACTTGGTTTTTAAGAGAGAGAACCTCAAAGAGAATGGGGTCTAAGAGTCTCATAAATATAGGTGAAATACAAATGTTATCTTGACTTTAACCTTGTTTTATCTAATGTGGAGTGAAAGAAAAGGAAATCAAGAGGAATAACACATGGGACAATTTGAATTACTTCAAATCACAAAAAATGTGATAAATGAGAAAAAAGGGATAAAATTATAGTAAAGTGTGATTCCTTATCATATAAATAAGGGAAATTGAGGAAAACATGCTAACATAGATTGTTTTTCAAATTCCATTTATCAAAATAAACAAAAGCTAAGGTCGAGAACAAGGATAAATAACATTTTTTTATAAAAGGAATGACAAGATGGTAATTTTATGAGGAATTATAGGTCCTATCCATGATATTACAATGCAGCTCATAAAAGAGAAACCCAAGGGGTGTAAAAAGTGTGAAAAAAAGAGCATGAAAAATAAATAAGACTATGGTACATCATGAGGAAGACCGGTCCTATCCGTGGTTTTACAATGCAACTCATGAGAGAAAGGGGAAACCAAAATACCAACAAAAGACTAAAGGTTTGTGAAAAGAGATAAATACTATAGAGGGAAAGACTCATGTAAGTAACCTACAAAAAGTGTTAGATAGATGTAGATAGAAAGCATGTAAAGAAGGAAATGTTTAGGCAAAGTAATTCTTAAGGAATTTTGCATTGGTTGGATCTTTGAAATCATTACCTTTATTAGTTTTAAGGTGGTAGTTACTTGGACCAATAATATCTTTGGCTAAATAGGGTCATCACTATTTTTGGGTGTATTTACCTTCTTTATCATTACTATTTTACATGTTTGTTATGTTGTTTGGCTATACAAGCCTTGTATTAGCGGTTATGTTGCAAAGCAAAAAGATGGTGTTCATCAAGGAGATTAAGAGCATGAAAGAGATCATTATAGAATTATTTATTGAGAATGATACCATGAAGAGATATATGAAGAGAGGGAAGTTTAACTTCTAATAGAAGAACTGATTTAGAACCATGTACTAGAGAGAATGACATTACCCTAGTGGTAGTACATATGCTAGTACAATAGGCCTAAAGAATAGGATAGAGTTAAATGTGCCAATCCTTATAGGTTTCATGAATTATCTTTTAGAGAATTTTTTTAGTAGCCTCAGCTTGGCCATTGCATTGTGGATGATAAGATGTATAAAATTTATGATTGATCTGAATTTAGCACAAAGCTACTTGATGTCCTTATTTTTGAAGTTACCACCATTATCAAAAATGATAGTATGTGGAACACCAGTGATAAATGATTTGATTAAAAATAAATTGGGCAATGGTATTACTAGTGACATTAATAAGGGGCATGGATTCAACCCATTTAGTAAAATATTCAGTAGTGGTGATGATAAAAACATGTCCATCTTGGGAGTGAGGTAATTTGTCAATGAGATATAATCCCCACATGGAAAATGTTCAAGGAGATTCTACAAATTGAAGCTCATTTGGAGGTGAATGAATTATATCATCATGAAGTTGGCAAAAGTACATTTTTAGTGAATTTGATTGCATCCTTTTCAAGAGTAGGCCAAAAGTATCCCATACATAGGCATTTATAGGCTGTAGCATGTCCACTACAGTGGCCACCAAAAATGCCTCCATGTGCTTGTTCAAAAAGAGGAGGGACCTCATCTTGCATAATACAATGGATAAAGGTACCTTCAACATTATGATAATAAATGATGTTGTATTGAAATACATATTTAAAAGCTTGTTTATGAATACATGTCTTTTTGTGAGAGTCTAAGTTAGTAAGACAAGTTTGATGTTCTAAGAATTCAATGATGTATTTATACCATGGGATTTGTTGAATGGTAATAGCCTTGATGTGGTAGATAAATTAAACTGGTGGTTGAGTAGAATATGGAGATTTTCTTATTTATATAAGAAAAGTGGGATAAAAAAGAACTTGGTGGGGATGAAAGAGAGAAGCTGAAGAAGCTAAGGAATCAAATATGGAATTTTGATGTATAGGGATAGGTTTAATGATGAAAGAGATGAAATCCTTCACAAGAGTGGTTGTAATTTGATGATAGGTAATGAGATTTTTGATTTTACATTGGTAATCACCATTGTCTTGATGGTAAATAAGTTGGGAATCACCTAAATCATGCGTGTATTAGATGTATAGATCAAGAACAACTCTCATGCCTAAGATGAGGGATTCATATTCAACCTTATTATTGGTGACATCAAATAAAAATATAAACTTATGATATTACCAAGAGGACTTGTAATAATACAACTTACCCCAGCTCTTTGAAGTCATTTAACACAATCAAAGTAAAGGGTCCAAGTATCCTCATGTAAGTCAACATTAATTTTAGGTAGCTCCTCAATAACTACTTGTAGGTTTGATAGTACTAGAGGGAATAGTAGAGTCATCAAGATTATTTACTTATAAATTAGTGGTAAAGTTATGAAAATAATATTTGAGAGAAATAGCCTGATTAAGACCTTCAATGTAGAGAATATTATGATCTAGGAGACTATCTTGAAAGTGAGTGGTAGCTCGAATAGGAGCTATGACAAGTTGATCAGCTATGACTTGCCCTTTGATAGATTTTTGAGTCACAATGTAAAGATAAAATTCCATAAGGAGGAATATCCATTTGCCAATTCTATCTTTAGGAAGAAAGGCTTTGAATAAAAAGTGACGAAGGGGGTTAGAATGAATGATGACATAAGTAGTCTGGTAAAACATGTAGTGTCAAAACTTTTTAGCTATGAAATAGATGGTGAGAAAATCATGTTTAACTTTGGTATAATGTGTTTCATAATTGATGAGGCCTTGAATAATTTATTAAATGGCATACACTCTTCTATATCTTCTTTTTGGGCAAGCATTACCCCAACTGATATAGGTGTGGAAGAAGTGTATAAAATCAAGGGTCAACTATTAGAAGGAGGATGAAGTGTAGGTGGGTGAAGCAATGAATCTCTCATGTTATCAAAGGATTTTTGACAATGGTCTATCCATTATAAAGCATTACCTTTATTAAGAAGAGAATCGATAGAGTAGATGCAATAAGCCATTTCAAGGATGAATTGTCTAACTACCACAAGTATGCCTAAATATGTACAAATGTTAAGAATGGATCGAGGAATGGGCATGTTGATGATAACACTAATCTTAGTGGGGTAAACATTGATGCCATGGAGAGTGACAAGGAATCTTAAATTTTTTCTAGATGTGACATCAAAGATAAATTTTTAAGGATTTAGTCTAACCTAATATTTGAGAAGATGGTAAAAAATGATATCAAGATCTAAGAGATGAGTTTTACAACTTTTAGATTTAGCAATGAGATCATCCACATAGTTTTCAATAATTTTTTGGATAAGATCATGGAAGACATGAGTCATTGCTCATTGGTAACTGGATCTAGCATTTTTGAGGTTGAAGGGCATTTTGACATAGTCATAGGTTCCCCATTCTATGGTGAAAGTGGTATTATGTTGGTCCTTAGGGGGAAATGTGAATCTGATTATGGCTTGAGAAACCATCCATAAGAGATAACATTTCATAACAAACTATGGAATCAATGATGGCATCTATCAAAGGTAAAGGGAAGTTTTCCTTAGGACAAGTGAGGTTAAGATTATGAAAATCAATACAAATTCAAATGACCATAGTGACCTTTTTCTGAACAGGAACAATGTTAGAAACCCATTTAGAATAGTCCACTAGTTTGATAAATTTGGCATCAAGTAATTTGATGATTTCCTTGTGATATGAGGTGGAAACCTTGGGTCAAAATTTATTTTGCTTTTTATGCACAAGTTTAACATAGAGATAAGTAATAATGTTATGCACCATAATGCTAGGGTTAATACCAGGCATGTCCTCATAGGACTAGGCAAAAACCTCATGATACTTATCAAATAATAAGCTAAAATTATCATGTTTGTTAGGTGATAGTTTAAGAGATACTATAATTGGTTGAGGATAGGATGGAGTACCATACTCAATGCAAGTGGTTTCTTCAATAAGTGTTGCATTTCCATCTTGGAAATGGTATGGTGCATTAGGTAAATAAGAGATTGGATTAGTTTTATGATCAATGCTAGAAACAAATTTTTTGAAATAAGGGGTTTTAGTTTTAAAATTCCTAAGTTTATGATGTTTTCAAGGAGTTAAGGTTCTCAAGCATGAAGTATTTCAATAATAGCTTCATCACTAGGCAATGTAGGAAGAAGACCATAATACACAACATCTACCTCAAGATCTATAATTTAATTACCATGGTGATCATACTCAAAATATATTTGATGAATATTTGTTGCTTTAGCATCAAGTGTAATCTTGAGAGTAGGGAAGAGAGATGGATTAGCAGGGATTTAGGTGTTGATGGCTTTGGTGATGGAATAAGGATTAGATGCAATGATTAGATATATAAGAGGTAAGTGAGATGCAAGTTTTTTTGAAAGTTTGGAAGGTATAATTTGATATACCACCAAAGGAGTATCAAGAAGTGGATAATTGGTATGAGGCACATAACCTTCAATATCTAAGTCATGATCCATAGAAATGGTATTGACATCCTGATTAAAAGCATGAATTTGAGCTAAGGTTTTATGATAATGTTGGGCATCTAAATATCAAGATTGAGCTTGAGCCATTATGTAATTATCATCATATGTTGGAGAAATTGTACATGCTTGAGAGTCAATGGGAGATTTAGAAGGCAAAATCCCCATATTACTGAATTTACATGAAGACATGATGAGAGGATCTTGAAATAATTTAGCCACTCCAAAATCATTACAAGTGAAGGCATCTTGAGGTAAAGAAGGCTCCTGAGAATTATATGGAGGGAAAAATTAGTAATATCATCAATAAGAGGAATAATAAAATCCCTAGGTAATAAAGGAGGAAGCCACTACAAAATATATAGAGGAAGCTTGGTAGTATTGCAAGTATGCTATAAATCATTAGGTTCATCGTCATTGGAATCTATAAGAGTGACTTGTAAATCAGGATTCATGTTGATGAACTTGGGTAAAGGAACATGATTGATCTTATGAATGGTTGGAATATGATATTGAGATTTGGGAGTAGGAATTTGAATAATCCATGGGTTGGGATCAGCCTCATGCTTATACCATTTGCCATTATATAAGAATTTGATATACTAGCTATCAGAAGAAGTAATGACCCTCATTTGATGAGTCCATGGATGACCAAAGGTATATTATAAGTGTAAGTCAAGGACCATAATATTAGTTCAAATGGTCTTAGATCCAATGGTTAATGGATTCCAAATGCAACCAAGTGGATTTTGATTTGTCTTATTAGAACCATGACAGTTAAAATGGGTTTGCTTAAGATAATCCTTTTTATAACCATGTTTTTGGATAAGCCATAAATATGTAAAATTAATACCAAAGCCTTAGTCAACTAGAACTTTATGAATGAAGGTAGTATTAATGGTTATTTTAATAAAGAGTGGTGGTTCATCAACACAAAAATAATTTCATCAATGATCATGTCTTGTTTAAGAAATTCAATAGAAGGCTTAGAAGGACACATAGTTTCAATGCTATTTACATTATAGGTTGAAATTCATCAATGCTATTTACATTGGTAGGTTGAAATTCAATATAAGGTGGTTATTCATTGATAGAGGATGGATATTTAATTTCTTGGATTTATTGCATAAGGAAATTGTGATGATAGGGAGAAGTACGAACCAACTCCATAAGTGGAATCTTACAAGGTATAGAGTTGAGTTCTTCAAGAAAATTCCAATGAGATCTAGGAGAACCAACATGAATTTTAGGAGGTAGAGTACCTTTTAAAGGAATGGATGTGGTTAGAGGTTTAGAAGGACAAAGTGGTTCCTCATGTACTTCTGAAGCTAAATTAGTAGTGGTAGTGTCCTTGAGAAGTTGTTCTTCTAAATATGGCTTCTTAGGTTTGGTAACATGATCTTTGTGAGTTGGTTTGTGATGATAACTAAACTTAGAAGTGTTAACATATTTAGAATTTTTATAATATTGATCATAATCAACATCAATGGCACAAACATCCTTGGCATTTTGTTGATTATTAGTGTTATAAAAATATTTTTGGTTATTAGAGGTAGAATCTTTGGAAACTTATCATTTTTGAGAAGCAGTGGTGTACTGTTGATGATGAAGGTTGATCATGGCTTCATGATTAAATGAATCAAAAAGCATATAGGAGATAAATTTTTTAGTGAGATCTCTACAAGATTCATGGGAATGACCAATGCCAGTATGGAATGAACAAAATTGATTAGGGTCATACCATTTAAGAGGATTGTTAGTATAGGTGAAAGGTCTAGAGGGTGATATGAATTGTTTCATTTGATACATAGACAGTGGTGTGTGAGAAGATGAAGGGATGCTGGCTTTGACAACTCTTGGTTTGGTTTGTAGAGTATTACTAGTGATAACATTAGTATATGTTTCAAAATATCCTTTTAAAAGTTTAGGATTAGGTTCAAATTGATTCATGAGAAAGTCTTCATGTTTAGCTTGGTCAAGAGATTCATTAAGTGTTTAGGGTGCAAAGGTTCAAACCTTATATTGAAGATAAGAAGTCAAAGTAATTATAAAGAGTTTGAATAAGTTATCATCAGTCATGTTATGGTCAACTTTATGGGCTAATGATTTCCATCATTTGATAAAGTCATGAGCTGATTTAGTGGGAGATTATTTAGCATTGATGAAGTGGCTAAGATAATTTTTAAGAAGATCATTGTGTTTAAACTCTTTAACTAAGGGATTAACCAAATACTCAAGTTTCCAAATGGAATGCTGGGGTAATTGGTTGTACCATTCTAATACATCACCATTGAAGGTTTTTACTAAGAGTTTAGTAGTGGCAAAGGTATTAGTTTGGATCTACTCTTTTTAAAGAATACCAAAGGCTTTGAGAAATGAGGATAGGTATTTATTCCCATCATACTTGATAGTTGGAGATATGTTACCAATATCAATAGACACAATGAAGGGAGATAAAGCCTCATTTTAAATAGTTTGAAGCATCTTGTTATTCATTATGGGTTGAGGAATAAAATTGCCTGAGGCATCTTTAAGAGGTGGAGGAATGTAATTAGGATTAGCTTGAGGATGGATAACTGGAGGTTGATTAGCCATATTAGTTAAGTGATGTTAAATTTGAATCATTTGATTGGTGTTAGAGTTTTAAATTATATTTATTTGTTCGAAAACTTGGAAAAGAAGTTGAGTTGTATCAGGAGGTGGGTTGGTGTTGGTAGGAGTATTCCCCAAAATTGGTATTAAGGGGAGGGTTATTAGAAGATGGATTATTAGTGGGATTATTGATTAAAATTGTGTCAAATGATCCCACATTAGTTTGAAGATTTTGAAGATGAGAAGCATCTTGGTAAGTATAGAAAGGATCAAACCCTTTAATGTCATCTTGAGGTATGATTTTCATCATGTTACAAGTGATGGATGAAGGAGGGGAAAAGGTGCCATAAGAGTGATGGTGATCTTAGTAGGAAAAGAGAAGGAGGAATGAACATCCCATATAGTATCTAAATGGATTCAAGTTATACAAGAATATTTTGGTAGGATACTTCATGATGACTTTGAGAGAAATGAAAAAAATGATAAGAAGGTGAAATAGAGAATTGAATTAGTAAATAGGGAAGGTAGAAAAGAATATTGTGTTGACATGATCAACTATGTACTGAAACAAGAATAATTTTAAAAGTACATATGAAAGTAAGAAATGAAATGAAACACATAATCAATTTAATCAGTAAGGCTAATCCAATTGAGGCACACAACATAAAACCTTGCACCAATGCTAGTTAATGCAAGTTTTTGTAATACAACATAAAATTGAGAAAAAGAACAAGAAATCAACTTGGAAAGTAAAATCTAACGAAGTGGTCAAATTTAATGTTATATTATTAGAGTATAATTTTAAATGTGATAGCAAGTTGGCTGTAAGTAAGGAACTAGAAAGTAATCTAAGGATGGTTTTAGGATGTTTATGCTAAAAGGGATTTGTATTGGCAATGGTATTAATTTGGTATTAGGTCCTACCCCCACAATTCACACACCATAATGATAATGGTATCATGTGCTTATACAAAATATACCATTAACCATGTGTTTATACTTGGCCAAAAAACCAAGTCAACTTCTTCATAGTGATGAAATCCAAGTAGGTAGGCCTTGGGTAGACAATTGTTAAAATGCATTTTAATATTTTGTGATTTGGTAGTGTGTACATAAAATATAAAATAGTGAAACTAAATGGTAAACTATGTAATATATTCTAAGCGTACAAGCAACAAAAAATGAAAGTGTGAGATAATTACTAGCATATAAGGGTTAATTCTAACTTTGAAACATAGTACAATGTTGATTTAGTTGATAGTGTATGTAGAGAAAAGAGAATAGGGTTGGCAGTGTCACCTCTATACTAAAGAAGTAAATTTTTTGAAAGTGAACTATGTCGATAGAGTTGACCTAGCTTTCCAGACTGTATACAAAATATAAATCTACATGGATAGGGTTGACCTAGTTGACTATACAGGGGCAATTTTAAAGACTGTAAGCTATGAAAAATAGAACTAAAACAAATGCTAAAAATGATAGAAAAGAATAGAAAGGAACCTTGGTGGGTTGGAAGATGCAGAGAAAAATAATATTGCTATTAAAGAACCTTGATTTGTACTTGTAAATTTTGTTAACTATGCCGACTGGGTCAACTAAGCTTTGCAAAAACTTGATGTTGACAACCTAAAAATGTATAGGGTTGACTAGGTTGACTTAGTATGTTGAACTTGAAACCTAAAAGTGTACAAGGTTGATTGGGTTGACCTAGTATTCTAAAATGGAAATTTGGAAAACTAGCACATATAAAATATAGTCATTTTGATGTGATTGTGTTAAACTTACACATAGAAGTTAGTACTACATCAATACAGTTGACCCAACATCATAAATATATGAAAAATAAAATGATAAATGATGAAATAAGTTAAAAAAAACCTATAAGGGTTAGATTCATGTTAGGTTCACTATAATGTATGCAATAAAAAATGCACATATCTATAAATCAATCCTAAATCGATGAAGATAGATCATACCATACACTTTCGATTGGAGATACATTTGTTAAGCAGGAACATAACCAATATGGGGATATATTAGACCCAATTAGGGGATCTATTACCATAACACACCATGCTAAGGAGGGTTCCAAAGCCTCCAATCAAGCACAACAACACAATAACCCTAAGGGGGTCTTGAGTTTTGATATTTCACATAAACTAATAACAAGTAAAGTAAATATAATCTAATACTCATATTGTGGCACAATATGAGGGGTTAGTAAATAATCAAAACATTTATAGGAGAATCTCAATTAAGCTATGTATGAGTAAGACCCTGATACATAGAATATGAAGAGTAATATTATTTTAAGTGAATACTTATGCTACTTTTATATACTAAAGAAAGGAGTAAAGTTAGATAATACTTACTTGAATGATGAACCCATTGAGACTCAATATCTACCTTGTCCAAAGGGGCTTTACAAGAGGTTATTTTGGTTTACAAATATCACTAAGAAAGGCCAAAGCATCCAAGACTTAGCCACTAGACTAGATTCTCCAAGTAGAAACCCTAAGCTAAGACTCCTCAAGTAGAATAGTGTAAGAGAATATTGTAAAGAAACATGAGTGAATAATAAATATTGATTGCATGTTGAAATAATCATGAAATGATCTTGTATATATAGGAATATTTGACCCTAAACCTTTTCAAAAATCCTAGCCAACATGGTCAACCCAGTTGACCTAGCACAATTTTGGACAATATTCACTAGGTCATGAGCTAGGTCAACCAAAGGCTAAACTAGTTCCTAAGTGAAAATTACCCAAAAATGTATAGGGTTGACAAAATCGACCTAGTATAATTGACTGAAAAAAAGGGATTAAGGTGAGGAAAAGAAGGATAAAAAGTGGGAAAAGACTAGAGGAGTGTGAAAATGAGGAGTAATAGCTTAGGGAATGGTTTTAGGAGTTGGTTGGATTGATAATATGTGGAAATAAGGAATAAAAATCCTATGAAGCACCAATGGTCTACCCACCCCTTTCCTGATGCACCCCTTAAGGCATGTACTTAGAGAGATTAAGTCTCGATAGATTCCTTCAAGATGTAAAGCATCAATATTTGATAAAATTTGAAAATATTATGTGTATATAGTAAGTACCATAGAAAACAAAATTGATACAAAGGCCAAAGTCAATGTAGCTTCTAAGCCTTCTCCCAAATGGTTTTATCCACTCCTCATTGTATCTTTTTTACTAATCTCCAAAAGTCACCAACATGATTTTTATAACAACTATAGGATTGTAATGTCATATCTATCCCTCAAATTAAATAGTTTGGTATGAAATAAAATCTTCCAAAGAGTTATAATTCAAATTCATTCTATGAGTATCATAGGGCACTAAGCCAAACGAAAAATAGATGCATTAGGATAAAGCATAAGATACAAAATCTCATTGAGGCTAATATTATTGATGTGGGCACACCCATAGAGGCAAAAAAATAATAGGAAGGAGAGGCTAAGGCAATGAAAATATTTTTAGATCCTTTCTCAAAGCATATAATTAATGAGGCAAGGGACACATCATGTGTTCATTATACATACCAGACACATCCACCACAAGATTTATATCACCTTGTTACAAAGGAGACACATCTATTACATAAAATTATTGGCATATATCACACTACAGTGCCACCTAGACCGGTTATCAAATTTTTAGAGTAGGATATTATAGATGATGACATAGATTTACATGCATTATTCATATGAGCTTACATAGACCACCTTTCTATTCACAGTGTAATGTTTGACAATGGGTCAAGCATAAACATGTGCAGTGTGACAATTTTACAACACTTGGGCTATATAGAATATGACATATTACCAATATATACAATCATTAATGGTTTTAGTGGCCACATTCAGAGATCCATTAGGGAGATTGTGCTTCCATTATAGGTTAGACCAACACACATAACCACTCTATTCCTAGTAGTACTTAATGCAGGTGTATTCAATATATTATTGGGTAGGATATGATTATATCATCTCAAGACATCTCATCTATAGTACACCAATAGCTAAAGTATATACATGTTAACCAAGTGGTTAATATTGAGTGTGTCCTATATGAGTATCCTCTTCCCATCCCATAGGTAGTTTCAACATAGTTTCTAGCTACAGTTTTAGAACAAACACTAGTTACAGTTACAACACCATTACCAGATATTACATAGTTATTAGTTACAATAGATAATACAATTCTTATGTATATATAATAGTGTTCAATAGAGTCATTAGAGAAAGATAGGCCTAATCCTATGGTATCTACACGTATGCATAATCTCCCTTAGAGACCATTACTAGAGAGACCTTTGCATCAGAGATACAACACAAATTTTAGAGAACCTTCCTCTACTCAATTTACACTGAGATCAGTCATATTGGGGTCTACGAGTTCTCAACACAGGGTGTCTACATCACTTATAGCTTCTACTTCTACCAGATGGGTCCATAAGACTCCTATAGTTAATAGGGCATCACAATTAGTGCCATAACATCATAACATCACTACATAGGTAATTTCAGAGTTAGATTATACATTATAATAAATCATAGGTTCATAGTTTCCCTTTTACACTGTATGCACAATTATAATTCCCCTCTTCGACATAGCTCACGATGATAGTGATTCTCTCATGAGACTCATTGGTTATTATATTTCCTAACCTTGTACATACTTCCTTCTCTCTCTTGCTCCTTATACATAGTTAATTTTCATTTTCTTGTACATAGATTATACTCAAAAAACAAAAAATAATATAACATGTCAAAATATATTTTTTAAAAATATTTAGAAAACACAAAATTTACAAATCATATGCATTGCTATGTTTACATTTTTACTACTTGCCAAATATTTAATATTTATAGCTATCTTAGTATAGTCAATTTTTATCATACACATATGCTTCACTTGTTATTGTCAAGTGCTTGTAGATTCTAAATAAGACTCCACTCCACTACACTAATCTAGACCAGCTATCATCTACCCATTGGGGACATTTACACTAGTCTAGATTTATACATTTGATATATCCACCCACTTGGGGGCATCTCTTACATAGTTTCTATAACTAATTTTTATCTTTACATACTATACATTCTAGTTTACACATTGATTTGCCTTGATATTGATCATTTCTCCTCATTTATCATATTTTTTACTGACTATCACTAGTTAGACTCAATATATATGCATCCTTACATTAAATAGAGTTTTACTACATAGTTATACATGCTTTTATTTCTAGCTCCTAGATTAGAATTGATTATGTTCCTATGATTCTTCTATATTTGAGGGCATTTGAATATGCCATTGCTCTTTGGATCTACACCACTTCTTTGTTAGTATGCCTTGACATATGCTCATGTCCCTGGTGTGTGGTTTACTACTTCTATATGTGGACATTTTAACATGTACTTTTATATGGCTCTAAGCCAAATTTCTTGTTTCTTGCATATGTGGACATTTGAACATGTCCTTATATGTCTTCATTATAAAATTTAGTAACATGTGCCCATGTCCCTTATATTTTGGCAGCTTAGCCTACCCTTTGCATGCCTCATGTGCTTATATGTGTGATTCCTTGAATGCTTCTACACCACAATACTTGTATTTGCTTGTTACACACATCGATTTTTGATGTCATGAGGGACCTAATGCATCTACCCTTCCTACTTGGGAGTCATGATGGACATCATGCCCCATCCCCTAGGTAGTTACTTAGATTTGCTGATATAAGTTGATTACATCTATCTTAACACCCTTGCACAATTATAGATTACAACATGCATATTATATTATTTATGCTCAAATTTATTAAAATTTCAATGTTATATTTGTACATTATATTAGAATATCATTTTACATGCTCTAACTAACACATTCTATAGATCTACTTCTTTAGAGGGTAGTTCTTTCACATGTTTCACAACTACCCTAAAAAGAGGGGGCATTCATAGTGGTTTTTCATAGAGATCAGGCTCCTACTTTGTTTTTTATAGATAAATTTAAACACATAGGCTCAATTTTAGAAATCAGACTCAAGGTAGACATATAACATAATAGAGACTCAGAATTTAATTTAGATCACTCAAAAATTAGACCAAACAAACATTAGAACCTAGATTGGGACACTAGCACCATAGGATGATACTATCCACCATAGGATGATACTATCTAGTAGCCCTAGCTTTAGGATAGTTTAGATTATTTAGACCAGTACACCAGGTATAATATAAATTTGTATAGATACATTCATAGTTTTGATATTTATGTTTAGATTTTTCTTAGATTCATTCATTTTAGCTTAGATTCATACTCATTGCTTATATTTTAGGTATCATCCATGACATGATACTCCTACATTCAGTTTAGATACATAGATCTAGCTATTACATAATCAGTTCAAATTCAATATACTCAAATACTAGATTGGGGGTAGGTATGCTGCACATAATTTCCATATACTTAGCTACATATAGGTTGATCAAATGAAATATCAAACTCCATGTCATTATCTATACTATATACACTTACTATCATATTCAAGGTTATCACCAGATTCATGCCTTACTCTATCTACAGTGGTTGGCATTATTAAGTGGCTTATAGCTACCTAATATACTTAAGTGGCCAAAAGGCCAAGATACATAGTTATATTTACTCAGTTAGATACTTTCACCACTATTCATAGTATAGTTATATATACATCTACTTCACACAAGTGGGCAATGATAGAATTATAGCCTACTTGATTTCTTGAGCCACCTACACGAGAGGGTTAGACACACTTATTATCTTATCCAAGTTATTCATAGAGATTAGGATCCATCAATCAGGGGTGGGAAATGATAGAGTCAAAACTAGATTAAGTTCTTGATCTGCCCATATAAGGATTGAGCAAGCCATCAGCTCAATCTAAGATATTCAATGATATGATCACTATGCACACTCACACATATAGGTTTTAACTAGGTCTATACATTGGTTTGTGTTACCCAATGAGGTGTAATCATTCATTTCCTCTCTCTTTACTCAGTTATTTTATTTCAATATAGTCTTTTGCTTTTGATCATATCTTAAGTAAGGAATAATTTTTGCATGTTTCATTGTAGGAATTTGATTTGGATCATGTTCCTCATACACATACCCAAATTTTGATACTCAAACTCAAGTAAATGGGCTTCACTTCTAAGGTAAGTCTAGGTATGCTTCTTTTTCCTTTATACTATTCATTTCACTTTGCTATAATACTAGCATAAAGGGGGGGGGGTATTTAATCACCTAAAAGTGATAATTGGATGTTAAGAGTGTCACTTGAGTTACTCTATTCCTAGCTTAACCCTAGACCTATCATAGAGCCTTAGACTTACTTTTCTAGTCATTGAATAGACCACAGTCACCTGCATTTAGTCAAAACATAATCGTAGAACTATCTTCCCAGATCCTAATCCAACTTGCTCAATAGTTTACCAAGTGAACATTAGAGCCACATTTGGGACATTAAAACCACATGGCACTAGTGTCCCCAACTGAGTGCTATTATCCTTAACCCTAACTCTTTCTAACATATACTTTTTAAAATTTGTGCCCCTTCTAAGGTTAGCTTAATCATATTCTCTTATCTACACAAGATACAAAACTCTATAAATATAAGTCTAATTGAAATCTATTCACTAGATAGAAAAGAGATGAAAAAACACATTCAAACCAAAGATAATTTGAGAAAAATTAAGGTATTTGATCCATATTCTTCCCTACTTATGCATACTACCATCTATAGTATCCTTAAGTCTAGTTTTCAAAGATTTCAAATATTTATCACATTCAAGGCATCCAAGTCCAAGTTATTATTCTAGCATTCACTTTCCAAGTTCTCATTCTACCATTTACTTGCACTTGCATCAAGCACTAGGTGGGAGAACTACATCAGGCTTGATCCCTCTTCAAAGTATTGGTATGTAGGCAAATCTCTTCATAGCAAGGTGTTGAAGATGTCCAACCTATCCTAATAATGAACACATGATTATTTTTCATGCCATACTCATAAGGAGGATTAAGGTTTGCACACTAAATCAGGTTTTTTAATCACAACACAGAACTCCAAGTTTCATGCATGTAAGAATAGGGCCTAAAAACACTAGCACAGGTGCTCCCATAAAATAAGAATGTAATGAAATTACTTAGATATTCACAAAGAATGATTTTATATTGTGAATAATAAGAAAATATGAGAGATTATATAGTGATAATTAATAACAAAATAGAATACTGGATAATATAGCAAAGCCACTTTGAGGGGGAAACCTCCACAATAATGCACTAATAGTAGAATACTTCACATGATGATTAAAGACTAACTAATACCTCATATATATAGTCTACTTAGCCAAGGTTATTCCATAGGCTCACCTATCTAAAAACATAGAGAAATGTAACAAGTAAATAAAAGAGGTATGTAAGCCACAAGTTAGCCACACAAATCCCTAGACACACTAATGATTAAGAGCATAACAAGTCCTTCCCCTTCAAAATAATGTTGTCCTCAACATTGTGGCAACTTTTCATGCTATTGTACAAATGCTTCATCCTCCCAAGTGGCATCTTCACATGGTAGATTCTTCCATTTTATTAGGTATTCTTTAATTACTCTAGATCGTAGTTGCTTATTGCACCGTTGAATGATCACCTCAGGATCAAGAATAACTCTACCTTCCTCATCCAATTTTGATAATTCTATTTGAATGGTAACTTTGTGTCTAATGACTTTCTTCAAGATTGATACATAAAATAATGGATGTATGCTAGTGGATGAAGGAAAATCTAACTTATAGGCCACACTGCCAATTTTTTGCAAGATTTGATAAGGCCCATAATACTTAGGGGACAAGTTGTTATCCTTTTTTTGTTGCTTCAATGACATCTATTTGTATGGCTATAAGTGAACAAATACCCAATCACCAATGTCAAAATTCCTCTTACTTCTATGTTGATTTGTTTGTTGCTTCATGTGATTCTTGGCCATAGCTAAATTTTCACACAAACTTGCAAGGACCTCCTATTGATGGTGAATATGTTCTTCAACTACATGAACCTTAGGATGGACCTTCAAAGTTGAAGTTATGGATGAAGGGTGGTATCCATATAGTGACACAAAAGGAGACATTTTGGAAGAACTATGAACATAAGTATTATACCACCATTTAACAAGTGGCAGCCAATGAACGCATTTATCTTGTTTATCAAAAACAAAACAATGGAGATATCCTTTTAGACATTTGTTGACTACCTCAATTTTTCCATCAAATTGAGGATGATAGGATGAAATTGAGCCAATTGAGTGCCTAAACATGTAAATAACTTAGTCCAAAAATTGCTAGTAAAAATGGGATCTCTATCACTAACAATAATCTTAGGGGTCCCATGTAGTTTTTAAAATATATTGAATAAAAGCAGAAGCTCTGTACTAGAAACAAATGGCTAGGATAATGAACAAAAATGATCATACTTACTGAGACAATATACAACAACCATGATAACATTTTGACCATTAGATCTTGTGACCCTATAATGAAAACCATAGATACCTCTTCCCAACACTGGCTAGGGATAGATAAAGGATGTAAAAGACCTAGAGTTTTGATGGTTTTGCCTTTATTTTGTTGACATATCATACATTCAACCACATATTTTTGGACATCCCCCTTGAGACCTTCCCAAAAAATCTTGCTTGATCCTGTGATAGGTTTTCAAAAACCCTGAATGACCCCCAATTAGAGTTGCATGAAGTTCTTGAAGGATTTTTTATTTAAGAAGAGAATTCTTACATAGGTATAATCTATTTTTGTACCATAATGCATTACCTTTCCATTTGAATTTTTCAAATCCATCTAAACCTTGCTAAAGATTTTAAATCAAATCATGAGCAGTAGTATCATGTTCCCATTCTGATCATGCTTCCTCTATCCAATCTACCTACAAAATGGTTATGGCACATAATAATGCCTCAACCAATTCACCTTTTCTAGATAGTGCATCTGCCACCACATTGTCCTTGCCTTTTTTGTACACTATTTCAAAATCATAGCCTAGCATCTTAGTTACCCATTTTTATTATTCTTTAGATGACAACCTTTGTTTTAAAATATATTTAAGACTATCAAGATCAATTTTCACCTGAAAGTGATGACCCATAAAATAAGGTCTCCATTGTTTGACTACATGCAAAATGGCTATCATTTCCTTCTCATAGATGGGTTTGTGCTAATTTTTACCCTTGAGTTGATGAATTTCAAATGCTAGTGGTCTACCTTCTTGCATGAGTATAGAACCCATACCATACCCAGATGCATCACATTAAACCACAAAAGTCTTAGAAAAGTTAAGAATGGCTAATACTGGAGTAGTGCACATAGCCAATTTCAATTATTCAAATGCTTGGGTTGCTACATCAGTCCATTGAAAGGATTCTTTCTTTAACAAAGAGTTAAGTGGGGCTATAATACTACCATAATTTTTGGCAAATCTATGATAGTAACCAGTAAGCCCCCAAAATCTTCAAAGTTGCTTGAATGTTTTATAAATTGGTCAGTCTAGCATTTCTTAGATTTTTTTGGGATCCACTTTCACTCCTTCATAAGACACCAAATGACCCAAATATTCAACCTCACCAGCCCTAAAAGTACACTTGGAAGGTTTGGCATATAATTGATTTTATCTAAAATAGAGAGTACCTGTTTCATATGTTGTAATGGTCTACCCATTTTTTACTATAAATGAGGATATCATCAAAAAATACTAGAACAAATTTCCTTAAAAATGGATTAAAAATAGTATTCATCAAACTCTAAAAAGTAGATGGTGTATTTATTAGGTCAAAAGGCATAACCAAAAACTCATAATGGCCCTCATGAGTCTTGAAAGTGGTTTTGGGTATGTCTTCATCATGGATCCTGATCTAATGATACCCATAATGTAGATATAACTTGGTAAAATAAAGAGCACCATTCAATTCATCAAGAAAATCATCAATGATAGGAATTGGAAACTTATCTTTGACAATATACTTGTTGAGTTATCTGTAGTCAGGGCACATCCTCCAAGTGTCATGTTTCTTTCTCACCATGACAAATGGTGAAGAGTATTCACTTTGGTTATGGAAAATGATTCTTGCATCCAATATTTCTTGTATCATCTTTTCAATTTCACTTTTTAGGCATAAAGATACCTATATGGCCTGATGTTGGGTGGTGTACTACCAGGAATAAGTGTGATAACGTGATCATGAATGCAGCTAGGTGGAAGTTCTTTTGACATGTCTCCAAAAATAATATAATAAGCATCAATTTTTTTTTATAGATCAAGAGGTGGAGATGGCTGAGTTGGCTGTACTTCTACAGAAAACAAGCGAGCTATAAATCCATCAGCACCCTTACAGAGAATCTTTATCATTTGATGAGAGCTAACAAGTTGGGGAGATTTAGCCTTTAATCCTCTTAGCTCAAATGAACTTTCTTCAAAATGAAAATGCATGAATAATTCTTGAAAATTCATCTCAATAGTGTCCAAAGTGGTGAGCCACTAGACTCCCAAAACAATATCATCTCCACCCATTAGAATAGCAAACATAGGAAAATCCATTAAGTAGTCTCCCATGGCCAACTTAATACTATGACATTTTCCTAAACATCTAATAGTACCACCATCTACAATCATAACCTAAAATTTTGGAGCTAGATAAATGAAATAGTTCAAATGAGTAGCCAACTTATTGTGGATGAAGTTGTGTGTGGTCCCAGAATCAATCAAGATAGTGACCTTCTATTTCTTAAGGAAACCCATCACCTTAAGACTTTGGGGAGTACTAATACCTAATAGGGCATGGCATGAAATAGTAGGATGAGAGTCTTCAAATTCTTCCTTAGGAACTTCTACTTCCACATCATGTATTTCTGCATCATCTTCATCATCATTGGCACCTTCAATGTAAAATATATTCTTTTTAGCACAACTATGGTCTTTGCTCCACTTGCTATCACAACCATAGCACAACCCTTTGGCTCACTTATCCTCAATTTTTCATTGTGTTAATCTAGTGGGCTGTGGAAATAATGGTGTTGGAAAGTTATGATCACTACCCATAGTGAAAGTTTTCCTTTTGACCATCTCTTTTTCTTATATCATGCATGCTTTAAGGATAGCTTTGGATACAGATGTTGGGCCAAACATTAAAAGCTTGTATTGGATGCTATATTTGAGGCCACCCAAAAATAGATTAATCAAATTTATCTAAGTGATATTTTCCACCCATAAAGAGAGATTCTAAATTTTTTGAATATAATCCTTCACAGGTCTTATTTGCCATAGCTTGGCTAATTGGCTGAAATAGTTCTCAAAGGAATTATTATGATAATGAGCTATCAACTCAATAAAAATAGTCTATGTAATACGACCACCATTCTTTTTCTTTTGAGAATATAACTAATGATACCAAATGAATTGATCAAGTTCGATATACAGGGATACCACCATCACCCTCTAAGAATAAGGGGTTTGATACAACTCAAATAAATTCTCAATTTGGTTAATCTAAGTGAGAGGATCCTTACCATCAAACTTATGCATGTCCACTTTTGGCAATATCAATTTTATACTAGTATGGGAGTTGTTGAGAAGAGGATTTGAATGTTGAAGTGGAGGGTTGTTAGGCTAAAACTAAGATGTGAGGGCATCCAATTGTGTAGTGATATACTACAATTCAATGTGAACTCCATTAATCTCTCTGTGCATCCCTAAAACATCAGCTTGGATTGCAACAAAGTCATCATGCCTCACCAAGTTTTTTATGTCCTCTTAAAGCTGAGAAATTATTGGATCTAAAGTTCCAAATTCTATGTCATCGGTAGAAGGAGTCTTAAGAGTTTCTGTTGCCCCTTTTCTTCCTTGAGTTGAAGGACCTATCATAAACAAACACTAGGAGGATTTTGACCCCAAAAAAAAAGTATACTAAGAAATGGTACCATTGTAATCACCTTGTCAAGATGAATCCAATGATTACCTTTACGCACTAGAGTAAAATTTTTTGGTACCAAAATAGTGTACTGACAGAATATACCATTGTGATCATCTTGCCAAGATGAATCCAATGACTGCAAGTGTGCAAAGGGGAATTTTTTTTTTCCAATTTTTTTTTTCAAAAAAATGTTTCGAACAATACTATGCTAACAGAAAAAATTAATTCTTCCTGAATTGCAATTTATGTTTTTCCACTTTCACTACTCCCAGAAGCCATGCCTCACCAGATACAAAAAAAATGTTGTAGGAAACTTGCCCAAATTGAAGATTTGATACCATTTATAATTAAATTACTTAGATATTTGTATAGAATGATTTTATATTGTGAAAAATAAGAAAATATGAGAGATTACACAGTGATAATTGATATTAAAATAGAATACTGGATAATATAGCAAAGTCACTTTGAGGGGGCAACCTCCACAATAATGCACTAATAGAAGAATACTTCACATGATGATTAAAGACTAACCACTACCTCCTATATATAGTCTACTTAGCCAAGGTTATTCCATCGACTGACTTATCTAAGAACATAGAGAAATGTAACAAGTAAATAAAAGAGGTATGTAAGCCACAAGTCAACCACACATATCCCTAAACACACCAATGGTTAAGGGTATAACAAAGAATAGTCCCACAAAAGGGAAAGTAGAACCACACTAAGGACACTACACAAGTATGGTGCTACTATCCATATAGGGCACTAATGTCCACTGAGGAAATACACCATAATATTTTTGATGATACTCAAAACTATTTAGAACCTAGTTCTTAGAACCTATATCATCCACGATAGTCACTTTTCAAATAAGTCTATATTTATGTCTATTTATTACAATTTTTAAAAATTCAAAGAAGGTCAAATTCTATAATAATTAGTGCTTAATTATTTAACATTTTAAACTGATTTAGACATCTTTGCCGTTTAATATAAACATAGTATTTTCATAGTAAAATCATAAAAGATTTAATCAGAATGACAATCTAAGAAAAAGAAATTAAAAGAAAACATAAAATAGAAATTAATTATGAAATAAATGCAAGTGATTAAAATAGAAATAATAACATAATTAAAATTTAATTTAAACTAATAACTAATCAACAAACAAATTAAATAAACTTAAAACATAAATAAAAATAAACTAAGTGAAATTAACTTTGAAATAAACAAAAAATTATGAGTCTTGGAACAAGAGTCATCTTAGATAAGAGTAAAATGAAATTTATTGAGAAACAAGATGGTTTGAATTATAAATAGTCTTCAAAAGATAAAAATTTACAATCAAAGATCAACAAAATGTCATAAAATGCGATGTATTCATTATTGTTCAAGTCAAGTGCAAGGAATTATACCCATATGACTGCATATATGTAATCATCAAAAGATATTAAGACATGACAATCTTCAGATAATTGGTTATAAATAAATATGGAAACTTGGATATACCTGCATTGATTAGATAGACTAATTCACCACCATAGAATGTATTGTTTGGTTTATCTATAAATAGGTATTGAATCTCAAATAAGATTATAAAGAAAAGGATGGAAAATGATCAAACTTCATAGTTCTTGAATACCTATATTGTTTCTCCCTCTATGTTATGTCTTCAATCCCTTTATAAAGTAATCTCCATTTGAGATAGAAAAAAGTTACAACTAAAATTTTAGTTAGTTTTTGTTAAAGTTATTTTAATTAAAAATTCAATTAGTTTAATTCATATTATAAAGTTTATGAATTTATACGTTGTACTTTTAAAAATAAATTCCTAGAGATTAATATAATATACCACTTAACATTTTTAACAAGTGTGGTCCCTTAAATCATTTGACATCATTCAAACAGTCATATAACCATGCATATAATAAAAATTTAATAGATTATAGATATTAAATAGTTTTAAAACTCTAACATTAACTTCCATAATAACATTTATCCATGATAAGATTAAGTAAATATACCAAAAATACTAATTTATTTTATATGAAGATAAATTTGTTGTGTAAACATACTATATCATTGCCAAAAATGATTAGTCACATGTTTAAAATAGAGTATCATAATAACAAGTATCAAATATCATAGAATAAAAAAAATAATAAATTTGACTCAGCATCTAAAATCAAATCAATCAAAGGAACATCCTTGTCATTTTGGTACTCTATAAATCTATTAAAACAATAGGATGCTCACTAAACCATGTGCCTAGAAAACTATCATCATTCTCTAACTTCACCTTTTTTAGCATCTAAGTCACCACAGGCTATGTTTTAGGGATGCTATCACGTTTCCTTATAGAATAATTATGACTATCAAGTCTAGGTGAAGGGGGTATAGTATTAAAAATCACAAGTCGATTTGATTGAATAATCTTTGTGTTAAAATTAAGAAAAGTTTTAGGCTAACCATGTAGAGGTGTAATATGTGGACCAGATTCAATAGTTGTATGCACTCTCTATGAGGATTCACTTGGATTACCTCATCCAAAAGGATGAGTTCTCCAATGTGAACCTCTATATCCTCTCTTACCATGAAATGTCAAAGAAGTAGAAGGAATACTTTCAAGTAAATTATAAAAAATAGGGTCTATAACATCAAAGTGAACTGATACATGAGTTCCATCATTAAAATTCTAAGGAAAAGTATTAATATCCCTATGGCCAAAAAAAGTTTAGCCTCTATAGCTACCCTGTGATGGAGTTCCCTCACTATGCCTATCATCATTTTTGCCCCAAACATTTTTTCCTAAATCATGTAAATATGGGGTCCACCTTGACATAATAAAAGAAGCATACCCATAATAAAAAATCAAAACAATATATACATAGCTAATACTTCATATTTATCATTTATAATGAAAATAACTAGGTGTCAATTTTTCAAACTAAAAACTCAAAATTTTCCATAACAATTAAAAATTGAAAAAGAATAACATCTTGCAATCAAAAACCTTAATCATAATACTGATGGAAATATACCAACTACATCATGCTATGTATTTCAATTTTTTTTTGAAGATATGTAAATTCTACATGTCTAAACCACTTGATGTGCAAGTCGAAACCAATTATCATGCAATTTGCCAATATGTTTGTATATCATTAAACCAATTGCCTTTCAACCATATATCAAACAAATTGATTGATTTTATTTAAATACAACACAAAATTAGATGTGATATATTAATTTTATTGAATGAGGATAAAAATAAGAATATATATCAACTCTAAAAAATATCATAACTCATTCATTCATTTACATAAATTTAATCAAAATATTTATTCAAAAACAATAGCTTGCACTCAACATTCAAAACTTGAAGCACTATTCTTCAAAATGACCAAATATGATGTCGATGGATAATAGAATGTAGATGTAAATCTTGTAAGAATTAATCAAACACTAAAAATACATGCATTGAATGCCAAACCAAAATAACCATATCACAAACATGACTAGACCTTATAACTTCCATTATTATGTGAATTCAAACAACCACTTGAAGTTAAAATGAGGTCCCTGATATAAGCTATATTTATCACTTTAAATGTTATAAAAAACTTCAAGCATAATGCATGTAACTTTGGCACAAATTCCTTGAAAACTGATTTAAAAACGAAGTTCACACAATATAATATTATTTCATATAAACCTGGCCAAGCTCTAAAAACATTGAAACATATTTAAATGCATGAAAATTTCAAATATATTAAAAAATTCATAATATCTTAGATTAAAGTCATCTTACTATCCTTGAGAACCTTCTCAAAATGGCCACCTCATATATTATGCTCAAATCATGAATTTGTATAAACTATGTATACCACTTCCATTTACATCATTCTATATAAATACATCAATAGAGAATGTTCAACACAATATGTATGTAGAATACTATTTTTTCAAAAATATCTTGCATGTAGAAAGTGTTATGAAAAAAATAGTGAACTCATTTGAAACCATTTTATTCTTTTTGAAAAATTTACCGTACAAGATTCTTTGAAAGACCAATAGGCTTCATTAAAATGAGACTAAAATAATGCCAAGAAAAGAATGAACCTTTTAAAAAGAAGTTTCCATACAAATCAACTTATTTCCAAAACATGGTGCTGAGTCAACTTATTTCTAAGAATAAAAATAAATAGGAATATCAATATAACTTTAATCACCAACATAAGCATATAGATGAAAAGTCACTTCAAAACCAATATGGACTGAGCCACTGTATCATTTCTACAAACTGTAGCTTCTTTCCACAAAATTTTAAGAAAATAAACATTATTTCATGCAATAACTATTTTCAAATCTCAACAACCAAATGTATAGTGGTACCTTATAGACTGAAGGATTCAAAATTATTACTATTAATCATCTTCAAAAGTTTATTCTCCTCTCAATAGATTTTCTCTTCTGCTAGTAATCTTGACAAATGACAATGAGATAGACAAAAATCACCACTTTTATACTTAAGAAACTACCTCTTTATTATCCTAGTGACATTTTCAAATTTTATTAGTTGTTATTTCTACCAAAAATTTAATAAAGCTTAGCCAAATTAACCATTATTTTATTCATTTCACTAACATATTATCTATGCTCTTCAATAACCACCAAAATACTTAATCGAGACACGTACATAATGCATTTAAAGTTCACTACTTGCAAAGTGTCTTAATCAAACCAAATCTAACATCGAGATCTAAGTAATTAAAACAAGCACATCACAATACCATGGAAACTATACCAAAAAGTGGAAATAAATGATAACCATGGTGAAAAATCAAAACCCATCATTTTACCATGTCCATAAAACTATTCCCTATGGGACCATCGATCTTAGTACTAGCATCAACCTCATGTAATGTTACATGATCTAGGTCATGTTTGAATTTAAACTTATGTTTAAAAACTAGAAACATTTGAATGCATAAACATTAAGTCCTAAAAAATATGCATATTAGTGTAAAATGATACTAATCAATGTGAGCAATGTGTCTTATCAAAAAAATACCTAGCAATATGTGCTAAGGTAATGAAGATGAATAGATGTGCCATGACCAATATAATCATAATTTACATTGATGATTTGTGCATATGAAATGAAATGTGTCACAATCTCAATCCTTTATGTAATATGATAATTTATATTGATTTGATATCAATAAGTTCAATTAAAATAATCAAGAGGAAGAAAACACTTGAATTCACCTTATTAATACCTTCATTTTATAAGTCAATGTGAATGAAAATCGATCATGTTTAGAACTATGATGCATGTTAATGTAATGTTATAAATATAATAACATAATGTCAACAATTTAAAATGACTCAATGCTCACAATATTACTTAAAACACCAAAATATCCAACATTTGATAAAAATTAAATGAGTATCAAATCAAAATTACCCAACTATCAACCTTCCTTCAATGATCATTTTTGAAAGGAACATGCCAAACTACATTATGAAAATTGAAGAGAGCTCAATTAATATTGAATCAAAATGTAGAGTGTACTTAATGATTCAATTATTATATGAAATAACATAATTAATGTTAAGAGTAATTAATATCATTTAAAGTATCAATATTTCACATTTACATACAGAGAGAAATTAAAATTCAAAGGAATACAAATGAGTTGGCCCTTGCTAGTAGTTTTAGACTTTATGACTAATGTCATTAATATTATAGAACCAAATATGTCATGAATTTAATAAAAATAAGGGGAGTAATAAAAATAGGCATAATAGGTTGTTCAATAGAAGTAGGTATCGATAATGTATGAGAATCATTATCAGTTGTGATGATATAATTATGAGAAACTAGTATAGGATTGGTTTGGTTGATATGATCTGTTAGAGGTGATAAATATTGATGCCCTAGATTGAGATGATTAATGTAGTTATGAATTATAGGTTGGATTTATTAGATTGATTGATTTATTGGATGAACCATGGAGTATCTAGTAAAGGTACATTGATAGGTGGTACATAGATTTCAATTTCTTATTCACTATCAGATGTTATGTGAATGACATGAACATCATGATTGAAGGCATGCATTTTTACTAATGAATTTTGATAATGTATAAAATCTAAATCTTGTGATTGAGCTTCAGTTATAATGTAAGTATCATCATAGGTATGAGATATAACACATATATCTATTCAATAGGAACATTTGTAGTTGAGATTCACATATTAATGAAGCTATGAGGAGACATTGCTAAAGGATCTTGAAATAGTTTGGCTATCCCATATTTATTGCAAGAAAATTCATCCTCTATATAAGAGGCTTCATGTGCATTACATGAGGAAGAAATATCAATAGTATAATTTATTAAGTGAATGGTTTGATCTTGAAGAAGGAGAGAAGGAGGGATCCATTCCATGATGCATGGAGGTAATAAAGTGGTATTACAAATGTTTTATAATTCATTAGGCTCACCAAAATATAAATCTATGAGAGTTATATGTAGATTTGAATGCATATTAATAAATTTAGGAAGATGAGGACTATTTATCTTATAAATAGTAGGGATAAGATATTAAGATTTGGGATGTGGAAGTTGGATTATCCAAGGATTATGATTAGCCTCATGTTTGTAATGTTTCCCATTAAGTATGGATTTTATACATTAGCTACAAGAGGATGGAATATATCACATATGATGAGTTCATGAATGACCTAAAATCATGTTGTAAGGTAAAGGAAGATAAAAAGCATGAGTTTGGTATAGATTATCTTGGGTCTAATATTAAGAGGGAGCTAAATGCAAACAAGTGGTTTTTGATTGGTTTTATCAAATCCATGATATGTGAGTCAGGTTTGTTTGATATTTTTTATGGAATATCCAACTTGTTTAATGAACCAAAGATAAGTAACATTGATTCTAGATCCTTCTTTGACTAAGACTTTTTGAATTAGGTTATTATTGATGCCAAGTTTTATAAAAATAAGTGGATCATCATCTCAAAAGATAATTTCATTATTGATAATATCATCTTCAAGAAATTCTATAAAGGGTTTAGTAGAAAAACATTTGATAGCATGCACCTCTATAGGTTTAGTATTGTTAGGAGGGAACTCATATTCATTAGATAAAGGCTATTCACTATCTTATAATTGTTGTATAAAAAATATTTTGATGATAAGAAATTATTACTAGCTCCTTAAGAGGAATTTTATAAGGCATAAAATATAGTTCATCTAAGAAATTCCAGTGAGGTTTAGAAGAAGAGTGAGTGCAAGGCTTAGGTTGATTAGGTGGGGTGGTTTTTAGAAATTTCTAAGGTTTCACTAATAGAGGTAGATTATCATTAGTGGTTGATTTTGAGGATAAGGGCTTAGATGTTTTAGTATCTTTAATAAGTTGGTATTTGGTAGATGACTTCTTCGGTTTAGTAGTAGGGCCTTTGTGAGTAGGTTTACAATAATAATCAACTTTAGCCATGTTCAAATATTGAGAATTAGTATAAAATTGATCGTAATTTGGAAAAGTCTTTGTTTTGAGAAGCTTTGAGATAATTGGGATGACGTAGCTTGATCATATCATCATGATCAAACACATATCCTAACATGAAATAAAAATAATAATTTATAAGTTCACAACATGTCTTATGAGAATGACAATGTCAACAAAGAAGCAACAAATTATATTAGGATTGTATGATTATGGGGGAATAGTATTGATATAGATGAAAGGTTTAGATGGAGATAATAATATGTTAATTTTTGAAACAATCAAGGGTGGGTGTGAGGGAGTTTGAATATATGATTTGACTAATCTAATTTTTGTTATAGGAGATTGAAATTGAGAATTTGTTTTGGTTATTATGTTAGTTAAAGTTTGGAAATATTCCTTTATTTAATTATGAGATGGTTCAAATTGATTCATAAAGAAATATTATATTTTAGCTTGGTCAAAAGCCTCTTCTAAGGTGTGAGGAGAAAATATTTTAACCTTCTATTGAAGAGGGCTTTAAGGGCGGTAATGAAAAGTTTGAAAATATTATAATCACTCATGTTATGGCTAGCCTTGTGAGCTAATGATTTACATCTTTAGATAAAAGTATGAGTACATTCAGTGGGTAATTTCCTAGCATTGAGGAAGTGACTAAGATAATTTTCATTAAGATAATTTTATTTAAATTATTTAACTAGATAATTTAAAAGATCCTTTAGTTTCTATATGGAATGTTGAGGGAGTTGATTATGCCATTTTTAAATCATCTCTCATAAACGTTTTGATTAGAATTTTAGTGGTAGCAAAAGTGTTGGTTTGAACCCATTCCTTATAGATATTACATAATGATTTAAGTAAAATAGAAGGTTCTTTAATTCCACCATACTTAAGAGTTGGAGAGATATTTCCAATATCTATGGATATGATGAATGGAGATAAATTTTCATTTTAAAGATGTTGGAGCATTTTGTTATGAACGAGAGGTTGAGGGATGATATTCCCATTGGCATATCTAAGAGGAGGAGGGACAAAATTTTGATTATTTTGAGGCATGATAAAAGGGGTTTGAATCAAGATGTGATTTTGCATATGGATCATTTGGGAATTATTAGTTGTTTCCATAACATTAATTTGTTAAACCAATTGAGCAAGAATTTGAGTTCTATCTATGGGTGGATTTTGATTTCTAGTGGTAAAAGGTGGAATGTTAGCATTGGTAGGAAGAGAATTATAATGATTAGGGATAGGAGTATTCCAAACAAGAGGGTTACATATGTTAGTACCTATGTGAATGTATTTGGATTACTCTCTAAATTACTATCTTTAGTAGTAAAAACCAAAGCATACAAACAACATCAAAAGAGGGGATAAAGGAACAATCAGACAATTATAATGACATTATTAACATCATTTTGTTTTTTAGATATCCTCTCCAAGATTTCCAAACTTATTTGAGTGTAAAATGATTAGATTATGGGTTTTTTGATAGATATTTCAAATGTCTTCAATGGATTCTTTAACTTGTTGATCGATTTGACAAGAGTGTGGGAATGCTATGATAATGGCTGATAATACAAGTATAATGGAGGATTATGGATCTTTCAATTTAGTTGGAAATGGAGGAGTGGATTATATATATAATCAAAGGGGGTAAAATAAATGGCTCATTTTCAAACTTGAGCCATGGGGATCAAGGGTGGATGAATATTTAAGGAATTAAAAATTCCTTGGAAACCTCTAGAATATAGGCTTATAGAGGGGAAGGTCCAAGTTAGAGGAGGTTATATAATCGGAGAATTATAAAATATCTATTAGGGATTAAATAGGATTAGGAAGTAGAGGTGTAAGAAAGGCTAGGACAACAAGGAGGTAGATGGGTAGGTGAATAAAAGGAAATTTTAAATTGTCAAGTGGATTAGTGGCTAGATTAGTAGCTACATAGGTTAGTTACTAAGTTAATGGAGTGATTAATTAGTTGAAAGGATATTTCAAGGTTCATTGGATGTAGGGAATTTGTGTAGGAACTAGTATATTAGTTAATTGACTAGGAATATGGTTTAATTGGTTAAGTTAGTAGATTTATTAGAGTGAGTGGGTTTAGGTGCATACATTTTGCCCTTATTTGAAAAGATATTACAAGTGAATCAAAGTGGGGTAAGTAATGCCATTTAAAATAAAATCCATGTCATATATGAAGACATTGTTAGTAGGTATTATGCCCCCTTGAAGGATCATGCGATGAAAAATGAGCTAGATGGTCACTTGAATAGAAGTCCTAGGGGTAAGATAAGACCAAAATAATAATATGGGGCTGGGATGTCCCAAGTATTAATATGGCTAAAATTGAGATGACCCAAGCATAAATGAGATGGGATAAAGTGGATTAACCTTGAGAGATGGGGTATAGATAAATGACTAATGTCTAGAAAGGAGGTGGATTGATTAATGTGGTAAGACTTGAATTCCTAAAATGTAGACATTGTTTGGGAAATAAAGAGATAATATAGGCCACAAATTGAAGATAATTACCATAACAAAGATACGTGCTACGGATGGATGGAAGCCTATAGAGGACATTGGATGAGTGATTATGGATAGTAGGCCATATTATGTTAGATCCATAGCTTAAAATGATATAATAATATTGAGTGGTCCATTCTGAGTGGTCCATTTGGGATGGGATAAGATTAAGGTTTAATGGTGATCAAGCTATCCTTGGGCATAAGACCATGTCTAGGTGCTACCTACATAGTCTTAGGAGACCTCAGGCTGATGTAGTTATGACTTGAGATTGGGATGAATAATAGGGAGATGGAAGGCCATGCCCAGGATGACTTAGGGATGATAGTCAATGATTAAATGTTATGAGAGATTAGGCATATGGGATTCAAGGATGAAAATGTGCTGACAAGAGAGGATAATGGGTATGTTAGGGGTCAAAAATGGGACAAGGGTAAAAAGAGGGGTAAAATAAGAAAAGAGGGTGAAAAGGTGTTATTTTGACTTTTACCCTTGGTAAGAATAGTGCTTTGGAGATTAGACTATAGATCACATCCCATGCACATTACATCATGATGAGAGGGTCAGGGAGCTTTAAAAGCTAGAGGATGTAGGACCACCAATATATATTTTATCCTTGTTAATTTTGTGATTTTTGTATTGATTTTTATGTTTTTAGATTAGACATGCTATGGGTAACATACCATGATTAAATGTAATGCCCTCAGTTGTGATATTGTGCCCATGAATCATAATATCATGGTTATGATATGTAGTATTATAATACCATGATAAGTGACTAGTGGTATTTTAATACCATAATGAATGATTAGTGATATTACAATAGTGCTAGGGGTGAATCATGGTTTGGCATAACCATGAGGTTATAGTCATGGTTATGCAAAATTGTAGGATGTAAATCACAATATTATCAATGTCAAGGTTAGGGGCAATTCATGATTAGAGATATTACATTGGATAGGGTAAAAGGTTAAGGGGTGGTTAGGTAGGATGATATGTTTTAGGTTAAGGACTTAGGGGGAATGAGAGGATAGTTAGTAGGTAAATAGGATGATGGGAATGGATAGGATAGGCATGTGGGGAGGAGAGTTAGTGATGGATAGGAGTGAGTTAGTTAGGCTAGGGATTTGACTAGGGTTAGAAAGTGAGTTATGTGGGATAGGAGTAAGTTAGAATTAGTGAAGGGACATTATGATGGAGGTTAGAAAGATATTTTGAGTTTTAAGGGGGTTTACAAGAATAATTCATATGGATTATGACTTGGGATGAGGGTTAAGATGGATAAGATAATTAGGAATTGGGATTAGGTATAGATGAACTATGGATTAGGGTAATGAGTAGAGGGATGGATTATATTTGATGAGGTAGATATGCTAAAGAATAAATGTAATGAGATGAGCATATTGTGATAAGATGCATGATTAGTGTAAGAGGATTTAGGAGTGATGGTGTCCTCACTACATTGGCCCTAGGTGCTACATGAGATGCACTTAATAACACTAAAGGAGTATGGTGTGATGGAGTTAGTTAGGTTATACTACATTGTGACCATGTTATTGGTACAAATATACTAAGTTTTGATTACAAACTTGGTGGAGAGATGACACTCAGAGATGAGTACCTTTTGCTTTATGATGGGAAAGATGACTATCACCTTAGAGGATGTGTTCTAGATTTTTTTTGATCTTTGATGAGAGGACACATGATCAACTAGAAGTCACATACCGTCAGTATGATAATGCATAGGTTAGTAGTGAGATTATGGATTTAAATGTAAGATGCATGGTTAGACATTGATAGGTGTCTGAGGGAGGACACTATTGATAGCATGACATTGGTAGTGATGTCTTTTGTGACCAACATACTCTTTTTGGATAAGAGACGATAGTGGTTCCATCTAGGGTTGGAGGAGGTGGTATCAAATATGGTACAGAGCTATAGAGTATTTACTTGGGGTCTAATAATTTTGGTACACTTGTATCAAGCATTACACATGCTAACATATAGGGGAGATATGATCTTGTGTCCATCACTACTGCTATATATATGGACCTGGGAGCATATAGGGATAGAACATCCCTTAGATAATTATGTAATAAAAAAACCTCATGAGCTCATTTTATTTGGTTGGTATACCATTTTAGGGTTATAGATAATTTATACAAGGGAGATGTGATTCTACAGGTAGTCATTAGATGGTTTATGGCTAAGAGCATATCACATGGATGTCTTACAGACATATATAATTTGGATGGGCTAAGGAGGTAGATGTGAACCAATATATGTTGATATAGTGTTACCTCACATGACATAAGGATTAAATTATTGAGCATTACAAACTTGATCATGTTTAGATGCAATTTAAGAGACCCCAGGATGTACCAAGTAAGGAACACTTATTTGATCGAAGAGATAAGGAGAGGCCACAATGGGGGATATTGGTGGATAGAGCCTTGACATGTGTAGAATTTTAAATAATCTCCCTAAAAGCATGGGATTTTTATATGCCTATCCTAGATCCTAGTGTTATTGTGATATATACTACATGGTAGACATAGAGGCAACCTATTAGGTTACTTAAAAGCAGAGCTAGGGTGAGGAGGGGGGCTATGTAGAGAATTATACATGCACATGTGAGACTTGGGAGGAGATAAGGGAGGAGAGGATAGGTCATATTATAGGATACACAAGATGGTTAAATAGGTCCTGATGCCATAGACGTAGATAGGGGAGATTAGGGAGGCCAAGGTGGGGGTTAGATAGTGGCTATGGGATAGGCTGGGGGAAATGGGGCATAGGCTAGTTGATGCAGGGGCATCCTTTAGAGATGTCTTCATGAAGTCATTTTTGGTTTTAAATAGTATAGGAAGTGTTTTAGAGTTGTCTTTGGTCCTTAGGAACTTTATTAGGTGTTTAGGTTGTTTAAAATTCAAACTTCATAGTTTTTCACCAAAAGCATTATTCAAAAATTGGAATACTTGTGAGCCCTTTTAAGGGGCTAGAACATATGTTTGTTAATGGTTTTGGTATAGTGAATGTGTATAGGAAACTTATGAAGCCATATAGGGTCTTTATGTCTTAGTAGTCTCATAACATGGTTATGTGTAGTTAGTTCAACTTAAAACTTGAGTTTTGGTTCAAGACTCTTATGTGGAAATAGGATCAAGATTCAGTTACTATTGTAAGGGAGATATAAGGTTTGTAATCTTGTTTTTGGAAGAGATTTCCTAAATTTAGTAGGAGGAAAGATCAAATAAAAAATATCATTTTGGCCATGACTATATCACCTTACAAATTTAGTACATGTTGATCATTGTTGATGAGATTCAGTCTTATGAACATAATAATGATGTTAATGGTAAGCATTTCTCATTTATAATGAATTTTCATTATATGAAATAGTAAATAGTCATTATATACTTAGAAAATCATTTAGTGGTGTTGAAACTCATTATTCCTTTTAGAGGATCTGAGACAAGATAAATGTTCAGATTCTATGTGTTTTTGAAGGTAATGAGATTTGTGTAAGTCATTATCTATGGATAAAGGAATAGGATATGGTGATAATATATGAATAAGGTTTAAAAATAATTAAGAATCATTATATGTTAAACTAAGATTTTGGTGTAACCTTGTGACTGAGTAAAAATAAAGAAAATAGGGTAGAACCCTATCTGAGACCGAGTGATTAAGATTTCAAAGAATTTTGATGTCTATTCCTTGTTAAAATGAATGGATAGTGGTGTTGTGACCTAGGGGAAGGTATAAAATCATGTTACGATTGAATAAAGTCCAAATGAAACCTTGAGTTATTTTTGATAAAGCAAGGCGACAAACTAGGGGCTGAACCCTATACAGTCAAAAAAGACAAGAAGGCAAACAAACAAAAATGCCTTCAGAGAGATGACGACACAGTTGAGAACAATAGACAAAAACAAAACACAAGCCATAGGAAGACTAGAGTCAGAGAGGTGTCCTATTACATAACTATTGATTTGATAAGATCATTAAGTTTCTCATTCTCCACGTTGTCAACATATCCAATATTACCCACCACTTCTAGCATAGACATGTTCAGTAGAATTATATTACAAAGCCCTTTGGTGAAGACCTTCTCCAGCTTCTGAATGTGATCCTTCAAGGCCCCAATTTTAGTTTTCTAATTAGTCTCATTCTCAGTGCCCTCAGCAGCTTCCTTGACATACATTTGCCCCATATTGTCAGTAGTTCTCGTAGTGTCAGCACCCTGCTCCTCAGTAACCTTTACAAAATGCCTTAAAGCGATGACATTGTCTACTTCCATGCTTGAAAATAATTACCCCTTGTATTTCATGATGAAACCTGCATGCCTCAACCTCATGATATAATGAATTATTAATGATTACCAAGATAGTACTAAGGTTATAAAGTTTCAAGATCCCCGATGGCCCTCTCTACGTGGACTGCCTTTGAAAGCTATCCTTGCCATCAATACACCTCATTCCTAATAAGTCATCTCCTTTTGAATGATCTCCCTAATGTTTAAGGGAATATGAACACCTTGTTGCCACACCCTCCAACCTAAAAATTGCTGCCCAAGGTTGGCACAAGCATCAGTGACCCTATTGCCTTCTCTGTAGGTATGGGAAATCTCAACTTTAGAAAACTTTTGTAAAAGAAATTAGATATTAGTAATGATGTATTTTAGCTTGATTCCCACATTTGAAGCTTTATTAATGGCATCTATGACCATCTTAGAGTCTCCTTGTATATTCAAGTTCCTTATTCCTAAGGATATAGCTAACTTTAATCCCCATAGTAAAGCCATTGCTTCAGCATAGTTGTTACTCTGGCATCCAATTCCACCAGCATAGGTAGCATACATCCATCCTTTATCATTCCTTATAATTCCTCCTCTACTAGCTTTACCATCCAACTTGGATGCCCCATCAAATTTGAGTTTCATCCAGTTAGGTTTAGGGGGGATCTATTTAGTATTAAGTCTCTATAGTATTTTGGAGTTATTATACCCAGGGATCTGGTTTAAAACCTTCCATTTGGATACAATTTGGCTTTCAATTTGAGATAGGGTTTCTATACAACCTGAATATGAGCTGTTGTAACACTTTCCATAATGGTCTTAGCAAAGGAGTTAAACACCTGAGAAGCATTTCTAGCAGTGCCCCTAAAAATTTTGTGATTGCGCTCTTTCCATAAAGTCCAACTCAAACATGGCAGAGCTTGATTCCATAATTCCATAAGCTAGGGATGTGTGAAGGTTGGGTTCTAGCTGAGAATTACTTCTTTAAGGTCAGAATTGTAGACCCAATCAATACCAAAATTGTTAAGTATTGTGCCCCATAATTCTCGGGCAAACTGACTATGGATAAAGAGGTGTGAAACTGATTCCTCTTTTGAACCACATAGGAAACATATGTTAACCAAAGTAAACCCTCTCTTTTGAAGGTTATCCTAAGTAATAATTTTGTTATGAGTAGTAGCCCACCAAAACATGTTAATTTTTGGAATAAGTTTATGATTCCAAACCTTTTTCCATACATCTTTATTCTAAGCTTCAAGAATGAGCAGATGGTACGCAAATTTGATAGAGAATGATCCATTCTTATTTGGCCACCAGTATTGTTCATCCTCCCAAGGAAAGAGAGGGATTCTAATCTCTTGAATGCACTACTAGATCTCTCAAACTCTTGAGAAAAGCTCAGGTTGGTGCACACAACAATCCAAAAGATTTTTCCATCTCCTCATCCCATTGTTATTTTCCATATAATCACTGACCCTATCTCCAAAAAACTGGGTAGTCAAGTCTGCAATCTCTCCATAGTTTCCCTGTGTGATGAGAGCCTTGTCCTTTAATTAGATATCATCCCAAAATTTAATATGCTAGCCATTTCCAAGTTTCCATCTAATTCCCTGTTTGAGAAGGCTTCTACTTTTTAGCATTTTATTCCATATCATAGATCCCTGGGGTAATCCTGTCTATTGAAGAAAGTTGGAATCATCAATGCTATGCATGTATTTGGCATACATTATTTCCCCCAATCATTGTTTTTATGGATCAGGGTCCAACTAACTTTTGAGAGAAGGGCTTTGTTCATGTTCCTGATGGACCTAATATTAAGTCCACCATGAGATTTTGGAAGACACACTTTTTCCCATCTGACTAAAGACATTCTTTGTTTGCCTTCCACTCCCATCCATAAAAATTTCCTTTGGATCTGTTCCAGTTTCTTAGCAAAATATGCAAGAATTTTAAAAAGAGACAGGAAGTATGTAGGAATACCTTGCAGTGAAGCCCGAAGAAGTTGCAGTTTACCAGCACTGCTGAGTAGTTTCCCCTTCCAACCAAGAAGTTTCCTCTACTTTATTTCCATAATTCCATTCCAAAATCTAGGAGATACCTCTTTGATCAAGAGTGGGAAACCCTAAGTTGTTGATATTGTAGGTTTCCTAGTTTTGTAAGGGCCTAGTTGATTGAGATTTAGTAAAAAACAAGGATATATAGTGTTTTTGAGTTATGATAACCATTGAAGGAGGTTTTAAACATGTTTAAAAAGATAATTCCACCATTAATTTATTTTAAAACCATTTTATCTTAATTATTTGATGATAATACAATCTCAGACTTATGCAAAGACTTATAAACCCTAGATTTGGGTTTGGGCTATAAAGAGCGTTCCCACCAGCCAAAAAGGCCAAAAATTTGTCATTTAAGTCATTTCACCATAATATAAAAGTTTTTGAGGTCTCAAGATAGTAACCTCTTAGTTTCATATATTTTTGTGCCTATAGGTTTGTTATGAGCCTAAATAGGGACTGAGACAATGGATAACATAGGGTATGCAGGTAGATAGTGGACAAATGGAGAATGGAGGAGTTATAATACATGAAAGGAACCTAGAAAATGATCCTAGATAGTGTTGAAAGTCTTTATATATTCTTAAGTAAGGAAGTTTATTCCCAAATAGGGCTAGTAGAGGTTTGAAGCTAGAAAGAAGCCTATATATGAAAAGAGAGCAATTAGATTATTCTAGTTGCTTAATTAGAATAATAAAAGAGTGTTATCAGAAGAAAGAAGTCATTGATATGACATCAACTTAATTATATGATGATTGGACATATAAGGTCACATTAGGTTTGACAACTTATGAGAGTTTCATAACCATTGAAGAGAGAAAATGAATTAGACTATGGAAGATAGGATTGGTTGAATAAGTAGGGTTAGAAAAGTGTCTTGTAAGCAAGAAAGAGACCTTGTAGTGAATTAAACTTCATTGAGTTTATTATCCTATGTAAAGGGAAAGTTATCATTGATGACTTATGAGAATGACATAAAGGATGAATATAATATATAAACAAAGATTGAACTAGCTGGTTGTAGGTTATTGATTGGTCTATTGATAAGGTGAGGAAATTTGAATCTAGTATATATTGTCCTATAGTTTCATATCATAGAAGATTAATATAGAATCAATAAAGTACAAGCTTATACAAGGTGACTAGAAAAATAAAGTTTGAATTAAGCTCTACATCACTGGTGGTAGTGAGGGTGGAGATGAGATAGGGCCATCCTAGACACCCTTGAAAAAGGATGAGCGGTCATTACTAGAGAAGTTTAGGAGGGAGGTGTAAGACTAGGTCTCGATGATTGTAGGGATCAATACAGAGAGATACAATATTAGTGTACATTTATAGGGATAGATATCATATAGGGATGTCTATATGGTTAGTGCACAAGGATAAATTATTAGGTTATAAAGGTAGGTGAACACTTTGTAGGTCCAAATAGTGGTATTATAAAGATACATCCAGAGCTATGATGCACATATTTTAGGTTTATAGGGTTATATTAGGTACTTTCAAGCTTGGATGAGGGACATGCTAGGAGAGGTACAAGTGGCCAAGAGGGCTAGGGAGGAGGTGGTTAGAGCTATGATGGTGGGTGGGATGGATGGGGTTATATGAAAAATTATGCAATTGACACAAAAGGCATAGTATTATAGAGACTTATATGAGGTAGCAGTGCCATCTAAGCAATGTGCAGCTATATTGAGAGCCAACTCTTCATAGTCCATGCATTAGCATCCTAAGGGACCACCAGAACCATAGTTAAGATTTTTGAGACTTTATATATATGATGGACATTTTGTATATTGTAACATATTGATGCCCATGGGGCCCATAATTTGTACCTATATATTTTGACATGGACTTCATGTGGACATTACAAACTATTATATATGGTTATGATTATGAGATTTTTATGTTATATGATGTAATTTTTTTACATTGACATGGATGATGTGATGTATGGCTTATGTGATTTGATGATTATGCTATTGATTTTATGTTAGATGTTTATGCATTTGATTATATGATGATGATGTGATAGACATATGATTATTATGTTATAATGTTATGTTGACTAATTTTTGGGATGATGTGATGTGATGTGATTTGATATTGATGAGATGTATTATGTTAAATTTTAAAATGAGATGGTCATGTTTTATGAAAATTTTTAGGAAATAGGTTTTATCAATGTGATAATAAATATAATCCATTAGGTTTAATTTTATGTCTCACAAATTATGGTTGGGCTAAAATCCTCCTGCACCAAGTAGATGAGTGGGAATGGGATAATAGGTTAGGATGATTTGGTTGGATAGTGTTTTGATTAGGGGGATGCGATGGGTGGAAAATTGTGAATCCATTAGTGATGTAGGCAATCCAACTTAATATTTCATGTGTGAGTAATAGTGTGCTAAATGACATGAAAGTAATCCAAGGCACATTGAAATCATAATGCATGGGAACTTAATTGTGAGAAAATTACCCCATTTGAGATTGGGTAGTCACTTAGACCATCCTTTTTCCCATTTAATCAAAAAGGAAAAAATATAAAAATATAACAAGACTATTTGACTAATTAAAATAAATATTTACAAGACTTAATGACTTAATAAGTGACAACACACATTCACACACATATTTTAAAAAAAGACAAAATAAGACACCTCATAAAAGAAAAAATAGACTAAGTGAATTATGATTAATGGATATATATGCGATACTAATAAATAACTTAGTGAAATTATTATTTATAATGGAACTAATAATAACGTGAAATATGTACACGGGGTTAATTATGCCCAAAAGTGTGTTGACTAAGATAAGGATCCAATCTAATCAAAAACCACTATTTATAGGGCCTAGGATGAATGATCAAGATTCAATTGTAGAGTGCATTATGGATCCAAGAGTAAGACTATTATGTGATCCTTCCATAATGATGAGATAAGTGGGGCTTGGTGAATCATGTCTTAGGGACATATTTAGATAGATGAGGATGGATGCAAGTTGAGGCTAGTACGAGTAATCATCAAGGAGGATGGAATTGGGATATGTATGAGGGTGTGATATAATATGGATGGTATATCAAATAGTGGATGAAGATATTCTATAAAACCTCTCAACAAATATTTCCCTTACATAACTAGAAATGTGTTTACCCCATCTTGAAATATATGTCACTTGATTCTACTTAAGCCTATAAAATACACCCACTTTTAAGACTAGGGTCAATTGGAGAAAGATGGAATGGAATGGAATGGATTGAAATAGAGAGAGTCAGAATGGGATCGAGATTACCCTAAGAGTGGGAACTCATAGATGGAGGTATTAGATTCTTTCAAGTATAAAAACAGTTAAAATGCATGATATTTGTTGGCTCATCGAGCTTATCACCTTCTAGTGTAGCTAGCTTGTAAGATTTTGATCCAAATTTTGTAATAATTATATAGGGACCAAGACAATTTGCTTAAAATTTGCCCTTTTTATCCTAGTATACATTGGTGTTTCTTTGATTCTCCTTAAGGACAAGATCACTGACTTCCAATTCATGGGACTAGATCTTTTTTTGATATTGGCCTTTTAGCTTATTTTGATATACTTGAAGGTGATTTAGGGCATTCTGATATTTTTCATCCAAGAGTTGTAGCCTTTCTTGTCTAAGATTATGGTTAGTAATAATTCCCCACAAAAAGATGTGCAGGAAGGGGAGTTTCACCTCTACAATCAAGATCACTTCCATACCAGAGACCAAAGAATATGGAGTGGCCCTAGTTGGTGTTCAGACACTAGTTCGATAAGACCAAAGTGCAGGATATAATTGTAAATGCTAGTTTCTACCTACATCATTGACTATTTTTTCTAAAATCTTAAGAAGTGTCTTATTAGTAGCTTTAGCTTCTCTGTTCCCCTAGGTACTTCTCAATGTGATAATGCTTGAATAGGTCTTTGAATTCTTGATTTTTAAATAACTTACCATTATTTGATAAGATTTTTGATGGAATACCAAAATGAAAAATGATTTGATTTAGGATAAATTTTTAGATATGGAGACCTATTATTTAGATAAGCATCATAACTTCAAACCTTTTTATAAATTAATCCATAGTTGTGATTATAAACTTATGCCTATTAGATGATGTTATATTGTTTTTGCCAATTAAATATAATCCCCATATAGAAAATGGCCATGGGCTCATTATAGGTTTCAACTCTTATGTAGAGGCATGAATAATATTACCATGTTTTTGACATACTACACACCTGCATACATATTAATAGGCATCTTGATCCATTATAGGCCAATAATATCTAGTCCAGAGCAAATTCTTGGCTATGGCCATTCCACTGGCATGTCCACCATAGATACCATTATGAACCTCCTTTATTGCAAGAGTAGCCTCCTCTAAGGTCATGAATCTCAACAAGGTCCCATCATAGCCTTGTTAATAGAGCATGTTGCCAAGGATGGTGTAAAATGATGTGTGGTGGATAAAGGCCTTGTGTTGATGATGATTTAGGTTTAGTGGAAAGATATTATCATAGAGATAGTTATATATTTCATGGTACCATGGTAGATTGGGATCAAGGATAAAAAATTTTAGAAATGAGCCATGAATTGATGGGATGGTAATATCAAATACTCAATTAAAAAATTACCTTCAAGGACATCTTTGGGAAGGTCAATTAAAGACTGAATAGTTACCATAGAGTTGGTTGCCTTATTACTTCCCCTTGGTACTTGTTCAAATGTAATGGACTAATTTTTTTTATTTAATTGATCCACCAATTGTTTATAGGGAAGCATTTTTTTTCAAAAATATTACTAGTACATGGGAAATTAAGATGGTAATTTTTAAGAATGAGGTCACCTTGTGGGGTTACCAAAAGGATGACTACTCTTGACCCATGTGTGGTCAAACATCCATCAAAATATAATTTCTAGCTATTAGATCCTCCAATGCTCAAGATAGATTCATCCAGAAAGGCTATGGCAGGGGGCTTGTTATCTAAAATAGGTGCTTCTACAAGTTGATCTATTATTTCTTTTCATTTTATGGCCTTTTTATGGAAGTATTCTATATCAAATTAACTTTTCAACATTATCCATTTGGCCATTCATCCAATGAGAGAAAATTTTGATAGTAGGTATTTAAGGGGGTAAACTTTATCTATGATCTGAACTTAGCTATTGAGCATATAATGCCAAAGCTTTTATGATGCAAAGATAATACACAAGCAAGATTTTTTGATAGGGATATAATTCATCTCATAGGAAATCAATGTATGGCTGAGATAATAATTTTTTTGCTCCTTCCCTTCATCATTATGTTGTTCTAGAAGGTCCTTATATCTTTAAGAATCTAAATGGAGCCACTAGGGTTTTTCAAGGAGGTACATAAGGTACTTAGGAAAACACATAGAAGGTTAACTATCTTAAGGATGCCATGGGTTGCTAGTGATCTATAAAGGTTATCCACTTTATCAACTTGCACCAAGCTATAGAAAGACTCGTAAACTAGGTTAGGGCTAGTGTGATCAAGCACATAAATGATGAAAGTATCTCTAGTGGGTATAACCATAATAAAGTGAGTAAATTAAATAATAAATATACTTGCATACAAATTATGGAAACAAAAAATGTTTAATTGAGAGAACTATTGAATGATGCATAAGCTTAAGAGAGAGGTATTCTAGGATAAATGAAAGACATTTAAAGAATCAAAGATGTTTTAAACCATGGGTGAAAGATAATGCCTGATCTAAGCCTAAATTAAATCTTCATTTTCAACACTATTGTTTCCTAATAATTCAACTTTCTAGTTTAGCAAAGATGAGATTGTTTATGTAAATGCATAGAGAATTTTGAGCAATTAAGATTATACTATGCAATGAGAGATGTTTCATAAGAAAGAATATCATGTAATGTAATAAATTTTTAATTAATGAAAGATGTTATAGCTATATACAAATGCAAAATATTTAGAAACTACCTTAGAGGATGCTCTAAACAAACTAAATTACCAAAATAATGAGAACCTAGCTAATACACTACTAAAAACAAGTGGGAATTTCACTTTTCATAATAATGTGCCCTCATATCAAAATAAAAAATATTGTTTAGATCTTCTACCAAACAAGAATTCAAGATTGGAAGTAATGAAGGAAGAAGACCAAGTTATATGTGGGCTGAGTCCAAACCAGGAGCTAATAACAATGGAGGAGGTGAAGGAGAAGATGTAAAATATGCGAGAGCCAATATGAAGAGCACAAGAATAGGTTAAATTTATCTTGAGGGAGATAAGATCAAGAAAGAATCCTTAGGAGCATTCTAGAGAGCAATGTGAACCACCAAATCAAGCTATAGAGTAGTAGGGCATCCCTTGTCACAATGAAAGATAAAACATGCCAAGAATGAACCAAGTGAGATCCAAGAAGGCACAAGAGCTTAGAGAGTGATGATCAAGAGTAAATTTTAGAGAAACAAATAGTAGGAGAAACCCAAAAATATGATTGATAAGTAGTCATATATGGCATCCCCAATCCACCAAGAGCTAAAAAGTGATCATTTTTAGCTATTGGGGACCAAATATGGCCCTTTTTCTCACATCATGCTCAAGATGTAGCCTAGGCCATAGATTTTATGAAGGAAATGTGTGGCCTAGTGTATATGTTTCCCCTATAAGCTACAACCTGGGTCAAGAGTCCATCTTAAGTGGTCAATAGGCCTCTAAAAGGGCCCTAAGAGGCATCTAAAATGCCCATCAATGAGCAAAAAGGTTAGTAAGGTACCATGGATGTATGGGGGATGTGGATACTATGGGAGAGGATCCATGAAAGTGGTAAAAGTCTAAAAGTGGGATAAATAGGGTTAGTAGTCTATGCATGAGCTAATGTGTAATCATAAGGAGGAGTAAGGTCATGGGAAGTATAATTACATATGCCCTCGAGGTACAAGTAGTTAGTGTTCAAATGAATAAGGAGTATTTTGAAGTACCTAGAAGCTAATTTTTTTTAAAAAGAATCAATAACTAAAATGATACAAGAGAATATTAACACTTACTAGATAAGGATGGTGGCAGAAGAAGTCAATGTCATGATCCATGGGTGAGAGTGTAAATGTTTTGTAATATAAATCTAAGTCCAGCTCTACCTTTAGATCCTACATAAAGAGGGATATAAGTGATATAAAATCAAATCATACAATCCATAATGAAATTTAATAGAGCTTCAGCACTAGTGTTCTCCCCATGAGGGATATGGGTTACCTAGACATCTTCAAATAAGGAGAGCAAATCTTGTGCCACCTAAAAAAGGGGGAGTAACTAAAAGATAAGGATGAACCAAACACCAATGAGCTGAGACATGAATTAGAGTGAGTTAGAGAATAACTACACATAATACACACTTAGCACACAAGCATCAATCAAAGCACCAATGATTGCATGATACTTGATTGCATTGTTCATCTCACTAGTAAGGGGGTAAATAACTACAACAAGCTCATAGTTCGATGGGTCATCGATAATCCAAGCAACAATGGTGGGTCCTAGGTTGCCTCAACAACTACCATCAATGTGGATCACCACTAAAAGGTTCACCATGATGGGTGTCAGGGATGCAAGATGATGCTATGGAAGGATTATCTTGACACATAATAGGACAATAAATTTGCACAAGGGAGACAAAGAACATAATCAAGTCATAATTAAGGGTTGAAGACCAACACTAACTGTAGGATGAGGTAATGAATGGTGGTAAGATGTCCATGAAGAGATGAATATTGGTTGATGAAGAGTAGAGAAAGTTTTGGAGTAATAAAAACCATGATCCCATACCTATAAAAACCATAGTGAAAGAGGAAGAGGGAGTTAATAGGGATTAGATATGAATGAGTTGAGAAACTACTGATTTAAAGAAGTAGAGAGATCAACTTCTATCCCAAGGTGAATCTTTTAAGGAGTACATGAGCCTAATAGGCTAAAGGACCTAGGGTTTTAAAAGGTTAGAATGGTCCTAAAACATACCCTAAAAGGCCTCGAAGAGAGAAACAAACTCTGCCATTACGTTTGGAATGGGAAAAAACCCCTAAGATGAAGGTTTCACAATTCTAGGAGCAACAATAGAATGAAACATAGGCCAAGAGATGGGAAAAAGAAGGCCTTTGGCCTACCTAGGGAAACCCACATCTTGGACCATTGCCAAGCCATAAGGGCCATGACCTAGCCCAATGCCAGACTATTATTTAGCCTAAAAACCCATGGCTTGGGCTAGAAAGGGTCAAAAATAGGCCTAGGGAGCCTAAAAAGGCCTAGAACTTGCCCAGAAAGGTTGGGAAGGGTGGGTGACAAGAAAAATAGTTGTTGAGCTTGTTTAAACATGATTTTCTTGTTCCACTACTTGTATGACTGATCCTTGGTCACATTACTCTATTGTGTAGATGCAAGGAGGAATTAGGGTGATAGAGGTAGGAATAAGCATTTTAGCAAGTAGAGCCATAATTGTTGTGTAATGGACAACCATGAGAGAGTGCCTTAATGATAACCATAATTATTTGGAAACAAGGGGTGATAGGAGGCCCATGTAAGATGAAGACTAGATAAGGAAGGTCAAAATAAGTCTTAAGTAACCATAATCACTAACCCATACCACCTATAAGAACTACAAAGAAGGAGAGAGGGAGTTGGTAGAGGGCTAACTACAAGCAAGTAGTAACATGACCAAATAAAAGAAGCAAAATACTCTACTTATATCCCAAAGTGCATCCAAAGAAGAGTGCAAAAGCCGATCAGCTATAAAAAACTACAAGGTCTAATGATGGATGTCATAAGAGGGGTAATCCATCAAATAGGGGCCTAGGGAGGGTGTTTTAGTAAGCTTTGAGTCTCACCAAAGCACCATAGGCCTAGGCCCAAGCCTTCCCCCAAGGGTAGGCCACCACTTCACCCTAACTAGAGGTGTACCCATGGGTTAGGCCATTGCTTATCCTATAAAGAGGCCAAATAACAAGGAGTAGGTGGGAAGAAGGAGATGAAACATCCATATCCTTAGGTTCACCAATCATGACCCATAACATAGGAGCGCTAAAGGTATGGTAATTTTTGGTGAATGAGACCTATGAACCCAAAAAATTAAGAGGATGTTGGTATGTATGATGCATGGGCATAATATTATTATAATATCTCCTCTCATTGATCAGGTTTCATGCTATACCATGGATGGAATAATACTCAAGATCCGACTCAGTGATTTAAATAATCTCTACAAAAGATGCATTGAGAGAGCTGATACTCCAATGGGATAAACATGATGATAGGGAAAACTTAACATTTAAGGAGATGTCTTGAAAGAGATATCCAATAAGGGAAGAGCTAGCATAGCATCATGAAGCCAGAGAGGTAGTTGGCTAATGTATGTCAAACTTTGAAGGAGTGAATGTTGATTGATACTTAGTTGGATCAAAATGTTCATCCTTGAGAAAGTGAGACTCAGAGGTGGGGTAATGTGGGAGTTCATAAGGCCCCATGAGAAGATAGCCAAAGCCTCACTAGAGGGATTTGTATTTAAATAAAGCAATGCCTAGGTATCTAGGTCAACCTCTATGGTATGAACCTCACCTTCATGCATGAACTGGACCATGCAAAATGTTTCCAATGTGATGGCTTGCATGGTAGTAGTCTAGGGATGGCCAAGGATCATGTTGTATGAGAGATACAAGTATATCACAAAAATTTTATCTTAACTATCTTGGGGCTGAACTTGAATTGAAGGTTCACATTTCCCATTGGCACAACCATGTCATTATTGAAACCAACATAGTTATGGTGAGAATCAAAGAGTTTCTTTTGACTAATCCTAAACTCATTGAACACATGAAAGGGCATGACGTTCAACATGGCTATTTCATTAATGATGCATCTCTTAACATGAAAATCATTGATGAAGGTCTCAATGTAGAGTAAAAACCTAGTCCTCTTTGAAAAAATCAAAGCATCTAACAATGAGGTAGGTTTGAAAGATAACGTGGGAGGATGAGGGTGACCAAAAATGTCAGAGTTAAATAAAAACTTGACATAATCCCATAATTTCCCCTCATTAGAGAGACCAAACTCATTGAAGACAAGATCCCTTTGTTTAGGGTAAAGATAAATAAGGTTCCAAATGGAGATCCCAACTGAGAGGACCTATAGCTTCTTTATGATGGATTACATATATTGTCTAGCTTGGGAAGGGATGTTACACCAAAAGTCAAATTTGACTTTGGGGTTCCCTACCCTCATGGGTTGGTTAAAAGGCCTTGCACCACTAGCATCTCCAATGGGGTTAGTGGCCCAACCTAAGTGAATGTTAATAAATAACTCATACCTATTAGAGGCTATGCCAATAGCAACAGTCACCTTGATACTCTCATGTTGGCCTCCCCTTTTAGGTCAGCCTAGGAAGAGGAGGAATGATGGGCCTTAGCCTTGGGTTTTTTTTCTTCTTCTTCTTTTCCTTATCATTTTCAAGTGGAGGTTCTTTGAACATAATTAAATTTGTGGTTGGGTTACACAAGTAAATAACTCTAAGGAGGATGTGAGGCTTTCACACTAGAATTTTCAGCAACACAATTCTTGTCATCATGGACCTTCATCTAATGGAAGTTGTAAAACTTGGTGGTATCATAAGGGAACACCATATGTGGTTTCACAATGCTTATTTTAGAGGCCTTTTTTTTAGGTAGCCCCTTAAATAATTGACATTATGGATATCCTTCTTGTCCTTATTCTCAAGAGGAAAATTAGTGACACCATTTCCAGTCACATTGTGATTGTATGAATAAGATGAATTTTGGGTTGGCATAGGGTGAATGCCTACATACACCTCAAATAATTCAATCTTTAAACACTCATTAAAAAATTCATTGTAAGATGTGGGTTCATGCTTGAGGACCTTGAGGTGAATGTCTTGAATTAATGGTCATGTGAACATATCATAATGATCATCCAAGAACATTGTCCTACATGTATGGATGGCTGAATGCCACCTACATATAAAGTAAAAATTTGACTCACCCTTTCTTTACACAATGGAAGTAAGTAATTGGATGTTGAGGTTAAATAGTCTAGAGATATCAAAGTACTAGATAAAGTTATCTAGAAGGAGCTGGAAGCTAGATAGAGAATTTAGAGGCATATTAAAGAACCAAATAAGAGCTTCAACTCATAGAGAGTGAGCAAAGAGCTTCAATAACATGCCTTCATATTATTTATAATCCATACATACCATCATAAATGCCATGATATGCTCCTTATGATTATCATCCCTATTCCCATTAAACTTAGACAATTTAGGGACATGAGTAAGAAGGGGAATAACATGCACCCAAGGGAATAGAGGATTCCTACAAAGATCCTCATAGGCATGATTGATAATAGGTTAGGGGCAAGCTCCCTAAGGAGTCTCATGGAAGTCATGATGTTGCCTATGCTAGTAGGACTTATCACAACCTTGATCATGAAGGGGATGATGCTGAGGTGGTTCCTGACATGGGAGATGCTCATAATGGAAAGATTCCCAATCATGTAATGGAGAAGGACCATGGGAAAGGTATCATTCCCTATGGGGACAATGAGATGACATGGCATGCCCATATAAATGGTCATGGTGACCTAAGTTTCCATGTTTCTAGCCATGTGTCACAAGATGAAGGTCTACATGAGGGTGATAATGTTTAGGATAAGTACCCATGGATATCTAGTTTGCAAGTGGTGATCAAAATCAACATGATAATTTGAGACTTTAAAGGAGGGACTAAGAAGATGAGAGGACTCCACATGATATGGATGCCTCATCAAGTCAAAATTCATGTGTCTCTCAACATGGACATGAGGGGTATTTTTTTGTGGAGTCTCCTACTGAGAAAGAGGTAGGGGACTCACACAAGAAATAGTCAAGGCACTCGAACCATACTAGATGCAATCTTTATCTTTAGAGGAAGCATGTTACCTTTTCCTAGGGGAAGAAAATTTCTCTCCATTCACATGAATCTACCTATGAGAATATTAAATGAATGAGCATAACTCATCAGGCTTTAATCATGAAAGGGGGAAATATTCACCCCTAATAGGTGAAATAAAATTAGGATTAAGTCTCAAGGAGGTATCTCCAGATAAGTAATGCTCAGACTGGTGGAAAGGTGAGTGATCTCATTAGTTATGGATTTGCCAATCTTGTTCCTTTTATAACATGAGAGGGTTAAGGTCACTATTTTGGATCAAGGTAACCTCCTGGGTCCTATGGTGTATATGGTATTCCATTGTAGCCTCAAACTACTCATGAAAGAGCTTAGGGATAAGACCCTAAATCCACTGTGATTAGCGTCTCAAGGGTGGAAAGCTGGCATAAATGCAATTAAACAAGAGCAATATGGGAGACAACAAAAAAAAGTTAAATGGTTGAAAAAACAACAAGGATAATGACACAAAACCAAAGGAAGATCAAATAACTAGAGAGAGCCAAAACACAACTAAAATCAAAGCCTTGTGTCTATTAGAGGGGAATTGGCTAAGAGATTTCTAAAGAGGATAAAACTAGAATGAGACCAAATGTGAGGTCTTAACAAGCATGCCAAATTGTATCTCCAAGAATTTGAATGGATCCACTAGGGTTTGGCAAGAGGTAAACATGGTACTTAAGTAAAAAAATATAAGGCTATATGGCTTAGGGATGTTATGGGTTACTAGTGATTTATATAGGCTATCTAGTTTACCAGCTTGCACCAAGCTAGAAAAAAACTCACAAAGTAGGTTAGGGATAGAATGATAAAGTGCATAAAGGATATAGGTATCTCTAATGGGTATAGCCATAGTAAATTGAGTAGCTAAAATAAGAAATCTACTTGTATACAAATTATGGAAATGAAAATGCTGAATTGAAAGAACTATCAAATAATGCATAAACTTAAGAGAGAGGCACTTTAAATCCAAATGAAAGACATTTCAAGAATCAAAGATGTTTTCAAGAAAGGGTGAAAGATAATGCCTAATCTAAGCCTAAGCTAATTATTTGTTTTCAACACTATTATTTCCTAATAATGCAACTTTCTAGATTACCAAATAGGAGATTGTTTATGCAAATCTATAGATCATTTTGAGCAACTAGGATTATAATATGAAATGAGAGATGTTTCATAAGAAATCATATCATGTAATGGGAGACAAATGCAAAATATTCATAAAATACTCTAGAGGATGCTATAAATAAACTAAATTACCAAAATAATGAAAACCTAGCTAATACATTACTGCAAACAAGTGGTATCAAAACTCAAAAATATTATGCAGATGTTCTACCAACTAGGAATCTAAGATAGGAAGTAATGAAGGAGGAAGACCAAGTTGTTTTGGGCTGAGTCCAAACCAAGAGCCAATAACAATAAAGGAGGTGAAGGAAAAGCTAAAAACTATGAGAGATCCAATGTGGAGAGCACAAGAATAAGTACAATGGAGATTGCGGGAGCTAAGAGCAAGAAACAAGCCTCAAGAGCACTATAGAGAGCAAGGTGAACCACCAAATCAAGCTGTAGAGTAGTAAGGCATCCCCTATCATAATAAAATCTCAATAATGACAAGAATGAACCAAGTGAGATCTAAGAAGGCACAAGAGCTTAGAGAGTGATGATCAAGAGGAAAGATTAGAGGAAAAAAAGTAGGATAGACCTAGAAAAATGAGTGATAAGTAGTCATATAGGGCACCCCAAATCTACCAAGAGAAAAAAGTGGCCATTTTTAGCCATTAGGGACTTTTGTTTGTTATATTCTACTTGGGTTATGGCCTAGGCCATGGATTTTTAGAAGGAAATGTGTGGCCTAGGCCATGGGTTTCTCCTATAAGACATGACTTGGGTTAAAATTCCATCCCAAGTGGTAAATAGGCCTTTAAAAGGGTTATGGGAGGCATCTAAAAGGTCTGTTAGTGAGTGAAAGGGATATTAAAGTGTCAAGGATGTCTAGGGGATGTGGATACCATGGGAGAGGATCCATGTAAGTGTAAAATGTATCAAAGTGGGATAAATAGGGTCGGTAGTCTACATATGAGATGATGTGTAATAATAGGGAGGAGTAGGGTCACATGAAGTATCATTATAGGCCCCTATTGCATAAGGTGTTGCAAATATGTATAAAAGCAAAGACCTTCCCATGATAGGTGGTGATAACACTAAAGGCTTGGTTAGATATTGTTTAAGATTGTCAAAGTCCTACTGATACTTAGAGTTTCAATTAAAATGGGTCCCATTCTTCAAGAGATGAGTGAAGGCATAACATTTATTTGTTAGTTGGGAAATGAACCAAAAAATGGCCTATAGCTTGCCTTGAAGGATCGTGTTTCATTACTTCAAATTTTGAGGAGGCATTTCCATAATATATTTGACTTTTTCTGGATCAACCTCAATGCCTCTCTTAAACATTACAGACCCTAATTGCTCGAGGTGATGTCAAAGACACATTTATTTGGGTTCAATTTGACCTTATATTCATGGATCCAATTGAAGATTCTTCTAAAAATCACATGATGCTCTGATTAAAGTTTTTAATTCCCCAAAATGTCATTTACATAATATTCAACAATGTTGTGCATCATGTCATGGAAGATAACAATTATCGCCCATTGGTAGGTAACTCCTGCATTTTTCAAACCAAAGGGTATTACTTGATAAAAAAAGGTTACCCATGGTGTAATGAATGCTATCTTATACTGATCCTTAGGTGTAATTTTGATTTTATTATAGCCTTAAAATACATCCATGAGGGATAACATCTCATATCTCATAGTAGAGTTCATGATCATATCTTTATTTGGTAGGGGGAAGTCATCTTTAGGACATGCTTTGTTGATGTCTTAAAAGTTAGTAAAAATCTAGATCCCACCTTGTGGCTTGGCCACAAGAACAATGTTAGATATCAAATCATAATAATCTATAGGTCAGATAAATCCCACTTCCAAGAATTTTTGTAATTCTTCCTTGACTAATAAATCCACCTTGGGTGTATTTTATGAAGTTTTTTCTTGATTTGTTTTGCATTAGGATGGACTACCAAATGATGAATGACCAAGGATGGGTCAAGTCCTAAATTTTTTGAATAACACCATGCAAATATATCTATGAACTCTTTCAACATCTCAATAATAATTTGGCATTCTTCAGGCATAAAAATTTCCCCCAATTTGACAATTTTAGGATTTTCTTCTATTCCAATGTTGCCTTCTGCCACCTCCTCAATGAAGGAGGGTGACTGATCCTAAAGATAAGGTAGAGGAGATGGTAGATCTTGGATGTCTAAATAAAAATATTTTAAGAAATTTGTGTCAAATTCTGTATAGAATTTTGATTCATTAGGAATTGGTGAAAAATCCTCAAGATGTGGAGAGGGATCCTCATCTTCATACTCCTCTTCTTGAATTTGATTAAGGGATGTGTGTTATTCCCCAAAAGAGGCTGATTGATTGAGATGACTAGAAAAGTCCTTCTTATGATCTTCAGAAGGCATAAAGTCCTGCACTCCAAAATATTCTATGATGGCCTCATCACTCTAGAACATGTCAAAAGATGGCTCATGTTATTGATCATAGTCTATTAAGGAAGATAATAGAGGGTAAATTAATGGTGAAGATGGTGGTATCATGAAAAATGTTAGTGGAATCAAACTCTTCATAAAGATTATAAATGGATATTTTTTTGACTTCTTCATCAGAAGAAGATTCCTTAGGAACCAAAGTGGTATCCAAAATGAATAGTTTAGGTTAATGTCAAGAGTTTTGTACCCTAGGCCAAAATGTCATGGTCATTTTTGAACCTCTATTAGTTCAATTCTACCTTGTTCATGTCTCCTTAGTCCTTTTCCATGATAATTCATGTTCTACAACATTTTATGAATTTAGGGGTACTTATATTTATGAAATACAAGGGCCTCATTTTTTGGAATGAGATATGAATCTTTGGGCTCATCAATGTACTCTTCTGATAATAGTCTTACACTATGAAAGGACATTGGTCCAAACTAATAGGTGACATGATTATCTTTTCTCATAGCTAAAGACCCATAGCTATGTGGGGAGAGAGGTAAGTCATGACACAAAAGGTCTTATATTGATATTACTCACAACTCATGGTTCTGATCCTAAGGTGGGTGACATCTAGTAATGGATTGGAAGCAAACACTAGATAATCAAGGTGGACATATTTAGTATATATTAGATTAAGAGTATAACTATGTGTGATAGGACAATAACATATGGGCTGAGATTTACCCATATATAAACTACAAAAATATTTGATTTCCTCAAGAATTATGACATCTATGCTAGAATGAGGGAATTTCCAACACCGATGGACAGTGGAAGGGATTTCTTACATTTTATGGATCTATGGATGGACCAGATGTAGATTGTATGGAAGATCAACATCCACAACATATATTAAGTTCTAATGGATGATGGGTCCCAAAATAATAGGAAGATAAATGGTGCCCACAGATAACCTTTCATTATCATCACATGCCTTAATCATGATCAAAGTAGGCCTTAATGTTGCTTCATAATAACCAAACTTCTTTGGAAAATCTAAATTATACAAATTGAATACAAACCCTTTGTCTATGAGCACTTAAGGAATTATGTATTTGGAAATGGAAATTTCTATGAAAAATGGGTAATTGTGATGTTGGCTAATATGAGGCATGTCCTAGGCACTGAAAGTTATTTGCTTCAAAGGAGACAAGTGACCCACCAATGCGTAGAACAGGCTTGTGTTAATATCTCAATGAATTTAAGATCATTCAAGACTTGATTAAGGATATCCCAATGCATATATGATGTTTTGAGAAGATCCATAATTGAAATTTGGGTAGGGGTCTTCTTGAGTTGTTAGATTATATCATACATCTTATTAGAAGATATAAATACTTTATTGGAGATATTGACCTTTTAAGATGTTGATGTGGATGGGTCATTTAGTGGTGTAGTAGGAACTATAATTTTATTGTGTCATATGGTGACCACATAATTAGTTGTGGCTCAATTGATCTTAAGAATGGTGGATGGTGGCAAAGTGGGATCTTAGGGGCTATAGATTTTGATGGCATTGACATAATGGTATGGGATGACATGGTAATCAATGCGATTGGTAGTGGATGTTTGACCCTAGTCTCTAGGTGGTTTTATTTACCTCTAATCATGTTTGGCTAATGAGTCCTGATAAATGCCAAGATGTTATTTCTTACACTGATTAATAGTGCTCTCCCCTTTAACTTAATGTCTCTTTTTTCAATGAAATCTTGAATATAATATTTCAATTACATACATTTTTTAGTATCATGACCTTTAACTCTATGGTATTAGCAAAAATCATCCTCATGATACCAATTAGGTCAAGGTTTGATTTCATCCAAAGGTCAAATGTTGGGGAGGTTAATCATGTTTGTATATATTAATTATTGAAGGAACACTTTGACAGGCACCCCAAGACTAGTAAGAGGCCTCTTTCTTGTTTAGGGTTTTGGTTTTCCTCATGGTACCTTGATAGTGGAGATAGTCTGCTGATTAGTAGGAGTCCTTTTCTATACTATTTAGACATGTTGTTTTGAATCCATGACTCCATCTCCCACAACATTTTTATTTTTATTAATTTTTATGGATTACATGAAAAGGTGCTATCTTGATTATGACTTTGTTCATTTTGGGTATATAATTTGATTGTCCCCTTTTTAATTAGGGCTTTCTCAATTTGGATCCCATTTTCAATGATTTCATCAAAATATTTAGCACATTATGGCTTTAATTGATATTTCAATTTGGTGTTAAGGTTATCAATGAATAACTTAGCCAATTCTTTTTCTAGAATTGTATAATGGAATCAACTTGCTAAAAGTCTCCATTGTTGTAGGAAGGAGGCTTAACTTTCCCCATTTCTCTATTTGGTAATATAAATATCTATGATGGATATATCATATTCTATATTGAATAAGAAATGTCTCACACTTTTTTAGTCATTTCTCCAAAGTTGGATATGGATCCCTTTGGAAAATGCATAAACCACTCTAATGTAGGTCCCATGAGACTTTTAGGGAAAAGTCTAACTAGATAAGCATCATCTAAGGAAACCTCATGGAATGCTACAAATTTTTTTCAGATATGATCCTAGGGATCTCCCTTTCCTCTATATTTTTCAATCATCAAAACCTTGAAATGTGGTGGGAAAGGTATTTTTAAAATGCTCATATCCAAAGGGGAGTTGCAAATATGTTCATACTTGTACCTCATTACTTGCATACAAGGGTTAATCTGCTAAAGAGTTTCCTTCATAATTTTCCACTCTTGGGTAAAGGATGGATCCACAAGTGGATTGAAAGTTTGAGCATGACTAGTGTATGGTCTCAAATGATCATTACAATTGTGAACATTTTATCTTAGAGAATATGGTCTATGATTTTATGCTTGAAATTATGAGGCTAGGGAATTTATTTGTTGGGTTAGTTGATCTAAATGATCCTCCAAGGTAGTTTATCCCCTATTATCCTCAATGTAATTATTATGGAGTGGTTATATTTATTCTTGTTCTTTAAGCTCTTGTTCATGGTCCACAAGGTCCTTTTATTCATGTACTTGATGATTAGTATGATGATGGGGAGTGTTGCATTGGGTGGACTAGGTGTTGCAAGAGGTTATGATAAAATATAAGTGGTAGTGTGCCCACCATTCTAATGAATTGAGATCATATTTGGTCATAGTTTTCATAAATATATTGATCCAATTATGATCTAACTTAATTTCTATAGAAAAAGTCACTTGTGAATTGGTCTTCCTTTTCAGAACTATGCATGTCACTATCTATGTCATCATTATCTCAATTTTGGTCACCTAGGTTCCTTAAGAAGTCATTCTCCTAGTTAGATCCTTGCCCCATTCTTAGAATTTAACATATGTTTGCTTTGGCATGATGGACGATGGTGATAATGCAAATAGAGTGATTAGATGTGTTTTTAGATTTAGGGGAGTATAGGTACTACTTAAGAGCTATAAAGACTAGAATACCCATTCTATAGTATACTAATTTTATCTAGAAACTAAAAATAAGAGTGGTCAAGAGGGATGATTTAGATGCAACTTTAGATTTAGGGGACTATAAAGACTAGAATGACCGCCAAAACCTTATAAGGGTTTAATCTAGAAAAGAGACCAAGGAGATGAAGTGAATAAATACCCTTGACACTAGTAATGTGATGATTGGATGGGTGATAGGTATGAAAGGGTAGTGATAATGAAGTGATGGGTGTTAGATTAAAAACTTAACAAGGCTATGTACATTGATAATGTTTTAGTCAAAAAATGATGATGAAGATAGAAAGTGATGGGTGACCATCCAAAGATGTGACTTTGGAATATGAAATTAATGGTTCATTTGATCCTAAAATGTGATGTATCCTAGGGTTTCTAGGTGTTTATGACAAAAATGGGTTTAAGCACAATACTTAAACAACACACTCAGCCATAAACCCTAATTTACTCAACTGAATAGGTGTGTAACCTAATGTTTGCACCATTTAATGGCTTCATAGGTGAAGACATATGATTTTGACCCATTATGGAATTGAATAAACCCTCTATACCCTATTTTCACTTTGATGACTACTTAAGTGTTGATCCTAACTTTGGTAGCAGAATGCTTGTTACAGTCAATAGGTACTATACTAGGTTTACACAAGGATTTATAAGGGAGTTTCTAAGTATGTGGGGCCCAAGTTTGTATATAATTATATCTAATGCTTAATTCAAAGAGTTAACTCTTTCCTTCATGGATGACCTATATGGGGTTGACTGCTTGGCCTAAGAATAACTATCCTTGATATTTATACTCTATTAGAACATGGAGTTTGGTCAAATTTGTAATGATGAAATCCATGACACCAAACCCTAATGACTATTCCCATGAATGAGGATGAATTCCATGTCACATGTTATCCTAGACTCAATGGGCTATCACATAGGCAAGCAAGATTAATTTTCTTGATTAATTACCTATGTGAGGAAAATGAAAAGTGAATAATCAAGCCATACAAGATAAGATATATACAAGAAAAATATGAAATTATAAGATCTAGGCACTCCTCCTACAAAAACAAAGGTTAGTAGATGAAATTTGGTGCCTTTGCCTTGAAAGGTCTTGCAAGAAAGGGTTAGTAGTATGATCTTAAGGAAAACTGCTAATTCCCTGCAAAACTACACAGTCAGTTCAATACAATGTCACAACGAGAGACTACAATACCACAAATTTTAGGCAAAACCTCTTATTGTGAGTTAAAATATTATAGATAGATGCCTAACCATAATGATTAACCATATAATTTCTTGAAAAATCATAGATAGTTAAGCAATATTTAGACTTTTATATTAAAATCAAAAAGTTTGAGATTAGTGATATTATAGAAACTAAATAAACTTATAAATTTGGACTATAGACTAATACAAATGTTTGTGTGATATTTACAAAATAATATTGTAGACTTATTTACACCTATTTATATAAGATATTTGTTTTAAAGGCCTATATACAAGCTTTTTGACTTTTTTTATAAACTAATGTCAAAATAAACCAACTTTATAACTACAAAACAAAAAGATGGTTATTTATCAGAGTGGTCCTCACACTTGTGTTTACAAATTAAAATAATTACCAAAAATAAAAAATATCAAAAATGTTGCTAAATTATAATGTCACTGATTTAACTATAATACTACTAATTTAATTACAAAATCATAGATTTGAGATTAGTGATATTACATAAAATAACACAAAAGGTTAAGGATTAATAGTTTTATTTTTAGATGACTCATATTTTTACTTTCCCTAATAACAAATTGCACAACAAACCCCCTAAAATCTATTTAACAAAAAATATTTTAATGCCTAAAACACTTAAATAAGCTACCAAAGGGGTTTATAAGGCTAGTTTATTCTCTGCAAATAGAGAGTAATCAATCAGATAAACCTGTAAGTTAGAGAGCAAAAAATAACTGTATAATATTTTAAATAAATCATAAAGTTTTAATTGTTGATGGCAATATTTAAACTTTTAGGTTAATACCATGATTTTTGAAGTGGCAATATTATAGTTTAACACCTTGTAACCTAAGGCCGATTAATCCAAATTTCTTGCAAATAAAAGATAAAAACCTAGTTCTTGGAAGATAGAATTATGTGATATGGACCCATAGAAGCTGATAAATTAAGAAAAACTAGTTATTTTTACTTTAACACACAAAATATATAAAACCACAACTAGGATGACAATATTGCTAATTTTAATACAATATCTCCACTCACAAAGTAGTGGTATTACCTAGGAATAACAACCTACTAGAAAACCAGATTGTTAGTGGTTAAGTTGGTAGTTAATGCAATATTACCTAAATAAATAAAAGGTCATTACTATAATATCTCTACTTGTAGGTCAATATTATAGTTTGCCTATGCGTGATGTTTGGACCAATTCTAGAGCTTGTTCTTTGTCTAGTTGCACCTACAGGTCACCAAATCACTTCTAAAAATCACAAAAGGTTATATTAAAGGGTTATGTCACATAATGGTAGCCAATGTGTGAATTTATTTTGGATTATTCTCTAAATTAATATCTTTAGTAATAAAAACCCAAGCATATAAATGACATTAATGGAGGGGATAAAGGAAAAATCAAACAATTATAATGACATTCTTACTATCTTTTTGTCCCTTAGAGCTCTTCTCCAATATTTCCAAGCTGATTTGAGTATAAAATGATTGGATTGTGGATTGGTTGATAGATATTATAAATGGCCTCAATGGCTTCTTTGACTTGTTTATGGCTTTGACAAGACTATGGGAATACTTTGATAATGGCTGATAATGTAAGTATAATAGAGGCTTATGGCTTTTTAAAATTAGTTGGCCATGGAGGAGTGGATTGTATATAAAAGCCAAGGGGGAAAAATCAATGGCTCATATTCAAACTTGGGCCATGGGGATCAAGGGTGGAGGAATTTCCAAGGAATTAAAAACTCCTTGGAAACCTCTAGAATAGAAGCTTCTAGAGGGGAAGGACCAAGTTATAGGAGGTTTTATAATTGGAAAATTCTATAATCTCCATTAGGAATTAATTAGGATTAAGAAGTAGAGGTGTAGGAAAGGCTAGGATAGTAGGGTGGAATATGGGTAGGTGAATAAAAGGAAATTTTAAATTGTTAAGTGGGCTAGTGGGTAGATTAGTAACTAAGTAGGCTAGTTAGTAAGTTAATGGAGTGATTAATTGGTTGTAAGGGTAAAGTTCATGGGATGTATGGAATTTGTGTAGGAAATATGATATTATTTAATTGACTAGGAATATGGTTTAATGGGTTAAATTAGCAAATTTATTAGAATGAATGGGTTTAGGTGCATACAATATCAATTGTTTGAATGGTAAAATAAGGAAGTTTAGATAAGGGAAAATTCATGTTATGGGTATGAATGATATTATCATCAAGGTTTTTGAATATGTGTGACTCATCTAAACTATCATATTTATTCATGTTTACCATGTTACTTTCCATTGATCTAGATGGTGGTAAAGGGTATTTACACCATGAGGGATTATCCTCTAAGGCAGCTAAAGTGGGAAAAATAGAACACCCCATGTAAACTCTGAATGACTTAAGATTGTCAAAATAGAATATTGTAAATGTTTTCGTGATGTTAATAAAATGCGAAAGGAAATAACAAATAAAAATTGTTGGCCACATACTAAACTAAGTTAACCTGGGTCGATGTAGTTCAAACTACAAGAAATTAGAAATACACTAAGTCTACCAGGGTAGAAAAATTAGTTTAGAACTGTATAAGGTTGATTTGGATTGATCTAGTTACATAAGAAACTCATTTACCTATTAAGAGACTTTTCTTGGGTCTAACTTACAAGATGGAAGCCCCAAGGAACCTACCCTTTGTTTCCTTCAATGGTCATATAGTCCTTTATCACTTTCTCTCTATAATGACATTCCTATATCAGCCCTGAAAAGCATGTCTTCATACATGGGAGAAACTGCCATCATTCCTATTGAACACATAAGAAACATTACCAATTTTTATAATATACATAACATCACTAAGGAGGATGTTACCATAAAATTGTTGGTTATTTATTATAAGGGAAATATACTTGATCAGTATTGCACTTTGGTTCCAAACTCTATCACTACATGGGATGAATTAGATGATGCCTTGAGAAGGATATTTGAATATAAATCTAATTATTTGTCTTTGATCGAGTAGCTGACTACAATAGAGAGTACCTCAAGAGGCTATTCAAGAATTCAACATAAGATTAAAAAAGACTTGGTATAGGATCCTACCCTTGGTAAGGCCTATTGCCCATCATGATTTTATTTAGTACCTCAAAGATTTCAATAGTGACATAACCATGATGATTCAATCCATGGGAGAGGATAATTTGCCTAGTGCCTTTGAGATTGATATAATGATTGAGAATTACCTTATTCAATATGCGAAGATATACCCTATACTTTCCATGCCTTTTTTAATAATGTGTAAACTCTTATATCCACCATCACTCTTATTCACACACTAAGCATAAGCAAGATGCTCCTAATCATCTAAACAAGCAAAAGGAAGAAGATTTGATCAAGAATATTAGAGAAGAGGTTAAAAATATTAGGAGGAAATAAAAACATAAACAATGGAGGCCATTTCAAGGTACTTACCATCCCTACCAATCTTATCAAGCTCCTAGACAACCTTTTCAAGGTCAATACCAAGGACAAGGGTAGTTACCTCAAGTAAGGCAACACAATGTACAAATTTAGAATGATCCTTATACTTAGAAATCACTTATACTTATCTAAAATAATCTTGTACAATATAATGGAGATTATCCTTCATGGGAGTAGCCTCATGACTCTTTCACTTATGTAAATAATATATTCAATCAAGCCTATTTGGGTCAATGGGGAACCATGCTCTCCATGACTCAATAAAAGATGCCTAGTGGAAGAGATAACATTGAAGTATATGCTCAATCAAATGTCACATTTATGAATCACCTTCAAGGAGACTCATGTGTAGTCAACTACCAAGGTAATATCAACATTGGATCAAGTTCCATAGTTACAAATCCAAAGTCAAAGAAGAAAGTAGTTGAAGTACAAAGGGAAAATAGAGGTCCAAACATGAACTCTAAAGTACCTCAAGGATTAGGTATGTCAAATTCATCTCCCATGGTTAATTTAAATTAGACAATTTAGAATTTCAAAGCTGATTCTATGTCTTCTCCTATGCATCAAGTTACACAACCTAGTAGTAGTACTATGGATCCTAAAGTATATGAAAAATTTGGAATCTCTCTTATGAATATTGTGGAGTATATGAAGAAGTTTCACATAAGAATTCCAATGTGGGAAATATGATCCATATTTGGATAAATAGACCTGCTCCAAAATGAGCTCTCTAAGCTTAATGCATCATCTAGGCAACCTAGTGAAATAGGGGTAGTTTTGATAAATGAGTTGAAGACCAAAGATGGGAAACCAATAAAAAATAACATAAAGGATAAACCTCCTCCATTTTACTTTTCTATCATCATCGGAGACTAATTAGTACATAATTATTTAACTGATAGTAGAGTAAGTACCTGAGTCATGCCTAAACAAGAAGAAGACAAAATAAATTTGAAGTATGAGTCACACTCTAAGGAGGTGTTGTAGCTATATGGATCAACTACCAAGATGATTGGAATTATAAAAGGTTTATAGATCACTCTCCATGCTTGTATTACATTTTATATCTCCCAAGATGTGGTGGTTATAGATGTGCCACCTGATATTATCCTTTGCTTGTCAAGGGGCTTCACTATTAAGATTGGAGGATACTTGGCTTTAGATTGGTCTTACATGGCATTTAGGACCAGGTATGGTGCTAAGGTCTCTATAAAGTCCACAAATTTATCCAATTTTCATGTAGATACCTATGTACCTAGTACATCAAACATGAACTTCAATATAAATGAAGAGGGAGACTATCCTAATGACCAAGAACCTTTAACACGTCTTGATGGCATAGTTGACCTCTATCTTGATTAATGGGAAGATGATCAACATGGTTTTGATCCATACAAGCTCATTTAATAAATAATTATGGTCACATATACCATACATGAAGAAGATGATGAGTTGTTTAAGGTAAGTTTTGATGATGCCTCTCAACAAGCTACATGGAGTAACTATTTTCTTCATATGAATGATGATGGTGATAACCAAAGTATGGTAGAATATGGTAGTAAATAAAAAGATGCATTTTTACCTACCCAAGAGGAAGAGATACATAAACATGATATTCAATAAGAATGTGATAATATGTGATAATACTACCATTCCATAATGTAGGAGTTTGAAAAGGTAAGTGAGCCTGCTCTTCCTCAAATGAGACATGAGCTTGGTCATAAGGTCAATGGTATACCTAATGAATAAAAATAAGAGTTTCAAATCCCTGTTAAGAAGATTGAAACCATGAAGGAGTGTAATTAGGTCAAGGCAAAAGCTTATGTGAGTGAGGAGTAGTATAGGAATCAATCTAATTTTGATGCACTTACAGATGTATTTGGCTAGCAAGAAGGCAATCTTGATGCCTCAAAACACCTAGAACATCATAGTTCAGATGAATATGAAGTTGGAAAAGGTTTTATGACTCCTAAAGAGAAATTTAAAAAGTGATAAATAAGCTTGAAAGAGACCAATCAGGATGCAATATTAAGCAATCCTAAAGGATATATAAAAAGATTAGTTAAAGGAGTCTCAAATGGAGCACTTATAGCTAACATATATTTCATGAGTGGTAATTAATTTGATCCCCTTCATAAGAAATATTTATTTGATAAACATCCATCATATGGTTATTTTTTTCTCATGGAGTAGCTATGACTCAAGGAACATTATTTTTGACCCTGGTTGAAGCAAGAGGAATTGTTTCATCACCTCAAATATGTTTTAAGGTGTATAAATAATAGGGTTGGTGTGTTGTTTTGAGTATTTTATGTATGGTTTTCCCTAAATTCACTTGGCATAGTGTGTTTAATTATTGTTGTGTGTTGTGGTGTGAGTTAAAAGTAATTAGAGGTATGTCAGTTTTAGATTATAGCATAAGAGTGACTCCATTACTTAATGGGAGGATAAGGCCACTGATCCATTAGTAATGAAGGAATGATACCCTTGTGAATCACCAATTTATTGACCAAAATTTTACCCCAATTCAAAATGGGTCAGCCCCTATACGTTGAAAATTTTCATGGGATTATCAAAACTTGCATATGGTCATGCTATGGTCTTAAATGGTCCTAAATGGTCTCCATATTGTCATATTAATCACTATTTAGCTTGGTCCAAGGTTTGGCATCATGTGTACTTGTCTAATTGTAGGGGTCATTCATAAGGTCTTTGCATTATCAAGTATGGTCAAAGGCTTGACATGGTTTAGAGTCATTATATATAGGATATTAATGTGTCTTTAAGGTCATAATATCATGTACTAACCTTTTATAATGTTCTTATGTGCTAAAATGTCATTTTGGTCACCTTTTGGCCTATTTTTGAGGATTTATATGCACCACATTCAAAGTAAAATGTGTAAATAAGTTAAAAAAATCACCTTATGTTAGAGAAGGTTTAGAGATGATTTTAGATTGACAAGTTTACAATTTCAATGCCTAAACTTAGCAAAATACTCCTTTACAAGAAGTTTTGGGACTTCTATGGCCTTGAAAGATCTACTTACAGGTAAAAATAATTTCACAAAGTCCCTTAGGATTCCATAGGTCATATTTAAACTTTTAATAAAGTTTCAGGTCGTACAAATGAATCAATCACTCTCTCTTCCATCACTGTCTTTACAAGCTCAAAAAAGAAAAAATCAAATGCATGGTATAAATAAGAGAGATAAAATCGGGAGATTAAACTTTGGAATTTTTAGTGGTCTTAATTATATTTAATTTAATAACATTGGTTTATAGATTCATGACCCCTCTTTTATGAAAAATTGCTAAGAGTGACAATATGTGACTATGCCTTGTATATTCAAGTAGGGTCTGGTTTTACTCTTGTTTCTTCATGTTAGAATTTGATGGAGAAGAATGGTTTTTTGGAGTGATTTAATATGATAAAATGACCAATTTTTTGATATATTCATCAAAAAATTCAGCCTTGGTTTATGTTTTCAATAAGAGGAAAAGGGTCTCAAATATAAGGTGTTTAGTCATCCCTGCTGCAAGTGTTTAATTATTTTTAAGGAATAAATTTTTTATAGATTCCCATTACTCCATTATTATTATAAAATACCCTCACTCTCCCATTATTCATATGTTATATTTGATGATGGCTCATATTTCTTACGCTACGAAGCATAGTACAATTCATTAATGGCTCTCTACAGGGTTAAACCAATGTTGGCCCAAGTGGTAATACAAGACTAATGTATCATGAGAGAGTAATATTGAAAAGTTATTCAGTCCAAGTAATGAGATATGATATAAAAATTTATCTCTCATATAATGTTGTAATGTGTTCTATCCACCCATAGGTTTGTATAGTTGTCAGTGGAAATTCATGGGACCTAATTTCTATCTAGAGTAAGTCTAAGTAGTAGAGAAACATGATAAATGATTATAAATAAACATATGACCCTGATAGACACCATTGTATCATAAAAAGGCATTAATGGACTCATATAATTTCACTATCAATACATAAACCTTGCATATAAGCTTACTGTATATATAGTCTATATAGGTGAGTAAGTAAACTTGAGATTGCATAGAATGAATTGAAGTATACATGACTATTGATACAAGATCACACAAGGATTTGAAAATATTTTATGCAATATTTAAAATTCAAGACTCAAAATTTGGTTATCTTTGCATCTCATACAACCAAAATGAAGACCTATAGGTGATAAACCTGTAGGTCCTCATTTTGGACTAAAATTGACTGTCAAGGAAGATTTGATGTGGGACCATGATTTAGTATAAATGTTAGAGGAGTTAAAAACTATTTAAGTCACCTAAAATATTTGATAACTAAATTAGAGTTAGAAGATCGAGTTCACAAGCCTAATGCTTCTACACATGTTTGCTTATGAAGGCAAGAGAGCAAAGATTTGAAAATGCCATAAAAGGGTTAGTAGACTTTGTAGTATAGTGTAAATTAAATATTATAAATTTATAATCCTCTGAAAGTTCCATGATATATTTGATAAGGTCAACTTTAAGACCTCATACTCAAACCGTTCTCCAATAACCACCTACAATCATACTTGAAAAGGTAGTCTTAAATAGTTTTGTGTTTAAGGAAGATGTAGTGTTTAGGAAAGTTGAAGAGGAGTTATACACTCTCAAACAATATTAATCATTGATATGTTAAAATTTTTGTAATTTAAATACCTAAAACCCTTAAATGTAGTCAAACCATCCTAATGAGCATCTACATGTTGCCTAGGCAAGAACACTGATTATGAGTTTGAGAAAGAGAGGGTCACCTAAATTCCATGACATGGGAGTTATGGTGTATTTATAGATAGTTTTTAAGAATAATTCCAAACCAAATGGAACTAAATAAGGTTCACTAGAGCTAACTATCTACAAGGCTCTCTAAAGCCCTGTCTATAGCCAATGCAAGCTACATGTCTAGCTACCTAGTCACGAGGGATGCTTATTTATTTTGAAGAGAAAAATGGTCTAAGATAGGAAAATAATTTGAGAATGGTTTCACAGTTATGACATAACTCCAATTATCCCTTAGGCTCAGCTAAAGTGAAACAAACAATCGAAACCCTATCTAGGCCATGTATAGTCTAACTCATACACAGGCAAACCATAGGTGCAATAATGAGAAAGGACATTTGGTGAGGGTGGTATGAATGTATAAGGATATTTAAAGGTGTGAGATGTTATTAAAAACCCTTGAGAGGCATTCAAAATTAGATCAAATAAAGACAAATGCCATTTAGGATCTCAAGACCATTTCGAGCTCCTCCAATGGGTGGCTATATTCCAAATACTTATCTTCTCTTACTTGGTGAGGACATGACCATATGAATGTAATAAAATGGAATTCAAGGGTGATTAATATATATTCAAAATTAATTCTTGTGGCATCAATTGTTATATTAAGTTTCAAACATTCAAGAACAAAGTTTAATACTATTAACCCCTCTCTAATGGCTAGTTTATAGACCAAGAGTTAACTTATTGCACTAAAAGTTGTATGGTAACCTAAGATATTAGGAATAGTTGAGGATGATAGTACACTTGAAAATTGTGGCATTGATTTAGGAGTTAAGATATTAAGGTTTATGAACAATCACTAAGAACCAAAATAGGTTTAAACCCTCCTAAAACCTTAATAAATACCACTTGAGAGAGATGAGCTCATAAATCATATGATAAGACATATTTTTATTCTAAAACTTCCTAAACATTTTTATATACTCTAATTAGGTTCCAAACATGTACTTCATTTGTACTTATAGTTATATAAACTATATTAAATACACTATTTTGTAAGTTTTTTAGTGTTTTACAAGGGTTTTAGATATATGAACACATGGAAATTATTAGGAGAGGACACTAGAGATGTATTTCATATTTTAAATCCAAAAAATATTCACAATACATCTTAGAAGTGATCAAACAAACTCTATTTTTCAAGGCAGTCTCAAACATGCCTAAAATGAGACTAATTGGCAAGACCATTTCATGGTTCTCACACTTCCACATGGTTTTAGGGCCTAAAATTTTACATGGAGGTTTTTGATAGGATATATAAAGTGAATAAAATTATTTTTGTTGGTTTAACATGTGTGGGAGAGATCTGGAGAAAAAAATAGGCTTTTAGGCAAGGAGGCCTAGTTGAGGAGAGAGAAAGGTAGAAAAAAGCACTTCCATTCAAATTCTAGACCCAAAGATTAGAATGGAGTTGTAAATACATACTAGATCCTTAAATATGACTTATTTTGTCATTAAAATCCATAGACTGTCTTACACAAAGAGGTTTATAGGTTTTTAGGGCTATAGTGAAAATAGGCCTAATGAGAGATTGAAGAATAAAGTAAAGTTTTGGGAGTTTCTCCAAGAACCAAAAATGATTTATTAAGGTCTGATAAGGTATTTTAACACCTTGAATGGAGATACATTTCCTTATAGAATATTAACTCAAGTTTTGAGTGACTTGGACAAAGCTAGGCGTGGGAAATGGAGAGTTTCAAGACACCTAAGCATATGAATGATGAGTGCCACTAACATGTCAGACTAAAGGAGTTTATAAACATATTTATAGTGTAAAATGAGAATTTATGAAAGAATTCATGGAGAATTGATGATTTATAATCCTATTTATCACTCTTCTTATGCAAGAAAGGGCATTTTTCAATAATATGATCAAGGTGTCAAGCTAAATTCTAACTCCTATGCCACTTGGAGGATGGAACATCTTCAAAGGAGAGAAACATGGCTTTAGAAGTCTATTTGTATTGTTTCATAGCTCCTCCTTATTTTTAACTACCATGTGGACACTTGGATATCTCCTCCTACACCCATCTCTCTTTCTTCCCCATTTTCTATATAAGCTGCCAATTTTGGCCTTGTAATGCATTCATATTTGGTATAACAAAGCCCTAATAGTTTGAGTACTAATTTTTCCTTTGAATAAAATAGTTTTAAGTTTTAAAATTATTTTTTAAGTGTGTGAATTAGTTCATGTTTGAGTGACAAGTAATAGTTATCCTTCCTTATGTTCATCATGCTCTTTCATGTTTTATGCAGGTAGTTTGCCTTCTAATAGGTCACATGATGTGTAGTTAGTTGTTTTATGTGTCTTTAAGTATAAAAAAGAGTACTTGTGTATATTATAATACCTACTATTCATCTACCTTGATAAATACATTGCATCTTACCTTCATGTTGAAACACTTTTGTTAGGAGAACCTTGAGGTGTTGAGATCAATTTTACAAATTGCCTTTCATAGTGCAAGTTTAAGTAGTATTGTGTAGTTAATCTTGGTGAATCACCTCTGTTAGGTTAGTGCTAATATCATTCTATCCATTTTCCTTAAAATCAAGTAGATTAGTGGGTTTTAGGTGTGGTTCAAGGGATCTAGCCCTTAAATCTAGAGACTCATCTCTCCCATAGGTTCCCCATAAATTGAGAGATGTTTCCATGTTACATCAAATTGAAAGATGCTAAAATAGACCTCCTTAGGGTGTGAATTTGATTGATAACATGTCCATTGTATATGGACCTTGGATTTATGTGTGACATTATGTTTTGTGTTTGTTGAGATTTATTAGTGGTGCCATAATACATATCATGCACTAATATTATATATTTTAATTTAGATATGTCTACCTAACCATGCACCCCATTGTTATATGAATCTAGACATGACACTTGTATGTATCATATTAAATATGTAACATACATGCTTTAATGAAAATTACTTTAAAATGAATACATACTCTCCATTGACATACATTTACATCATTACATATTTTTCACATGATATAGTTACCTCTTCTTATGAGATGAGTGATTTTTAGATTACATCCCTAATATTAATAGGAGGGCATTACAATGATTTTTTATTGGAGATCCAAGCTTGCATAAACATTAAAATAAGATGTGGGATAAATATAAGTTTTAAAAATAAATAATACATATTTAAAAGATTCAAAGTAATTCAAATATCATATTATATGATAGAGTACATGATTTCAAAGATTCAAAGAAATTCATAAATCAAACACATGACAACTATTAGCACATTAGGATAAAAATTATGGGGGTAGATGACATTCACATGCACTCACTTTCCAAAGACTCAAGTATAGAATCATATGTAATTAAATACATATGCATGGAAATATTCAAAATAGTTAAATTTTTTTTATAAGTTTCACATACATTTATAATTGAGTATATAAATGTTTGGCATTCTATGCCATTTGGAAAATATTTATGGGGCATGATGTTTGTTCAAGTTTATATATACATTTTTTAAAATTTAAAGGGCACTGTACTAGTTCATGTGCATATCTTTTAGAATATAGTTATAGATTCAAATATAAATGTTCTTATTTTAATTCAAACTTATAATCACTAAGGTCATGATGTGGTAATGAATATTATTCATTCTCTTTTGATCATGAAAATAGAATCTAGATCCATCTGTAGTAGTGTGATTCATTACATTATAAGAATTTTGAATTTGAGTCTAGTGACATCAATATCCTTGGAATTACTTCTAGTGAACACATTGTGTGGTTCCATCTTTGATTATGGGTTATGTATGTTTGATTCTAGTGACACTCAATAACCTTGGCATGACATCTACTGAACCCATTGTGGTTCCATCTTCCTTAGATTAATACATTGGGTACTTTTATACTTTCATGAAAGTGAAAGTATGCATATTTCCAACTCAAGGGCTTAATTAGTTATAAAAAATTAGGATTTGATCACTCTTAATTCACATTTGATTCAACATAAGTAACTATCCCTCTAATTGATTCAACAAGAAGGAACATTTGTCTAATGATTCACATGATTTTTTAGGTTACATAGAAATATGGTTTCATCTCCATATAGGTGTAATCCTTCCTTGATCTCTTTTCGATGTTCAAAGTTTAGAATTTTCAAATTCTCAAACATGGAAAAATGGCTACTTCATGTTTTGTTAAAATGTTTTCTAAAGTGAGTGCTCTAAAAAATTAGAGTATCCATCAAACATAAAGTATGGTGTAAAAAATTTAATTTAATTTTTCTCCTTCAGTTTATTAATTTAATTACTATAATAAACTAAGAGAACATGTAGACTCTTGTTGAGGTCAACACACTCCCATTTCTAAGAAATGGGGACCTATGTGTCAAATTTTGAAAATTTGTGATTTGAGTTTAAAATCCACTTGGTCAGAGTATCATTATCATGATTACACATTATTTTTATTTGAAGATCATCAACACCATTGTTTGGCTTTAACCTTATCTAAAAATGGTAACATCAGATATTTGTCTTTCAAGTTGCAGGTTTAATGGAGACCATTTGGGGTTAAGCATGCTCAGGGTTTTTGTGCTTCAATGATCAATTGATCATTTATTAACCTTGATCTATAATTAATTAATTAAATTCATGTTTTTGAAACCCTAGACTAATGTTTTACCTAGACCTTTTAATTCAAATTTAAATTTGGTGGAAGCCTTCTATTTAAGTTTAAGTGGAAATAAATTAATAATACCATGATCTTAATTTAATTTTTAACCTAAGACTTGGTTGTGTTTTTTAACATAACCAAACCTTAGGCTAAAAATCTTATGCTTGATATATTTTATATCACATTGTCCCTTTTATCTTATCATGGTTCAACTAAAAATGCAAGGTCATTTGTATTACTTAGCCTAAAGCCTTATCCCAAAGTTACATTGTATTTATTTATATAATGAAACCTTAGGTTAAGACCTTATACTAAGTCATATTCCATGGGGTAATTTTATATGTTTAACCTAGCTTAAAAAATCTTAGGTTAAAATATCCTTATGTTTGGTCCCTTTTAAATGCTTCGGATCCTTTTTATATGTTGAAAACTTAGATTAAACCTTAGACTAAAATATTCATATTTATTAATACAAATAAAACCTTGGTCCAAAGTCTTTATACTAAGTCCCCATTTAAATTCTTGGGGTTTATTTTATTTGTTTTGAACTTAGATTAGTCTTTTTTCCCTAAGTCTCAAGACTAAATTTTATAAAATATAGGGATCAATCATGCTCAACCACTCAGATCCCAATCTACAATCCATGTTTAAGTGAAGGACCTAGATCAAATAGAGCATGATCAATGACTAAAAATTCAAGTAGTGGAACCCATTTTAAGGACTAAGTAACTTTTGGAAATTAATGGCCAAAATTGATTCATACCATCTTAATTGAACAGAGCAAGACCATGTTGAATAGTCAAAGGTTTCATGGTATACCAAGTGGCACAACCATGGAGGCCAGTATAAAGAGCTCAGATATGTTGAGCAATCGACATGTGGCACATGTAAAATGATGAGTAAACCAAAAGATGACAAGTGGAAATCTTGGTAGATATTCCCCATAACTATGTTAAAATTAATGGTCATGTGACTATCAAAGACATTCCCACATATGTCAAATGATGGTCATGAGGACGTCAATCTTAACATAGTAAAGAACCTAGATCGTGTGTTTAAATTTGACGGCTATGTGATCATCAAAGACATTCTTAGAGACATCAAATGATAGTCCTAAATATGTCAAATTTAACATAGTAAATATCCTAGATCATGTGTTTAAAATTGATTGTCATGTAACCGTTAAAAGATGTTACTGTAGACATCAAATGATAGTTGTGAGGACATCAATTTTAACACAACCGCTTGGATTCAAATTTTATAAGGAAATGGTAATTTTTGGATAGTAATGAACAAAATTACCTAAGACACCATGAAAATTCCATTTTAAAGCCATGTGAGTACAATAAGCCACATCATAGACCCTGAGGACCTAGTATTATTAAGGGTTAGGATCTAAGCTTGCAATGTTTGAATTAACTATGCCAGTGGAGTATTATTTATCTTTGAGTAGCTTGAAGATGATACCACACCTATATGGGGTAGCATTTTAGAACAATGAAGACCTTACAATAATTATGGAACACATCATCAAACAATAGGTCCTAAAGTTAGATGAATTAAAAATATTCCTGTTGTAGCCATCATTGTATGATATTTCAAAATAGGATATTATTTTATATCAACATGTGAAATTTGTTAGAGCATAGATTATATATAGGTCAGCTCACTAACAATGATCATTTATTTTGGAACATTTGAAAGGACACCTATCCTATGCACATGTTCAAATATAGCTTGATATCATTGATCGACATGCTTCCTTACATATTATAAAAGAAGCATTGTCAATTATCACAAATAATGAGTTCTTAAATCCAAATTACTTTGTAAATTTTGAGTAGTTAATATAAGTAAAGAATTCTAAAAAGATTATCCAATATTTTCTTGTGTGAAGTGCTATATGGTTTCTCTCTCAGTTGTCCAGTTTTACTTTCAGATTTGAATGGTTCCTATTAATTTTGGATTTGTATTTTGAATGTAGAGTTATTAATTTGTGCTTATGGTAGATTAGTTGAAGGTTCTTAGGAATATTTTATTTTCTACACTTTTTTTGCATTTGGGCTAATGTTGTTTGCTTACAAGAGTGAATCTCTAAAGAGAGTCTGGTTCCTATTTGTATCATCTCATACCTTCCTTTGAAGCTTGCCTAATGTATGTTGTGATTTAGGCTTAAGTTATTTCACTTCATATATTGGTTAAATGTATTTAGATGAGATTTGGACTTTATCATAATGTTTGGAATAAGACTAGCAATGTATTTCTTTCTACCCTACCCTTCCTTTTGATTCTTTTTTTACTCGATCACCTTAGTTTAATTATCATTGTGAATATCCATCTTAGATTAGTTATTGATCACAATTCATTTTTCTTAGCATAATATACTACAGATTTTACATAGATCTACTATTTGGCCATGGTGGCTCCCAACCACCAACTAATATAAATATTTTGAAATAGTCATTTGTTTTGCCTATATTCCAAAACATATAACAAAATTATGATAACTTGTAACTCATGCACTAAATTCTTTGAATTCTAAAATGAAAAGTGTTTCTTAAACACTCTAGGCACTTATGGTACATATTTAGGCATCAATAGGAGGATCTTCATTGGTGATAGAAAGAGGGCATTGGTCATATTTTTGTGAATTTGTAGAATCTTTGCTTATTTTGGTGAATTATGCCCAAAGATTAGTGTCTTCTTTGCATATTCATGTTCCTTTGAGCATAATTTTGTAAAGATCATTGATTTTTATGATTTTAAACCACTCTTTGGGCTTCCTTTAGACAAAGATCAACATTATTTGAAGATCCTTGAGTATTTATGGTAAATATATCTTAAATCCAAGGTATTTGAGGTTAGTAATAACTATTTTATTCAAAATTTGACTGATTATTTTCAAATTAGAGTTCATTTGAGCTTACAACATGTAAAGATCATTCATATTAACATTTTTGGGCATATATTTGAGCTAATTTAGTTAAAGATTGATGTCCTTTACTTTTATTTATACATATTTATGTAAAATTGGCTTAATGTGTGAGTCTGATCATTATTCTTTATAAAGATGAGGCTAATGCATTGTATTTTAAATAAGATTTGGAGCTTGAGATGCCACAAGTAATATCCTCATCAAAATATGGCATGGTTAGATGGATCTTCTATCAATGTGCTCGATCAGGTACACCACTTACCAAGAAATCCAAAAAGGTATTTACCTTCTTTCTATCCTAATGTCATTGTCATAGGTTAAGAACATGTGTTAGATCTTTCAAAGCTACTTTAAGACTCTTAAATGTTATCCATAAAGATGTAACATGTAGATTATTCCCATTTAATTTTAAAGATAATACATATGAGTGGTTCCTTAACCTTCCAGAGGATTATATTGCTAGCTGGGATGATTTTAGTAAGATATTTATTGATCAATTTGGTAAAATCATTAGTCATGTATTCTATATCAGTAATTCACTACTGTCAGAAGAGACTCAAATGAGCCCATTAGAGCCTTTAATGCTAGGTTCTAAAGATGTTTAATAGAATTGTAGCTCCTTATAGACTTGAAGAGGCTTTAGCCTTAGAGATCTACAAGGATGGTTTGGATCCCATGACTTATGTGTTCCTTAAAAGGTCTATTGGAGTCATAAATACCTTAGCATTACCTTATGATAAAGCTATAATAATCAGTAATCAAATGCAGCCTTAAGCTTAGCTTGCATATGCTATTTCAAATGTCAACCTCAATTTCTAAGTACTGAATGTCATTCCTAATGCCAATTAGATTGTGTCTGCTTTAAGTTAGACACCACCATGGAACTAATTGCCCTTAATCAATGCCTAGCTTAGCCAAAATTTAGGGTTCTTTAACAATGATAAAAATGGATTTTATTCACAAGGATAGAGAGCTTTGGTGCCCACTAGTAATGATAGTCAAGTTTATAACTTAGAAGCAATAGAAAATGAGAATGAATCCATACTTTAAATGGTTCAAACTTTGAGTAGTAATTTTCTTCAGTTTCAAAAGCAAGTGGGTAGTTCTGGAGAATTCTCCAACATGGGATATGTTTATCAAAGGTTTAATAAGTTTCAAGATAACAACTACAATGAGTCATTTGAGGACATACATGAAATGAATCTTTGTGATACAAGTTTAGCTGATCATTATAATGTCTTATAATCATGTCAAAGTGAAAGAGATACATCTAAACCTATGCTTAATTAAGACTTTATTGTAGCGACATTTGGATTTACAAGAACTTTTAAATCCTTGATTCATGCAAGCTTTTGATTTTCCATTTGAAAAAGAAATTGAATCAAAAGATGATCTAGAAGATGAAATGGAGGTTCAAGATGAGCAACCCCATAAAAAAAAATTAGACACAAGCTAACCTTTCTTTAAAATATGGTTGTGAGGGTAATTCATATGAGGCCATTTATGAAATTGAGGATATCCCTGAGGAAGAAGACCATTGGCAACATTTATGCCAAGATTTTTTGAAAGAAATTGAGGTTTTCCAAGACAACAATGTCATTCCAGAGATCCCACAGTAAAATGAGTTGGGAGTCAATTGGGTAGCTAAGATGCCATTTTTTATGAAAGATGAGGATGAAGTAAGTGAAATAGATCAAGAATTTTTAGATGACACCTTCAAAAGGGTGGAAATATGAGATAAAATTGATTCAAATGATATGATTGCACATTAATTTTAGTCTCTTTTAGCCGATCAAGATGAGGTAGCCTTTTAGGATGAATTGGAAAGTTTTGGTATGAAGATTGGTAGTTCATATCCACCTCAAGTTGAGCTTGATGAAGACATTAAGACCAGACTGCTAGTTGAGCTACCATCATTGAATAAGGATGATACAAGCCACTATTTGTCTATGACTGAAGAAGAATTAACACTCTTAATGTAAGATAGAAGGATTTGGGAAGAATATTATTGTGTCTTATATTCATATCTTCAATTTTGGCATCTAAGAGTACTGATAGGAGACTAAGCTACATCACCTAGAAGACATAAGAATACAAGAGCTCTTATCCAAAAAAAGAGGCCATTGAATGGAAGTAATCAATATTTAAGGTTTTGTAGAAGACTAAATAATTTTCCATTTTATTTGAGATTTAAGTACTTTAAGTAGTTAGTCTAGGTTTTTAGTTTAGTTTCTTTCTTGTTCTTTCTTTCTTGATTTTTTCCTTTATATCCCTTATTTGTATATAGGTCCTATATATATTCTTTTTTTTCTCTTGATTTTAAATAAATCCTTTGACAACTCTCAGCTTGAGTTTCATCTAATTTTTCATAAGCTTCACAGTTCAAAAATCTTGGTATGAGTTCTCAACATTTGTTGATAATGGATTATTGAAATATGAGCTTGATGTTGTAGTTTAGAGATAATGGCAAAGACTAATGGATAAGTTAATTGTTCCTTGAGATTTTAAGCCTTGTTTTGATCTAAGCTTGGTTTTAAAAAGGATTTCACATGTAGGATGAATGCTTAAATTAATGAAGCATAGTGATGCTTGCACTTAAAAAATATTAATTGATTAAGATAAAGTTTACAACCAAGAATGATTATCTAAAAATAAAAAACTTTATCAAATCCCTAAACCTGGCTAACCTAGTTCCCAAAATTTGCAAGAAAGTTAAAAATGATCTAAAAAATAGAGAAATAAGAGCTTATTACAAAATCAAAATCTTTTTAAGCAAAGGTGATTCTGGTAATCTCCATTAGGGCTATGGAGACGTGGATGACAGTCAAGTAAGGCCTTGGGTGGAGCCAAAGGCATCTCTATCAGGGCTATGGATGGTTGGCTAGTAGTAGAGCTATGCCCAAGCCTTCCTTGAGCTAAAGCATGGTTCTTAATGAATATTCAAACATGTTGAAAGTTAGTATTAATAATTAAAGTCATGAACCTGGAAGTTGTTCTATAAATCCTTTGGAAATCATTAAGTGGAATCAAATCACACACATAACATGAATGAGTTTTGATGTTTGAGCTTAATTCTACATGCGTAAGTTTTGTTATAACAATGAACTGATCTTTATAATAGTGTCTGATTAAATGGGATAAGTAGCTTAATTATTAGTCTGAACCAGAATCTATGAATTCTAACATATTTTTATGTTTACCTAAATTTTTTCCATTTATTGAGGTCAAGATACCTACATTTTTGAGAAACAGGGACCCATGTGTCAAATTATGTCAATTTGTGCCCTTAGTTTAAAATCCACTTGGTCAAAGTATCATTAGCATGATTACACATTATTTTTATTTGAAGATCATCCATACCATGGTCTGGTTGGTTTATTTGTTCATGTTTTGGATTTAATATTATCTAAATATGCTAATGTCAGATATTTGTGTTTTAGGTTGCAGGTTTAATGGAGACTATTTAGGGTTGAGCATGCATAGGGATTTTATGCTTCAATGTTCAATTGATCATTTATTAACCTTGATCTATAATTGAATAATTAAATTCATGTTTTTGAAACCCTAGACTAATGTTTTACCTAGACCTTTTAATTTAAATTTAACTTTAGTGGGAGCCTTTTATTTAAGTTTAAGCAGGGACAAATTAATAATACCATGGTCTTAGTTTAATTATTATCCTAATGCTTGGTCATGTTTTTTAAGACAACCAAACCTTAGGCTAAAAATCTTACTCTTGGTCTATTTTATATCACATGGTCCCTTTTATCTTAGAATGGTCCAACTAAAAATGCAGGGTTATTTTCATTACTTAGCCTAAAGCCTTATCCTAATTTCCATTGTATTTATTTATACAATGAAACCTTGGTTAAGACCTTATGCTAGGTCATATTCCACAGGGTCCTTTTTATGTTTAACCTAGCTTAGAAAATCTTAAATTTAAATATCCTTATACTTGGTCCCTTTTAAATGCTTAGGGTCCTTTTTATATGTTACAAACTTAGCTTAAACCTTAGACTAAAATATTCTTATTTATTAATATGAATAAAACCATGGTCCAAAATCTTTTTACTAATTATTTATTAAATTCTCAGGGTCTATTTTATTTATTTTAAACTTAGCTTAGTCCTTTTTTCCTAAATCTTGAGCGTAACTTTTATAAAATATAGGGACCAATCGTATTTGACCACTTGGATCCCAATCTATAGCCCACATTTAAGTGGAGGACCCAAATCAAATGAAGCATGATCAATGACTGAAAAGTCAAGTAGTGGACCTCATTTTAAGGACTGAGCACTTTTTAGAAATCAATGACCAATGTTGATTTATAACATCTCAATCGAATGGAGCAAGACCACATTAAATAGTCAAAGGTTCCATAGGACTGTCAAGTGGCACAACTATGGAGCCCAGTATAAAGAGCCTAAAAGTGTTAAATAGTCAACACATGGCACACATAAAATGTAGATTGAACCAAAATAGGATAAGTGGAAGGCCTAGTAGATAGTCCCCACAACTATGTTAAAATTTATAATCACATGATTGTCAAATATATTCTTGTTGATGTCAAATGATGGTCATGAGGACATCAATCTTAACATAGTAAAAAACCTAGATAATGTGCTAAATTTGATGGTCATATGATCATCAAATATGTTCCCACATACATCAATTTATGGCCATGAAGATGTCAAATTTAACATAGTAAAGATCCCAGATCATGTCTTTAAAGTTGAAAATCACACAATCATCAAAAGATGTTCTCATTGATGTTAAATGATGACCATAAGGATTTCAATTTTAACATAGTTAATTAGATCAAAATTTTAAAAGGCAATGATCATTTTTGGATAGTAATGAATAGAATGACCTGGGACACCTTAAAAAGTCCATGCTAAAGCCATTAAGTGTAATAATCCAAATCATAAACCCTACATACCTGGTATTATAAGGGGTCGGGATCTGAGCTCATAATGTTTGAACTAACTATGCCATTGGAGCACTGTTTATCTTTGATTAGATTGAAGATGAGACCATGCCTACATGTAGCAACATCTGAGAATAATGAAGACCCTACAACAATTATGGATCACATCATCAGCCAATAGGTCCCAAAGTTATATGAAATAAGAATATTTTTGTTGCAGCCAACATTGTATGATAATTTGAACTTGGATATTCTTTTATATAAACATGTGCCATTTGTTAGAGCATATATTGTCTATAGGTCAGCTCACTAGCAAAGATCATTTGTTCTAGAACATTTGAAAGGACACCTATCCTATACACCTGTTCAAATATAACCTGATATCATTGATCAACATGCTTACTTACATTTTATAAAAAGAACATTGTCAATTGTCAAAAATATGGAGTTCTTGTAACCAAATTAGTTTGTAAACTTAACCAAGAAATTGTGCAAAGATTATCCAATATTTGCTTGTGTGAAATTTTATATGGTTTATCTCTTGGTTGTCTAGTTTTACTTTCATATTTGAATGATTCCTATTGATTCTGGATGTGTATCTTGAATACAAAGTTGCTAATTATGCTTATGCTAGATTAGTTGAAGGTTCTAGGCTTATTTCATTTTCTACACTTCTTTTGAATTTGGGATAATGTTGTTTGGTTGCAAGAGTGAATCTCTAAAGTGAGGATGGTTCTTATTTACAGTATCTCATACCTTCCTTTAAATATTGCCTAATGTATTTTGTGATTTTGGCTTAATCCATTTCACTTCATACATTGGTTAAATGTATGTTTAGATGAGATTTTAACTTTGTCATAATGTTTGAAATAAGACTAGAAACATCTTTCTTTTTTCCCCACCCTTCCTTTTGCTTCTTTTTTAACTTGATCACATTAGTTTAATTTTCATTATGAATATCCATATTAGATTAGTTCTTGATCATAATTCACTATTCTTAGCATACTATACTACATATTTTACATAGATCTACTATTTGGCCACAATGGCTCCCAACCACCAACTAATATAAATATTATGAAATAGTCAATTATCATACCTCTATTCCACCATAGATAATAATATTATCACAACCTAAAACTCATGCACTAAATTCTTTGAATTTTAAATGAGAAGTGTTTCTTAAACACTCTAGGCACTTATGGCATACATTTAGGCATCAACAAATCCTAAATATGGTAATAGGTAATTGACCATGTCAATTGTTGACATGTCATAAACCACATTAATTACACCAAAATACATGAATCTTATTTATTTATATGCAAGATCAAACCTCTATTTATCTTTCAAATACATATAAATTTATAAGATAAATATTTAAATCCCATTCTATCATCCTTAGTTTGGTGTCAATATAAGGACATGTTTTCCATGGGTAGATAGGTTTTCAACATAATTGGAGTGGAATTTTTCCCATTACAAATAATTAATAGTTTCCAAATTCAAAATATTCATTTAGGTCTTCCTACACGTTTCATAATATTGACTAAAGGAAATTGTCAAAAAGTTTCACTATATAAGCAAACCAAATAATAATTTCAAAGGGACTTGATTTATATCTAGAATATAATATTTACACTATTATACAATTGAGAAAAGTTTCTCCACTCTTCTTAAATTTAAAATCAATCACTAGGAGCAGTCTCAAATGAAGTCCGAGGCACTTCAAAGCATGTCAAGTTTTATCATTGTCAAATATCAATGACATATTTATAGGTACATACATATATTTAGGGATAAAAATTATACAATCAATTTATGTGGGATAATAATGTGTGGCTTTATTCCATCCTCAAATTACTTAGATACATATGTAATGGTCAATCATTAAGGGAGTGATTTGGGTTAGCTCAATCCACTACACTCTCCCTCTCTTTTTTCAGGGTTATAAATTTAAAAAAGAACCCTATATTTTTTAAATAAAAAAGGAGGAAAAAAATGATTACATGTGGAAATATCATAATCATAACATCTCATCCCAATTAACAGACAAAAATGCAAAATTTTTAATAGGTGAAATTTTATCATAGTCAACACATACCAGTCCATAATTAATGAACATAGTCAACTTGCATTGTTGCCCAAGTAGTGAAGTCCTATCTAGAAGTAGTTTCATATTTTTCCTTGATCATGTATATTAATAGTCCTATCCTTTTTTGATTCACACCATCAAATAAAGAGTAAAAAAAAATCTATATTTAAGCCGAGTACATTTCTTCTTAATTTTTTCTTAAATAACATATTTCAATAGTTAGAAAGTTGTAATGAAAAAAATTAAAAACTTTATAAATTTAGAATTTTTATCTCTTAAGTTTTACACCTATTAGATAAAATTTTAATTTTTAAATAAAAAATAGGGGAAAACACAAGTGGCCTAACACATCCCTTAAGAGAAATTTGTCATTCTTAAAGGGAAAAATAGTATAAAATTTATTGAGCCATTACAGTAAAATTGTGAGGGGTAGAGATGAACCATAAGATCATTAAGTTTCATGACAGAGTCCTCTAAGCATTTCATGGAGGATACTTTTTTACTCAATATGATGCATAAATAAAAGTATGTTTTCTCTCATATAGAAAAGATTATTTTGGGAACAAATTCTGGTGATTATAATGCACAACTTTTGAACAACACATCCAATCGATGAAATGGATAAAAATTAAGGTAATGATGGGCTTATAAAATAATAATGGAAAATTTCCCATATTTAGTTCCACGCACTTGAAAATTTTAGGTGCTTGGATGTACCCCTTAAGAGAAACTTGTCATTATTAAGGGAAAAAATTATATGAATTTCTCCTAACCATTGTATAGAAAAATCATAAGATCTTACAGTTTCAATGGGGATAAATTTAGGTATTAATCATAGATTATTTTTAACTTGTGATGAGGAATAAACAATAATAAGTTTTTTCTCATAGATAAAAGTTGCTCTAAGCAGTAATAGTTAGTTAGTATCATGTACAAATTTTAAACTATGCACTTAATTGATAAAAAATTCACTTTTTATTATAGATTGAAAAAAAATAAATAATGGCCTTATTCCACCCTCCATCATCCATCACTCTCAAAACTAGTAGGTAGATAGATGCATCCCCTAAGAGAAACTTATTATTCTTAAGGGTAAAACTAATACAAACTCTACACAGTCATTCAAGTAAACCATGAGGGGTATAGATAAATAGTAAGCTCATGAAGTTTAATGGGAGATAATATATACATCCAATGTATTATATGGCATGATTTCTCTCACAACTAAAACTTGCTTTAAGGAACAAAAGTTGGTCCCTATATTGTGTAAATTTTGAACCATGCACACAATAAATGAACTGAATTATTGGTCACATCCAAATGGGATATAATTTCAAGAATTGTATTTTTATTTCCTTAAAATCTAAACTTTTATGCAATTTCACACATCCATTAAGATAAACTTGTCATTATTATGAGGAAAAATAGTACAAACTTTGTGTAGTTATTGTAGGGAAACCATCAAGGGTAGAGACAAACCATACATTATTATAGTTTCATAAAATATTAATATAAACATACATTTGAGTATTATATTACACTCATTATTAGGAATAAATGGTGGCACATTTTCTCTTACATTCAAAATTTTCATTTGGGAGTAAAAGTTGGTTAGTATAACATAAATTTTGAACTATGCACCCAATCAATGAACCAGATTCAAAGTCACATTCATATGGGAATATAAGCACAATATAATAATTTCATTTTTATACCATACATTTTCCACCACACTTTAAACTTTCATGTATTCAGATGCATCCCTTAAGGGAAACTTCTCACTCTTACAGGGAAAAACAATACAAACTATGTGTAGCCATTCCATGAAAAGAATGAGAGGTAGAGATAAATTGTAAGATCATAAAGTTTCACAATAAATTCATGTAAAAATTACATATAATATTATCTTATAATAATGATTAGGAGTAAATGGAAAAAAATTCTCTCACAGTAAAAACTTGCTTTATAGATCGAAATTTGGTCAATATAAAGCATAACTTTTAAACCATGTGTCCAATTGAAAAATTAGGTTTTTGGTCATATATAGATGGTAATATAAAAAAAAAATTATTTTAATATACCATATATCAATCCACACACTAAAAACTTACACGTAGTTAGATGTATCCGTTTAGAAAAAGTTGTCATTCTTAACAAGAAAAATAGTATGAATTTTGTATAGTTGTTACACATCAACCATGAGGGGTAGAGACAAATAATAAGCTCCAAAAATTTAATGTGATATTATTTTAATAATTATAGTATTATATTCAAATAATCATGAGGAATAAAAATGATCACATTTTCTCTCGTATCTAAAACTTACTTTAGGGAGCAAAAGTTGGTCAATATGACGTACAACTTTTGAACTACCCACCCATCAATGAATAGATTCATAGTCACATCCAAATCAGAATATAAAAAATGGAATTTTTTATACCTCACTCAAAACTTCCACACAGTTGGATTCATCCCTTAAGATAACTTTTTCATTCTTAAGGGGAAAAATAGTATGAATTTTGTGCAGTCATTGCACACAAACCATTAGGGATAGAGAAAAACCATAAGCAGATATAATTTATAATTGGAGTAATATAATAATTCACCATATTATTATATTATAATCCCAATTAGTAATAAATTGTGGCACATTTTAGCTCATAGCCAAAACTTGCTTTAGGGAGACAAAGTTATATAATATAACATACAACATTTGAACCATGCACCCAATTAAAGAAAGGATATTATAGTCATCTATATATGGAAATATAAACTCAATAATCATCTTAATTTATCCTTTACTAACCACTATAGTTAAAAATTACATGTAGTTGCATGCATCCCCTAAGATAAACTTCTCTTTCTTAAGGGGAAAAATATGAATTTTGTGCAATTATTGCATGCAAACCGTGGGGGATAGAGACAGACCTTAAGTTCATAAATTTATAAATAGGATTCCTATAATAACTTAATATTTTATTATTTTTCACTCACAATAAGGAAGAAAAGGTAGTATGTCTTCTATCACAATCAAATCTTGCTTTAGGGAGCAAACTTAGTCAGTATAACACACAAATTTTGAGTTGCATGCCCAATAGACAAATTGTATTTTTGATCAGATACATATGTATATAAAAAACCAATAATTTACATTTTATACCATGTTTTTCAACCCACACTTGAAACTTTCATGTGGTTTGATGCATCACTTAAGATAAACTTGTCGTTCTTAAGGGGCAAAATAATATTTTTTCTGTGTAGTCACTACATGTAAACCATGAGGGGTACAGACAAACTATAAGGTCCCAAATTTTCACATAGGAGTCATATAATAATAATTTATATTATTCCATTCTAATATTAACTAATAATAAAATAGTGGCACATTTTGTCTCACAAACAAAACTTACCCTATGGAGCAAAAGTTAGATAACATAACACATAAATTTTGAATCATGTGCCCAATTGACAAAGTAACTTTGAAATCATGTTAAAATGTGATTATAAACAAATAAATTTAATTATTATACTATTGTTCAGCCCAAAAACTAAAATTTCACAATTTTAGGTTTATCCATTCAAGAAAACTTCCTCTTCTTAAGGGCAAAAAATAGTAAAAACTTTGGGTAGCCATTACACAAACTATGAGAGGAAAAATACTACAAATTTTGTGCAGCTATTACACTAGGATTCATATACACATCCCATAATATATTTATAATGATAACATGTACTATTTTTTATGGTTCTCTTTTTTCAATAATATAATCTTTTCTACTCATGACACCAACCACGTTAAGGTGGAAGCTCACCTGAGACCAGTAACCTACATTAAATGTGTTATTAATGATTTCAAACAAAAATAAATATAATTATTAAATTTAAAAAATTCAAATAAAACCCAAATAATTAAATAATGTAACTTACATTTAATACTAACCTTACCAAGTATGTCCAATGTACCTTCAAGATCAATGTTGTTTTCAAGTGTTTCAAGAATTGATTCATGCCAAGACTCATGTACTTTATATAATTAATTTTTTTGAGGGTTTCCATGGAATTTTATCAATTCAAATTTTTTAGTGATAACCATATTATACTAGTTAAATATCACCCTATTAAGTTCAAATTCTCTAAATAACCATTGTTCAAATTCTAAGTCAAGTTCGCATAACTACTACAAATCTAGTGGGATAAACTAGATCTTCCCCATTAACGATAGTTGTGGTTAATCTAATTTTTTACTCTACATAATGAGAAAAGTAGTAATATGTCCCCTCATCATTATATTCAAGTACAATTACTATGAAAACATTCCCTACATTTAAAGTGTAATCAAATTTTAAGGACACATATTGAAAAAGTAAAATATCACTAATGCTTAAGGATAAATCTATATTACAAATAAATTATACTTGGTTTCATAAGATCTAATATGTGGTTAAATTCAATATTTGATTCCACTTCATGATCTCTTAGTGGTTATAATTAACGACTAGTCTTCATATGTCTTAGGGAACTATGTAGACACAAATTAAAATTTAAACTAAAATAGTGCACTTGTGACCACTCCTTTACACACTTAGCTCTGGACCTATCCTAGGGACATTTTAATCACTTTTGACCACCTTATAGATGGAGGGATCACTCTCATAAGTTGATTTATGACCCTAAAATGTATCTATCTTTAATTTTAGTAGCCTCATCCATCATCTAATCCATGATAGACATTAAGAACCATTGTTTATCCATATTGGATAACATCACCCTATTGGATAGGAGTGCCCCAATTTTTTCCAATCACCCTCTCTTGTCCTCCAACAAAATAATGGCTAACTTTAAAAATTCAAATTTATGTAATTTTTGGCCTATATCCCTAATAATCCCCATTAGAAATAATTTGAAAGATATGACTATATAGACACATTTCAAACCATTTTTCATAGAGAAGGATTCCACACTAAAAAGCACCAAAATTCTAATTGCACATTGAGATCAAATTCCCTATTTCTCCCAGTTCTAATTACATACAACCCTATTAGCCTAGATCTAAATTTTGAATACATCTCTAAGGTTGTAGTTCACTATTAATGCACTTAATCACAGTAGTATTACACCAACATATATCAATTTGCACTAGTTATTAACACACCACCATAACATGGGATAAGTACATGAATTTTGATCTATCTTCAGGGTATTTGTATGTAGGTGGTGCTCAACACATACGGTGTTGAGGTCATGCCAAAATTTAACCATTGACCCCTTTTTATCCCATTGATGTGTATTGGTTTTCACATGTTAAGGAGAGAGGGTTTTGAATTATCCCATTGATGTGTATTAGTTTTCACATGTTAAGGAGAGAGGGTTTTGAAGGAAAAATAATCATATAGTGGTCTTCATAACTAATTAAAATCTCCTTCATGAAACACATCATATAGATGAAGGTAAACAAAACCCATAAATATTATATCTTTACTCTTTGTTAGATAAGCTCAGCCTCATAGAGGATACGAGTACCCAAATCCTATCTAGTTTAGGGTAATGTTTTCCTTAGCCCGTTTCATTTGTAAATCTTGTTTCATAGTCACCAAACCTAATCACTCTACTAGTTTCATTTTCTAATTCATCCTACAACACTATTTTCTAGATAAGTTATAGTTTTCTATTATAGTTTACTTATTTACCAAGTTTGAAAATTTAGTATGTTTCAAATCAATGAATGATTGATATTTTTAGTACCATTATTTATAATTTTGTATAGTAGTTTGTCACTTAGGGAAATCTATATACTGCTAGGTTTTACCAAATTTGATAAAACATATTAGTGAACCCACTTATTATTTGAATGTTATAAAAACCCTAACAATAGATGTTACTAGGGTTTTTATACTTATTTTCCTTGTTTCTATTTTTTTAAATATTTTTACAATTAATAAATTTATTTATAAAAAATTTCAAGTTTTCATCTCACATTATATGCACTCTAAAAATCTTTTTTCTACTCCTCTAACAATAATTTTTAGATTAATAGTAAATATAATTGAGCATACTCAAATTCCTCCAACTATAATTCATAATATGGATAATAAAAATGGTGTTTCCCCACCTTTGAATGTTACTACACAAGGTGAACATGTATACTCAATGATACTGCTTTTGAACATGAGCAATATGACCACAATAATAGTGGTCCCAAATATGAACACCAAGATGTAATCCCTCTTATGAATGGTGAATAAATTGAATTCAAAAAAGAGGAAGTTTTGTAGAGTTTTATATAATGAATTCGTGAGAAACCTATTAATCATAATACCATCTAGAAAAATAATTTGGATATAAAACATACAAAAATGGACAATCTCCTTAGATTTATACCCCACTATATATAAATCTTATACCACCTTTCACAATGGGGGAAACTTACGTGCCTCAACAAATTACCATGTCGATTCTTATCCTTAATTGGGAACATAGAATTTGGTTATCACACATTCCTATTCTCTTGACATACAATCCCTTAGGCAAAAGATTAAATCTCTACAAACTAATGTGTTATAATTATTATAAGGTGATTCAAAACTAAATCAAGCATTAAATTCTCATATTTTGTTGCACACTCCATTGACACATCCTATAGCATTATATCCCCTAAATACAACTTTTGGCACCCAAGATTACACTATATGATGGAAATGGTGACCTTAAACAACATCTTAGAGCATTTCATGTAGCATGTTTAGACTATGTGTCTAATGATATATTATTGACTAAGTTATTTCTAAGAAGTCTCAAAGACTATGCACTACAATGATTTTATGATTTAACATAATAATTGGTACATGCATTTAATCAATTTCCTATTATGTTTCTAGCACATTTTTTAATCAATATTAGTGATAAGATTTCATATTCACATATTTCCCATCTCAAAGAGAAATCTAATGAACCTATAATAGAATGTCTTAAGGTACAATACCATGTTGTCCAAAATGATAAATCCTATGGAAAGTAGAGAATTACAAGACATATTTAATCAAATTCTTCTCTCATCCTTGCATGAATCTATCATGTTAATTTTTTTTATATCATTCAAAGATATGTGTCACAAATTAGAGGAAAGATAATTTAAGTTATTGGCAATGAATAAGCTTAAGTATAAAACCAGTTCATATTCAAATACAAAGAGTTAAATTAAGACACAATACAGAGTGAGGTCAAATGATAATAAGGATGATTAAAAGGAAATAATGCATGCAATTTTAGAGTCTACTCCATGCATTATCTTATGAAATTTTCCAAGGAGATAATTTACTAATTTACCAAATGCTCCATATAAGGTCTTAAAAATTCTATGGGAATGCAATGTCATATCTCTCCCTACCATTAAAGAGGTTGATATGAATCAACCCCTTATAAAAGGTTTTTAACTAAATATTTTTTGTTATTATCATAAGGTACCATGTCATAATAATAATAATAGATTTATTAGTTTGAGACACAATATTTAGGATTTTATAGATGTAAACATCATTGATGTGGGAAACCCAACAAAAATTATAAAGGCATAATCAAGTGAATGTAAGGAACATAAATATTCAGTGATTAATTTATTAAGCATACAACTAATAATAATTCATATAAATTAGTCATGCACTATGCATATAATACACACCCTCTTTATACGCATACTATTTTCAAACTTTATAAATTACTGATGATTTCTCTCTTGGAGGAACCCATTAAGTCTCAATCTCTTTGAGTGCATGCCTTAAGGGGTGCACCAAGAAAGGGGTGGGTAAACCATTTATGATTCACAAGATAGTTTTCCATATAACAACACTTGCTATCTACACACCCATCTCCTAAAAAAATTTATCTAAGCTTTTCCTCCTTTTTTACACACTCCTCTAGTCATTTTCTACCTTCATTAGCCCTTTCCTAGCCTAAAATCCTTTTTGATAGTTTACGTTACACTATCATCCCCATATAATTTGTACTCTAATTGATAAAAAATATTTAGGGTTTAGGTCAGCCCTTGGCTGACTTAGACTAAGACCTAATTTATTTTTGTCAATAATGATACAACATCGATTGGGTTGACCTTGTTGGACTAAAGTTTAAGAAAGGAATAGAGTTAGATAAAACTATATAAACACATCCATTTCTTCATTTATTAGATAAGAGAAAAATAAGAGATATATATTGTGCATATGTTTATCCACCATTCTACTTGAGGAAAATAGCTTAGGGTTTCATACTTTCTTTGGAGATAAAGATCTTGTCTTATGGAGAACTCTTTTGGATGCATTGATAGGTTGTGTAGTCTAGAGCTAATTTATCCTTGTCATACTTACATAACACAACAACCTATTTCAAAGCACCTTATCCAAGGGAGAGATTGAGGCTCAATGGGTTCATATTTAAAGGTAACTATTCCTAACTATATTCATCTTTTATAAGAGTAGATATATATGCATTATACTTCTCTCCCATGCATTATGATTTTGTATACATTTATGTGAGTATATGTCTTCTATGTCTGTTTAATTTTATGTTTATTACCCACACTTTGTGTCATAATATTTGGTGAGAAATATATTAGACTTTACTTGTTATTAGTTTAGTGAATATGAAAACATAGGACCTAATTAGGGTTATTGCATAGTTTTTCTTGACTAGAGGCTTTAAAACCCTCTCTAGTAAATTTATTGTGCTAAGAAATCCCTTGGATAGGTCTAAAAAATACATCTTGGTCATAAAATTGATTATCTAATGTATCCACAATCACAAATTAAATAGAATTTATCTTCTCTGAGCTAGGATTTATTTATAGATCAGTTGCATTTCTCATTACATACATTTTGGTGTACCCAACATTAATATAACCCTTTAAAGTTTTCTTTCACACCATCATTTTTATAATTTTATTATATTTTTCCATATTTATAGTATTGTATCAAACCAATCAGTATAGTTCTAACTTTTTGTGCACAAGTTTAACACACAATCGCTTCAAAATGACTTTGTTCTATCTGTGCAAGTCTTCATCAACTATAAGTTACTAAGTCAAACATGTCAACATAATACTCTTCTTTAGTTCCAAATTAGTATACACTATGAAATAGGTGAAATTTGTCTAATAATTATTTATACCATCATATAGGTTAACAAATGCTATCAAATAGGTTGAAACCATTCCTTATTCTTCTTTAACATACAAGGTTTTATAGAACTTGGTTGAACCAATTGACCTAGTTTGGAGAATTTGAAAGAAGAAACTAAGGAATTACAACATAAAATTTTCCATGTTAATAATGTTCAATCCCACCAAGGTTAATTTCTTTCCTCTTTATCATTTCATTTCTCTTTTTCACAAGTTAGCAGTCTTTAAAACTACAACCCTATAGCTAACTAGGTCAACTTGGTCAACCTAATTTTATAGTTTTTCTTCTATCTGAAAGACATAGTTGAACTATTTAACTCTATTATTAAAGGCCTTGCTTCTAAAAAATATTAATGAACTAGTTGAATATATTCTATATTATTTGTATACATTATTTCTTAAATTAACTATGCACTATTCTTAATCAAGGAATTAACAACTATTTATTAGTAATCAATTCACATTTCCTATTGTTTGTATGCTTAGAGTAACTCACATAGTCTAAATAGGTGGTTTTTTAAATTAACATTTATTTACACTATTTTACTCTTTTACACACACTACCAAATCACATAACATTCAAAACATATTTAAACATTTGTCTTCCCAAGGCCTACCTACTTGGATTTCATCACTAAGGAAGAAGTTGACTTGGTTTTCTATCCAAGTATAAATACATGGTTAATGGTATATATTGGAAAATCACCCAACACCATTATCTATATGGGATTATCAAGTGAGGGGGTAGCCTCCAATATCAAGCTAGTACCATTGCCAACATAGATCTCTTTCATCCCAAACATCCTGAAACTAGCTCTAGACTACTTTCTAGTGCCTTATTTTAGCCAACTCTCCTATCACATTTAAATCAAAATTATCTAATAATATAATAACACTTAGGGTTACCACTTAGTTATCATTTAATTTTTGGTTGATTACTTTCTCTTTAATCATTACATGTTGTACTTCAACAATTGTATTGGCCAGCATTGGTGTAAGTTCTGTGTTATGTCCCCCAATTTGATCAATCATATTGATCCAATTGTTTGTGTGTTTTATTTAATTCTTGATTCTAATTATCTTGATTTTTTTAATTATTTTATAATACTATCATTCTAGTCAATATAGTCTCTTATAGACTATGTTTTACCCTCCTACCAGTAGTACATAGTTGACCTGTATGACTATGTCTTCTTATTCACCCATTTAGTTCTCTGTCCAATAGTACACAGTCAACCTCAATGACTGGGTATGCTTATCAACATGTTTTAACTCCTTTTTTTCAATATATATTTGACCTAAATGATTCTATATTTTTCTCTACCTATTAGGTTACAAAACATAGTAAACATACATGACTTTGTATTCTATTTGATGACTTTATCTCTACATCATCTTTTTCCTTTTTAACCTTTCTCTCTCATCATGAAATTCATGTTTGAGGATAACACAAAGTTTAACTCCATTGATACAATGATCTTTACCAATCCCAATAGGTTTTCCCATAAACGACTTGTGGCTCCTACTTTAGACAAAATTAACATTCATATGGCCACTTGCACTACAAATTATGGGACTCCTCATTCCTATTCTATTTTCAACCCTATATTCTCCTTAGAATATCAACTTGAATTAGAGTATACTCCAAAAATGATTTTCTTCATGAATGAATTTCCTCAACATTAAGGAAAAGACCCTTCTACTAATTATCACCTTATGATAAGTGGTTAAGTAGAAGAACTTGATTCACCTTGCCCCATATTCTCACATGGATTTTGGGGCAATAACTTCTTTGAATCTCAACCTATTCATTCTTTTTTGACCCCTTCTCATATTATGACCTCTTATTCCTTGATTTCCTGCACCTCTATGCCAAGTATATCTATTAAGATGGTAGGTTCAACATCTAGTGGGACTTATCCAAGACCCTCCCTTCTCAATTCCTCCACTAGTGCATTGTTTGCTACCCATGGTAATCATGTCACTAGTGATTATTATTCTAATCTTTATACTAGTTCATATTTTGCAACACATCCAAATCATGCCACTAGCACCTCATTTTATAACAATGCCTCTCAAGGTAATAGTAAAATGCAAGACACTACTCATAGTTGTACCCAAGCCAATAATACCAATACTAATGCTTCACATGTTAATAACACCACTCACCCATCAAATTTTGTTGTAAAATCTTAAAAAAATGATTTTTTTCCAAGATAATAATGACAACCAGATAATACAAATGCAAAATTATTGTATTCATCTCCAAAATCACCCTCAATAAGTTTTATGGGGAGTGTACAACCAAAATTTCCCCCACCCCCTTAGGGATTCCCATGGAAATATTATCCCTCAATCACCTCTTGTTAAATAAATAATCAAACATATTCAAAATGAACCTCTTATACTTCAAATTGCTAACATAGATATAATAGGTAACACCCCTACCATTATCTATAATGGGTTAACTAATCCTACCTTACACTTAAAAAAAATTGGAAATCTCTACAAATATTGGGTAAAGTTAAACACTTTTGCCATTACCAAGCTCTTATCAAAAACCCCTATCTAGAGATTCTTTAGATTGGTATAAGCAAATCAAATATCATTACATCTCTAGTTTGGAAGATCTAGTTAATGATATAGTGCAAGAGTTTCAAACTAATGACCTCCCTTAAAATATCTTGGCTCATTTTATTAATTGTAAGTAACTTGAGATGGAAAATACATAGGATTTCATCAAATGGTGGAAGACCTTTTATAACAAGTGTGAACACAACATGGTGGATGATAAACTATTTCATCTATTCACCAATTATCTCTATCCTAGGTTTTAATATCGGGTCTAGACTCTCTCTCCATGAAATTTAGAAGAGGCCATCGACCAAGTAAAGTGCTAAGATTTACTCATACATTAGTTTGATCATTCCTAACCTCCTATGAGAAATCATATGATCATAAAAATAAAAATATTCATGCTAATAATGATGGTATCATTGATTCCTATGATACCATTCATAATATTCAAGATATTTCTCTTGACCATGCTCTAGAAAAAGCTTCCCCTCTAAACCACATCCCTAATCCTCATTTTTCTCCAAAAAGAAACATCAATGTTCATAAGCCTTTATCCTTAGCATAACTCCAAAAGTGTCTACCAAGGTCTCTTCTACAAGAAATTGATAGCACTCATCCTATAAAATCATGTTATGATCCCAACAAATTTTGTTGGTTTCATGTTATTTGGGCTCATTCTCATGAGACTTGTAGGCAATTGTGTAACTTAACTATGGATTTATTCCTTGGTCCCAATTTTTACCATGATTCCCTCATTTATATATGTCAATAATCTTATGAAATTTCCTTCAAATCTCACAAAACAAAAAGAAAAGATCAATCTTTAAACTAAGATAATGCTCATCTAGCTATATATAAAGATCCTCTTCTAAATCATCAAGACAATAACACTAAACCTACTCCTTCCACCAATAATGTTGAAAATTTTATAGACATAAATCGTAAAGAAAATGTGGTAAACATGACTAATATGCAAAGGGTAGTTTCCTTCAGTGATTCTCATCCTACCCACACACATCAATCATCTCACACTTTCCATGTTATCCAAGATTCCTCCCCAACTCACCTAACAGAGTTGGGGAAAGAGGACCTTATCTCTTTCAATGAACAAATTTCAACACCTCCATTGAATAACACCTCTCATACCATATCTACTATTTATTGAACTTCTTTACCCATCACCAATGGTATTCAACCTTTTAACACTACTTATTCAAATCTATCATAAATTAAACCCACATCAACTACCTCTTCCACTCACAATAACCAACTAATTTTTCCCCCAATTAAACCTCCCACATCCTATCAACACAAATTTAGATGCACCTCTACTCCTCCTTATGAGAAACTCCTCCAACAATACACCCTCTATTTAGTAATTCCCTCATGGGTTATGATGAATGAGATCATATAATGGAGCTTACTAATCTCTCATCTCAAATTCCATTTTTTGAACTCATGTAGACTTCCTCACATCATCATAATCACCTTATGCAACTCCTACTCAAAATGAGCATCCCTCATCCTCCCCTAGTAGTAAGTGAAGTTACCTTATCCGTGTTAGAATATATCATCTTATAATAGTGTGAAGAGATGTCTATCCACATTGAAAAAACAATAGACACTTCTCTCTCTCAAATTCTCTATTATTTCTATGATTCTAGCTGAGATTTGGCTTCATGAGAATGATCCTCCCCTCTTTATAACCATTCAAATCAATGACATCCAAGTCAAGCATGCCTTGATTAATGAGGATTTAATTACTTGTGTTGCCTTTCTTGACTTCATTAAAACCCTTGGATACTCCAAATTTAATCATACATCCACATGCAACACATGTCAAGGTTATGATCAAAGGCAAATGCCTCCCTTAGGTTGTGTGTGTCTCCCTCTTACCATCTTACCTATGACTGTATGAGTGAAGGTTATGATCTTAAATTTCCCTCTCTCTTATAATATCTTTTTTGAAAGGCCATGGACTCATCATATGAGAGTTGTCACCTCTTTTACCTACCAATATTTCAAGTTCCCTCATAATGGTGCAATATATAAGATTGAAGGTGACACTAACCTTTTGAATTTTGAAAAATTCCAAGACCATGGAGTATTCAAAATTCCAACTTTTGAACCCTCGTTGAGTATTCCATTATGAGAATCTAAATATTTTAATTTACATATCAAATCTACACATAGTTACCATGGTCACCCCAAACTCATCAGGAATATACCACCTAACCTTTTATTTCTTGATGATGATGAGCCTGATGAGACCTACCTCAATATAACAACTTATGATGTCTCTGCTCATCTCATTTACTAACTTCCACCTTCTCTAAAGATGCACTCCCTTCAACCACCTAATGATGATATTTCTATGATCTTACCTAAGACTTGACACTCTATTCATCATATTAGCTCCAGTGAGAAGGTCATCCCTACTTTCACAATTAATCTTTATACACCCGACTATGAAGATGGTTATACCTTAGATGACCCATTTTTAGGAGGTCTTCTTTAGGCTCAAGATGCTGAGATCCTTTATTATCATTCTTATTTATTTTAGTCTTTCTATTTATTTTATCACATTTTATCTTATATAATTCCTAATTTTATCATTATTACTCTTGCTTGTAGGGTAGAGATGGTACGCATACCTCTAGTTTTCAAATAACATCTTAGGAGCATGCTTATGGATCATGATATGACTGGTCCCTATCACTTCCTTAGATAATAGAATCCCTATAGCTAGATTTCCCCTAATATTCTTACTACTATTTTTAAACCATCTGTGCATCATGTTCCTCCCTCAGATAAGACTAGTCTAGATCATATTATCACTCTCCCTTTAGTTGAGTCTATTCCTAATTTTGATCCTATTTATCCTTTAATCAAGCCTCATCCAGTAATTCCACCATCCCTACCTCTCTTTGGTGATGATGTGCTTCCTTTATCATAGCTTTCTCTTTTGCCTACCTAATGAGCTGATCGATTGTACTATGACGTTCATAGAGTCATCAATAATTGGATTAGAGATTTTAAATTATAAAAACCTTCCTTGGCTTTTTTATTCTACTCCCTTTATTAGTACACCCTCAAAGTCTACTAACAAACTTATTTGTTACTTCCAAAACACATATAATCATTCCTCCACTCATTATCATAAGCTTAAAAAATATATACTCCATATATCCTACTCTTCTTCAGCCTATAGACAAGGATATACCTCCCCCAAAATTATTACCTAAATATATTCCCAATATGGAGAGGTATATTATCTGTGCTAGTAATATGATACCCATCACATCGATCAATGCTCCATCCTCTCATAACATCTCCAAGATCACCTTATGACCATTCACATACTTATTATCCCTCTTCCCAAAAATTACCCATGTAAGAAAGTTCCCCTTCTTTCCCTGTGGTTTCCCCACCTATGGTCACTTCTTCACCTATCATTCCTCCACTTGTGATCCCTCCACTTGTGGATCCTCCTTCGCCTATGGCCCCTTCTCCACCGATGACTCTTTCAAGTCCCACTAATTCCACTCTTATTCCTTCTCTTGAGTATCCCATTCACGATAGCTCTCATGAGCATGATCCTTTAGGCATGCCTATATTTTCTATTGAGGAAATTCAATGAGGGGTATTTTACCAACTTTATTTGAAGATTGATGAGACCCTCACTGCAGTTAGAGTCTAGATTCATAGAGATTTATTAGATGTTATGGATAATGTTTGTGGATAAATTTACTAGTATTTATGAATACATCATGGTGTTCCTTCACTTTCTTCTTCATTTTGGATTAGACGCATGCTCCAAATTTATATTTATCTACTTTATATCATTTGACATTGTGTCAAATTCTTATCTATATTATATGGCTATTTATATTTCACATTCTATGTTATTTATGGTGTCATTTTCTTTCCTTATGATATATTATGGATTTCTTTCATGATTACATGCTTTTTCTCTATGAGTTCATCTATTTCTATGGATGTCTTACTCTTTTCTCATGATTTTTTTCTACCATATCTCTATTATATATATAATCATTATTGCAACTTGGTTATACAAACCTTACTCCCCTTAGTACTCCTTCCTTACCATGTGATCATTTAGCAAACAAGTCATCTCATTATAATCACCTTTTACCAATCCGTATAAGATCTCCCTTTATTCTCCTTATTTCCTTTCAAAAACTAAGCATACACAAGGTTGAAAATTGAGATAACATTGTTAGAGGTACAATCACAAAGAGGGGGGGCAAAGAATCAGTGATGTAAGATATTTCAAACTTTAATTTCAATCCTTTCAAACTCTTAATCAATGATCACAAGCATTCATAAAGCATACAATATGTTCATAACAATAAATATGAAAGATGATGCAAGATCACACACATAACACAAGATCTATGTGAGAAAATATCTTAGGGAATAAATCCCACTCTCAAACCTGCAAACACATGGGCTACTTATCCTATAATATGATCATAAATAAGAGACCTTTTAGTGAAGCACCCACTTCACAAGGATCACCAACCCCTAATTATGATCAAGCACCTGCATAACGCTATATTAAATTAACACCGCTAAAATTTTGATTGGAGACCAATCTAATTAGAGACACACTATATAACACCTTTATTTCAACTCATCACACTCACTCGAACTTTTTCATACAAGTAATGAATTAAAACACTAATTTTGGACCTCTATATAATTCTTTTCTCATCCTCAAAATATTTTTTACTTTATTCCATCCATTTAGAACACTCTCTCTGATCTCTTTCCTTTACCTCTATCTTCTTCTCTCTCAACACATGCACATCCAAGTCTAGAAACCATTGCCTTAGTCTCCACTATTTAGAGATTCTTCATGCATACCAATATCTAGGTCAGCCATAAAACCATTCTTAACCCTTAAGAAATATAACAAAGCTCAATAACATCCTCATAAGTCCTTCATAACAACTATGGGCCACACTTAAGTAGCTACACCTTTCAATTAGGCCTTATTAGCCCTTATAGGTCTCATGGAGACCTATTCACCCATTCAGAACTTCATCCAATAAATTAAGCACATAAGATCACTTTTAAATACTTGGGTCCATTCCATATTATATATAAGACATCTCTAGATGATTACTCCCATCAAAACATTCTTGTACTAAAGCACAATTTGCTCAAACAACATTTTGTACATTTTAGCACCGTGATCAAATAAATAGTCAACTTTGAAGCTCCTTAAATTTGATATTAAAAACATTCAACACTTATAAATAGGTTCTATGGATATTCCTTGAAGTCCTATACAAATTTTCCCTTTACCCAATGATCAAATTTATCATGGATCAAAAGATATAGCTCAAATACTAAGCACTAGTTCTCCCTTGCAAATTTGAATATTTAAATACCAATAGTCACTAAGCAGACACTAAACCTCAATATATTTAATCTCATCTCATTCTCCCTAGAAATTTTGAAAAAAAACACTCCATCAATCTCCATGGATTAGCCTAGTCTTTATCTTGCAATGCTCACCATTGATCTAAGATCATCTCTTCCATGATTGTGCCACTTGGTAGCTCTATGTGCCTTCTATGCATTGCCTATTTGACTTAATGTAGTCTATCAATATCCATATATATGAGCACTCACCTGACATTGATTTAATGTCAACTTAATGAGATTGAGACACTTGTCACTAATATGTGCCTTTTGAGCATCCTTTTATAATTTGACTTAATATGCACCATTGGATCACTTCTTAGAAGATAATGCGTATCATTAGATCATTATCTAGTCTAATGAAATGCTCATTATTATATCTTGATCTAATTAACACTTACTATTATATTTGTCTAGATAATTTGACCTTAGAATTTAATGTAATTAAACTTGATGGTCTCCAGTTCAACACAGTCTACAAGAACAACTTTGAAGGTTTATAACTTGAGCTAGAAAACACTTCAAGACTCCAAATCTTCAAGGTAATTTCTTGGAATTATAGACAACATCTCCATGAAATTATTTGACCTCATTTGACTTTATGAGTACCTACATTAAATTCACAAGCTTGATGGGTCATTCATATTTACATGATGTCTAGTGATGGTCTGGTTTCTCTTAAGCTATAATATACAAGTTACTCATTCCAAATGATCAAATGACATACTAAGACTTCATCAAGACATCTATGAATGCCTTAGCCTCTTCTTTGTCCTTACTAATATGTATATATGCCATATATTCTCCAAGCTATCAATATAATCACTTTGTCATTAATGCATTATCAATCATGCTCTTTTTGACATCAATGACAACCTAACATCAATGAACATGCTTAAAAATATCCCCCTTTGTCATTGATGGAAAAACATCCTCATAATGATTTTATTTGAACAATGACTTCATTTGAAATCCTTCATTCTGATCTTTCTCCCCCTTTGGCATTAATGACAGAGGGTCTCTTCCTCAACATGCCAACAATCATTCCTCAACATCATTCAAATACTATTGAGATGCTCAAGATACTTACATACTTTCAAGCCTATGAAAAATTGATCCCCCTTTGAGATGCACTAATTTGAACTTGGACTTCTATGATCCTTGGACCTTACAAATTGGTCGTATGTTCTTTGATATACACTAATCTAAACTTTATGATTTTTTGATCCTTGGACCTATCTACCTATAGAAATCAAAATCTCTATTTTCTCATGCATGAATATTCAATACCTTGTCAAAGTACATGGCTTGGTTTGATCAAGTCATCATGTCAATCTTATTGAATTCATAAATATAGCAGATATCTTCACACTTGTATCATGACTAAAGCATATTCACATATGTTCCCCTTTACATCACACAAAACTTATTCAAGCCACTCAAGCTAACTGATTTATCTCCCCCTTATCCAAATACATCTTGTATATAATTAAATTGAAAATAACATACCTTTGTACTTGATTGGTATTAAGATCATTACCTAGAGTACACACACTTGCTTCCAAACAAGAATGATGTCTCCTAAGAAGCATAGGTAAAGACACCCATTTGTCATAATGGGACTAAATATCCCAAAACTCAAGAGATTCCCATATCTCCATGCTCTTACTTGATTTTCAATCCTTCCTCATCTTCAGTTTGTCTTTGAATGAGTTTTCATCCTTATTCTTTTATTTTATCTCATGATCTTGCTTGATTTATTTATCCATTTGGGAAGATAAATCTTATTCCTTGACACTTGAACTTGTTCTATGTTCTATCATGGTAAATAGTCCATTTTGATCATGTTTGCCATTTACCTACTTATGTGTCCATTCACTATGACCCTTTATCTTTATGATAGGATTGATAATCTTTGAATTAGTATATTGATCATTCTTACAAAACCTTACTACGTGACCTCTCTCATGACATTTAAAACAAATTAGGCTTTTGAGATTGTACATACCTTATGATTGAGATATATAATTATTCCTTGAAGTTTCATGAATTCATTCATATACTTAATCATTTGGTCTCGAGATGAATATATTACAAAAAAATTTAGTATGATCAAACCATTGACACTTATAGGTAAAAGATGCCTTTCTTTCCTTGTTAACTTGTTGAATCTCTTGAATGATGATGTTCTTCATGATTTTCATTGTCTTTCTCATAATTCCATGTAAATTTATTCTTTGAGGATATTTTTATCCTCTTTTGACCTATGACCAAATTTATTTCAAGAGTAACAATCGTCATTGAACTTGCATACCTCATAGCATTTGGTTGTCTGATCTGATTTATCTTCATTCTTTTAATGCCTTCATTTTTTGATTGATGATCGATCTTTAAATTTTGATTGTCCTTGTTCACATCATCCTTTATCTTGTCTTGAGTTACCTATTTTTATTCTTCTTTGTATCCAAGACCAGTTTTATTAATTACATTCTTTTGACTACTCAAAATATTATCAAGATCATTTGAGCTCTTTTCAAACTTCATAAATGACTTCACCTTACAAGATGTCTTGTATAAATAAGATTTTAATGACTCAATTTAAGTTTCATACCTTAATTACTCATCTTATTTGGATTTTAGGCTTGTAGATATAGTTTCTAATTGACCATTGAGTGTTTGATAGTATCTTCATGTTCCCTGGTGTCATCATTCATTCTTGCTTCAAACACACTCAATATTTATTCATAGTCCTTGATCTGTGATGTCGTCTCTTTGTTCTTTTTCTTCTCAATCTTTATATTTTCAAGAGTATTCATCAATTCATCCTTATTATATAAGTCATCAGCTGTATCTTTATTCATAACTTGATTTAGTTTCATCTGATAAACTCCATCTCTGATTGATAAATGATATAATCTTCATCCTTACTCTTTACTTCTTCATCAAGAGTACAAACCTAAGTTTCAAGCTATTGTGTGATCTCATCATGATCCTTGACTTCATTACTCATCCTTCCTTCAAAAAGTTCAATTTTCTCCTCATAATATTTGATCAAAGAATCTTGTTTTCTATTCTCTCTTCGTAGAAAATTCATTTCTTCCATAATATCTAGATATTTATCTTCAAGAGTGACTTTCTCATCTTCTTCCTTTGAGCTATATCTACCAACAAAATCTCTACGTAGAGAACACTCACGTTCATCATTACCAAAATCCATCCTCATGTCCATATTATGAAAATAATCATCATGGTTAGATGTGTTTACTTATTCTACAAATGAGTTACTATCTTATTCATAATAAAGGATCTTACTACCTTTATATGACTCCTTTTCATTTTTCTTATTGAAGAACTTTATGTACTTTCTAGGACCCTAAGATTTATTTTGTTCATTCTCATGAGATTCCTTATGAGATTCTTTATGTTCAACCTTGTCTCTATTTGGACATCTACCTACAAAATGACCAACTTTACCACATGAAAAACATTTGAAAATAATTTTTACTTCATGATTACATGATCCTATATTCAATTTTCTTGAAATCATGGCTTCAAGTTGATATTGATTAAGATCAAAATCTTCAAGACCTAACTTTTTCTTCTTAGCTTTTATTTCCTTGATTACTTTGAAGGCTGCTTCCTTCTTAGGAGGTCTGTCTTCATCAACTCTCATCTCATAGGTAGTAAATATGACATTAAATTCATCCATATTCATCTGAGTGAGATCATGACTTTCTTCTATAATAGAAACTTTATGCAATCATAAATGCATCATATCTATAAATCAATCCTATTTTGGAAAAGATTGAGCATACCTACACTTCCGATTGGAAATACATTTGTTAAGCAGGAGCATGAACAATATGGGGATATGATAGACCCAATTATGGGTTCACTTATCACATTACACCATGCTATAAAGGGTTATAAAGCCTACAATTTAGCATAATCATGCAACAACGATAAAAGATTCCTAGGTTTAATATTCACTCTATTCTAATAAATAAGAAAGTAAATCTAATCTAGTTCATGCCAAAGATTTTAGTACAACATGAGGGGTTAGTAAAGAAATCAAAACATGTATAATAGAATCTCAATTAAGCTAAGTATGAGTAAGACCCTAATACATGGAATATGAAGAGTAGTATTATTCAAGCCAACACTTATGCTACTTCTATCTACTAAAGAGAGGATAATAAAGTTAGAATATACTTACCTAAATGTAAACCCATAGAGATTCAATCTCTCCCTTGGCTAAAGGGGATTTTAAAGATGTTTTTTTGGTTTGCAAGGATAACTGAGAAAGGCCCAAGCATCTAAAACTTATCCACAAGACTATATTCTCCAAGTAGAAACCTTAAACTAAGACTCCTCAAGTAAAATGGTGGAAGAGAATATTATAAAGAAGCACAAGAAAATAATAACTATTTATTACATATCAAAATAATGATGAAATTATCTTGTATTTATAGGTGGATCTCACTCTAAATCCTTTTGAATATGTTGGCTATATGGGGTAACTCTAATGCTAAAAAAATTTGTAGTATTTTAAAGCAAAAATAATTGAAAGTAAATGACCAAAAGGGAAAATAACTAAAAAGTATATGTAATGTATACCTTGAATTACCTTTACTACTGAATGGTTATCTAATGTGTTGTTATTTTTTATTATCTAGGGCACAGAGACTGCTTTTGACAAACCCAAGAATACAAAACTAAAGAGATAAAATAAACAAACATAATAAAGTCAAGATAGTTGGTGCTATGAGGACATGACATACTTAGGAATTTGGCAAGCTGGGGTGACAATTTATATGTTAGACCAAATGACTAATTTAAACAACAATATTAAATTAGGTGAATGAAAATCCAAAGATACTAAAGATTGAAAAACTCAAACAAGCTATCTTTAAGTAAGAAAGGTAAACTCACCAAGACAAACCAAGGATACTTATCAAACAAGATGGTAATCAAACATCAATGGTAAAAGAAGAATAATAAAGGTAAAACAACATTGATGAGTGAGAAGTAACAATCCTTATCTCACTTAATAATGGAAAAGGGTGCATAAAATGGAAAACAACATTGTTCAGTGAGAAGTAACAACCCAACCTCACTCAATAATGGAAAAAGTTGTAAACTCAGGTGTCCATGATAACAAGATAGTAGAAAAAATGACAAATGGTAAAATGAAAGTAAAAAAAGTGTATAAATGTAAATCATGGTTTAAATAACATAATCCATAGTTAATCAAACATGTTGTTTCTCTCTAAGGATAGATAAAACTAAAAAAAAGTAGTGCTAGCATGTTTTTAAGAGGTGAAGAAGAAGGAATTAAAGAAGAAGGGAAAATAGATTTAGAATCACAATTTTTATATCAAGGGGGAAATGAAATGGGTGGAGGGGAGAATGAAGGAAAATCAAGGTAGAAGAAATCTTTATTGAAGTCAAGGTACTCAAATTAGGTTTATCAAAACAAGAGGAATTTTGACCTTAAGGACACTAAATAACTTCTCTTAGCCACACATGTCTTAGATCAATAAATGTAGTATATAGATTATAACATGAAGGCTATATGAATGAAAATTAAAATGGACCTACCTTACCACAAGGTGTTTTCCATTTCTAAGGACCCCTTATAGAGCCATTGATCTACTAAAAATATTTTATACCTGCATGAGAAAGTAGGTAGCACCATAGAGTTTGTTTTAAAGTCCCCTATTCCAATCTACTGGCATGCTGCACCCTAATGGACCTCAACTCTATGTGAAGCCAACTGTAGAGTTTGAGCTTTTATTAAAGTTAATAGATGTTCTTGTAATCACATATTTTGATGTGATATTGACTTTTGATATTTATATGTTACCTTTTAGATATTTGCCTTTTGTTTCAAATGATTTGTCTTTTAACTTTCTTGGTGGATTTTTCTTATTCCTCCTCCATATAGATTTGGGAAACCAAACATGGGTGATAAAGATGAATTTCATTTGAATACTTGGGACAAAGTTTCTAACAGATATAACTTCAAAGACCATAAGGTCTAAGAGTCTTGTAAATCTAGGTGAAATAAAAGTGCTATCTTGACTTTATCCAATGTGGAGTAAAAGAAAGGGGAAATAAATAGGAGTGACACGAAATAATTTAAATTACTTCAAATCATAAAAAATGTGACAAGGGAAAAAATTGATACAATGATAGTAATGTGTGACTCCTTATCATAAGAATGAGGGAAATGGAGAACAACATGCTAACATAGATTATTTTACAAATTCCATCTATCAAAAGAAGTAAAAGCTAAAGTTGAGAACAAAGATCAACAACATGTAACCATTACAACATGTATTCTAAGAAAAATAGAAATATGGTAATTTTATGAGGAGGGCTAGGTCCTATCCATGTTCTTACACTACAACTTCATAAAAGAGAAACCCACAAGGGTGCCAACAAGAAAGTGAAAGATAAAGTGAGGTAAGTAAAAATATGGTAGAATTGTGAGGAGTGCTAGGTCTTATCCTTGGTATGATGAATCAACTCACAAAATAAAAACCCAAGGGGTGTCAAAAAGAGAAAATACAAGAAGATAAAGAAGACTATGGTACATCAAGAAACCAAAAGACCAAAAGGGAGGACTTAAAGGTTTGTGAAAGGAAGGAACTTGCTACAGAGGGAAAGACCTTTGTAAATAACCTAAAAAAAGATTTAAATAGATGTATATTAAAAACATGAAAATAATTAAATGTTTAGGCAAAGTACTATTTGAGAAATTGTGCATTGGTAGGCTCTTTGAAAACATGGCCTTAATTGGTTTGAAGGCAGTATGTGCTTGGACCAAGAATATATTTGACTAAATATGGGCCTTACCATTTTTTGGTATATTTACCTTATTTATCATGGGTGTAGTCTAATTCAAGGATAAGATCTCCAAAATTAAATGTGTGGACTTTAACACATTTGTTATAATGTTTGGTAATATGAGCCTTGTATTTACAATTATTTTGTAAGGTATAAAGATGATGTTCATCAAGTAGATCAAGGGCATGAAGATGAGATTCACATAATTATTCATCAGGAATAATACTATGTAGAGATTTATGAAGAGAGGGTAGCCCAACTTCTAAAAGAAGAACTGACTCAGAACCATAGACTAGCAAAAATAAGTTTTCCCCAATGGTATTATGTATGCTAGTCTAATAGGACTAAATGTAGGGTAAAGATGAAGATACCAATCCATGCAAGTTTCATGAATTGTCTTTTGGATAATTCTTTTGAGAATTTTATTAGTGGCCTCATCTCAGGCATTGCATTGTAGATGATAATGAGTGGAAAATTTGTGACTTGAATTATTTTAAATTTATTTAACATGTTTGTTTTTTAAATTAGCACCACTATCTAAAATGATGGTATGGAGAACACTAAAGCAACAAATAATTTGATTAAGAATAAATTTGGAAATGGTAGGACTAGTGATGTTAACAAGGGGTATGGATTCTACCCACTTGGTAAAATATTTGGTAGTGGTGATGATAAATACATGCCCATCTTAGGAGAAAGGTAGTTTGCCAATGAGATTGAATCTCCTTGTGGAAAATTGCCAAGGAGATTCAATAATTTGAAGTTAGGCTAGAGGTGAATGAACTATATCATCATGAAGCTAACAAGGAGTGCCTTTTTTAGCATATTTAATTACATATTTTTCAAGAGTAGGCCAAAAGTAACCCATATGGAATTCACAGGATGTAGCATGTTTGCTATAGTGGCCACCTCAAATTCCCCCATCCACTTGTTCAATAAGAGGAGAGACATCATCTTGCACAACAAAATAGAGAAAGGTACATTCAACATTGCAATAATATAGGATGTTGTGTCAAAATACATACTTGAAATATTGTTTATGAATACATCTTTTCACGAGAGTCTAAATTAGGGGTATAAGTTTTATTTTCTAATAATTAAATGATGTCTTGGTACCACGAGCTTTGTCTAATGGTAATAGCCTCAATATGATAGATATGTGAATCTGGTGGTTTAGTAGAGGATGGATATTTTCTTATTTATATAAGAAAAATAGGATTGAAAATGACTTGGTGGGGATGAAAGAGAGATACTGAAGAGGCAAGAAAATCAATAATGGAATTTTGATCTCTAGGAATAGTCTTAATAGTGAAAGAGATGAAATCCTTAGCAAGAGTGGTTAAAATTTGATGATATGTGATGAGGATCTCAATTTTACATTGATAATCACCACTAAATTTGTGGTAAATAACCTAAAGAATCAGCTAAATCATGAAGGTATTGAATGTCTAAGTAGTATCTTGCATGCCTATAATGAGAGATTCATATTTCGCCATATTGTTGGTGACATCAAAGGTGAAGTGAAAAGCTAAAAAAATGATCTTGCTGAGAGGAATTGTGAGAATGAAACTTGACCTAACTCCTTGAAGGCATTTATAACCATTAAAGTGAAGGGTCCAAGTATCCTCATGCAAGTTGACATTAATTTTAGGGAGTTCCTTGATAACTACTTTTGGTTTAGTGTTACTAGAGGGAGTAGTGGATTCATTAAGATTATTGGCTTTAAGATCAGCAATAAAGATATGAAAATAATCTTTGAGAGAAATAGATTGATTAAAATATTGAATGTAAAGGATATTGCATATGTAAGGTTATCATGAAGAGAAGAAATAACTGGTTTGGGAGCTATGACAAGTTGATCAACTATGATTTTCCCTTTGACATATTTTTGAGTGATGATGTAGAGAGAAAATTACATAAAGAGGACCATCAATTTACCAATTCTATCTCCAAGAAGAATTTTTTTGGAGAAAAAATGATGAGGAGGTTTGGAATGAATAGTGACATAAGTAATTTGGTAAAGCATATAGTGGTGAATATTTTCAACTGTGAAATATATGGCAAGGAAATCATGCTCAATTTTGGTATAACATGTTTCATAATTGATGAGGCCTCGACTAATATAGTAGATAGCATACTCTCTTCTCATATCATCTTATTGGGAAAGCATTTACCCAACTAAAATAGGTGTGAAAGAAGTATAAAGAATCAAAGGTTTATCATTGGAATGATTGTGAAGTGTGGGTGGATGAAACAATGAATATTTCATATCATCAAAGGCTTTTTGACATAGATCCATCCATTCTAAATTAGTACCTTTCTTAAGAAATGAATTGATGAAGTGAATTTGATATGCCATTTTGGGGACCAATTGTTTAATTGCCCTAAGTTTGCCTAAATAAGTATAAATGTTGGGAATAGAATGAGGAATGGGCATGTTGATGATAGCACTAATTTTACTAGGGTAAACATTGATGTCATGGAGAGAGACTAAGAATCCTAAATTTTTTATAGATGTGAATCCAAAGACACATTTTTAAGGATTACATATACCTTTATATTTAAGGAGATGGTCAAATATGAAAGCAAGATTAGAAAGATGATTCTTATGATTTTTGGATTTAGAAATGAGATCATGAAAGATGTGAGTCATTTCTCATTGGTAAGTGGATCCAACATTATTAAGACCAAATGGAATTTTGACATAGTAATATATTCTCATTTCATGGTGAAATTTGTCTTATGTTGGTCTCCAAGAGTGATATGAATCTAATTGTATCCCAAGAAACCATCCATAAGAGAAAACATTTCATAACTAGTTGTGGAATCATAAATGGCATCTATTGAAGGTAAAGGGAATTTATCCCTTGGAAAAATAAGATTAAGATTATAAAAATAAATAAAAATGTGAATGACCATAGTGACTTTCTTCTGAATGAGAATAATATTTGAAGCCCCTTCAAAATAAGCCACTAGTTTGATAAATTTAGCATCAAGTAATTTGACGATTTACTTATGAGATAAAGTGGAAATTTTAGGAGGAAATTTTATTTATTTTTGATGCACAAGCTTGGCATTAGGATACATAATGATGTTATACACCATAATTCTAGGGTCATTGCTAGGCATGTCCTCCTAGGACCAAGTAAAAGCCTCATGATATTTATCAAATAATAAGCTAAAATTTTCATGTTAGTAGGTGATATTTCATTAGATACAGTAATTGGTTGAGGACAAGATGGAATACCATATTCAATGCGAGCGGTTTCTTTAAAACTCATGTCATTACCATCTTGAAAGTGGTATGGTGCATTGGGTAAGATAGAAATTGGATTTGTGTTAGGGTCAATACTAGCAATGAAGTTGTTGTAGCAAGGAGTTTTAGTTTTGAAATTTCTAAGTTTATGATACTGCCAAAGAATTAGAAGTTCTCGGGCACAAAGTAACTCAAGGATAGCTTTTTCATTAGGCAAGGTAGGAAGTGGACCATAATATTTAATATTTACTTTAATATCTAGAATTTGATTGCCATGGTGATCATACTTATAACGTATCTATTAAACATCAGTTGCCTTTGCATCTAGTTTAATTTCAAGAGTAGAAGTAGATGGATTAGAAGGGGTTGGAATATCAATGGGTTTAATGATGAGAGAAGGATCAGAGGTAATGATTGGATCGATAGGTGGTAAAGGATATGAAGAAAATTTTGAAGGTTTGGAAGGTATAATTTGTTCTACCACCCAAGGAGTATCAATACAAAGAGAATTGGAAGGAGGCAAATGACCCTTAGGATCTAAGGTATGATCCACGTAAATGGTATGAACATCTTGATTAAAATCATTAATTTGGGCTAAGGTTTTTTTATAATTCTAAACATCCAAGTCTTTAGATTGAGCTTGGATAATTATATAGTTATCATCATATGCTAGAGAAACTATACATGCTTGAGAATCAGGGGGAGTTTCAGAGGGTAAAATCTTGATATTACTGAATGTATGAGGAGACATGATGAGAGGATCTTGAAATAATTTGGCCAATCTAAAATCATTGAAAGTGAAGGAATATTTAGGTAAAGAAGGATCCTAAGCATTGCATAGAGGGGAAAAATTGGTAATCTCATCAATAAGGGGAACAATATGATCCCTGGGTAATAGAGATGGAGGAAACCATTATGAAATGTAGGGAGGTAACTTGGTAGTATTACAAGTATGTTTCAAATCATTGGGCTCATCATCATCAAAATCTATAAGAGTAACTTCTAAATGAGGATTCATGTTGATGAATTTCAGTAAAGGAGCACTATCGATCTTACGAATGGTAGGAATGTGATATTTTGATTTAGGATTGGGAAGTTGAATGCTCTATGGGTTGGGATCATATTCATGCTTCTACCATTTTACATTATGTAGTAATATAATAAATTGTCTATCAAAAGAAGCAATAGTCATCATTTGACGAGTCCATGGATGATAAGGGACTATGTTGTAAGATAGGGGTAAGTCAAGGACCATATTCTTGGTTTGAACAATCTTAGGTCTAATGGTTAATATAATCCAAATGCAAGCAAGTGGCTTTTGATTAATATCATCAAAACCATGAAAAGTAAGACAGATTTGCTTGAGATGATCCCTGTTATAACTGAGTTGTTGGATGAGCCATAAAGATGTTACATTAATCCTAGAACCTTCATCAACTAGAAATTTATGGATAAGAGTGGTATTAATGGCTATTTTGATGAAAAGTGGTGGATCATCAGCATGAAATATAATTTCATCATTGATCATGTCCTCTTAAAGGATTTTAATAAAAGGTTTGGAATAAGGACACATAATTTTAATGGCATTTATGTTGGTAGGTGAGATTTAATTGAAGGCAGTTCTTCATCTAAGGAGGATGGATCATAAATTTCTTAGATTTGTTACATAAGTAATTTATGATGATAGGGTGAAGTGTGAACCAACTCTATAAGTGGAATCTTACAAGGCATGAGTTGAGTTCTTTAAGAAATTTCTAATGAGACTTAGAAGAACTAGCATGAGGTTTAGGAAGCAAATTAGTTTTTGGAGGATTAGGCATAGTAGGAGGTTTGAAAGGAGGAGATGGTTCCTTTTGGGATTCTAAATCAAGATTAGTGGTGGGGGTATCTTTAAGAAGTTGTTCCTCCAAGGATGGATACTTAGTCTTGGTAACAGGATTTTTATGAGCCAATTTGTTAAGATAATTAACCTTATTAGTATTGACATATTGAGAATTGTTGAAATATTGGTCATGATCAACATCAATGGCAAAAATATCCTTGGTATTTGATTGATTATTTGAATAATATTTTTGGTTATTTGAGGTAGATTCTTTGTAAGCTTGTCATTTTTGAAAAGTAGCAGTGTATTCTTGATAATGAAGATTGATTGTAGCTTCATGATTGAATGAATCACCAAGCATATAAGAGACAAAACACTTAGTGATCCCTCTACAATATTTGTGAGAATGCCCATTGTCAACATGGAGCCAACAAAATAGATTGGGGTCATACCACTTAGGAGGAGCATTTAGATAGATGAAAGGTTTTTAAGGTGGTAAAAATTATTTCTTTTGATGAACTAAAAGAGGTGTATGAGAAGGTGAAAGAATATTGGTTTTGGAAACTTTTGGTTTGGTTTGTGGAGCATTACTAGTGATATCATTAGATTTTTGGAAAGATCCTTTAAGAAGTTTAGGATTAGGATGGAATTGCTTCATAATAAAGTCTTGATGTTTAGCTTGGTCAAGAGCTTCATTAAGTGTTTGGGGAGCAAAGGTTCAAACCTTATATTGGAGAGTGAGAGTCAAAGTGGTATTAAAGAGTTTATATAAGTTATCATCAGTCATGTTATGGTTGGATTTATGAGATAAAGATTTCCATATTTTGATAAATTCATGAGCTAATTCATTGGGAGATTGCGTAGTATTGATGAAGTGGCTAAGTTAATTTTTGGAAAGATCATTATGTTAAAAATCTTTAACTAAGGGATTAAAAAAATATTTAAGTTGCCAAATATAATGTTGGGGTTGTTGATTGTACCATTATAATATATCACTAATGAAGGTTTTTATTAAGAGTTTAGTTATGTTGAAGGTATTATTTTGGATCCACTCTTTGTAAAGGTTGCCAAAGGCTTTAAGAAATGAGGTAGGATCTTTAGTCCCATCATACTTGATAGTTGGAGATATGTTACCAATATCAATGGAAATAATGAATGGGTCCAATAGAGTAAAAAATACTCTACGTATTAATTTTAAGTTTCAGCTGTGCGCTCCAAGTTTTATCCCTATGCATTTCAGTTTTGAGGCAATGAAGTTTTTGACACAGAGTGTGGGCACGAGTTTCTTTTTGCCTAAATTTTGTCTAAGTATCAAAGTTGCACAAAAGCTGACAAGTATCATCAACTAAGACACATTTTATAAATTCTCTGAGTTGCTCAAAACATGCCACGTGTCTCATAGTAATTCAACAGAGTGCAACAAGTGTCAACATCCAATTTCATGATTCTTATGCATTTCAAAAGATTATTTCAATAAGTTTCTCTCAGAGTCAAGTGGAAAGCACCAAATGGCAACTGTGGAAAGTTTCAATATGTTTTTCTAAAAGTAGTGAAAGCCACCACGTGTCCCTAGCTAAAAGTAGCAGATGCTACCAAGTGTAAACATTTGTCGTTTCTTCATTTTATTTCATTGATTAAGTAAAGACTGTGGTAGGCCCCAGGTTTTGTTTTTGAGGTAGGTGGAAGCCACCAAGTGCCACCATCTATGTAAATTTGAAATGAGGTCGAATGTTTCTATAGTATAGCTAGAGTGACGTGGAGACTGACACGTGTCACCTTCTGCAATATTCTCAAAAGGTAGCTAAAAGTAGTGGAGACCACCACATATCCCTTGTTAAAGATATGCAGAAAACACCACCTGTCCCTATTCTCCTTTTGAAGTTGCTTAGGTGAGAAGTGCTGTGGGTCCCATTTTCTATAAGTGGTTAAAGTATCAAAGAAGTGGACTGTGACAGATGTCAAAGATGGAACACTCCTGAGCAAAGACATAGTAAAGAGTATAAGTTATGCAGAAAGTGCTGTGTGTTTTCTATAAGTGCCATGAAAACTACCAAGTGTCATTTTTTGGTGCCCACAAAGTGTGGGCACGAGTTTCTTTTTGCCTAAATTTTGTCTAAGTATCAAAGTTGCATAGAAGCTGCCAAGTGTCATCAACTAAGACACATTTTATAAATTCTCTGAGTTGCTCAGAATGTGCAACGTGTCTCATAGTAATTCAGTGGAGCACGACAAGTGTCAACATCCACGTTTCATGATTCTTATGCGTTTCAAAAGCTTATTTTAATAAGTTTCTCTTAGAGTCAAGTGGAAGGCACCAAATGGCAATTGCAAAAAGTTTCAATATGTTTTTCTAAAAGCAATGAAAGCCACCATGTGCCCCTAGCTAAAAGTAGCAGGCACTGCCAAGTGTAGACATCTACCATTTCTTCATTTTGTTTCATTTATTAAGTAAAGACTGTGGTGGGCCCTAGGTTTTGTTTTTGAGGTAGGTGGAAGCCACCAAGTGTCACCATCTATGTAAATCTAAAATGAGGCTTGAATGTTTCTATAGTATAGCTAGAGTGACGTGGAGACTAACACGTGTCACCTTCTGTAAGATTCTCAAAAGGTAGCTAAAAGCAATGGAGACTGCCACATGTCCCTTGTTAAAGATATACGGAAAGCACTACCTATCCCTATTCTCCTTTTGAAGTTACTCAGGCGAGAAGTGTTGTGGGACCCATTTTCTATAAGTGGTTAAAGTCACAAAGAAGTGGACTGTGATAGATGTTAAAGATGGAACACTCCTGAGCAAAGACATAGTAAAGAGTATAAGTTATGCGAAAAGTGTTGTGTGTTTTTTGTAAGTGCCATAGAAATTGCCAAGTGTCATTTTTTGGTGCCCACAGAGTGTGGGCACGAGTTTCCTTTTGCCTAAAATTAATCTAAGTATCAAAGTTGTGTAGAAGCTACCAAGTGTCATCAATTGAGACACATTTTATAAATTCTCTAAGTTGCTCAGAATGTGCCACGTGTCTCATAGTAATTTAGCAGAGCAAGACAAGTGTCGACATCCACATTTCATGATTCTTATGCATTTCAAAAGCTTATTTCAATAAGTTTCTCTCAGAGTCAAGTGGAAGGCACCAAATGGCAATTGTAGAAAGTTTCAATATGTTTTTCTAAAAGCAGTGAAAGCCACCACATGCCCCTAGCTAAAAGTAGCAGACACTACCAAGTGTAGACATCTGCCATTTCTTCATTTTGTTTCATTGATTAAGTAAAGATTGTGGTGGGCCCCAGGTTTTATTTTTGAGGTAGGTGGAAGCTACTAAGTGTCACCATCTATGTAAATCTGAAATGAGGCTCGAATGTTTCTATGATATAGCTAGAGTGACGTGGAGACTAACACATGTCACCTTCCACAGGATTCTCAAAAGGTAGCTAAAAGCAGTAGAGACTACCATGTGTCCCTTGTTAAAGATATGTGGAAAGCACCACCTGTCCCTGTTCTCCTTTTGAAGTTGCTCAGGTGAGAAGTGTTGTGGGTCCCATTTTCTATAAGTGGTTAAAGTGTCAAAGAAGTGGACTGTGATAGATGTCAAAGATGGAACACTCTTGAGCAAAGACATAGTAAAGAGTATAACTTATGTGAAAAGTGCCGTGTGTTTTTTGTAAGTGCCACAGAAATTGCCAAGTGTCATTTTTCGGTGCCCACAGAGTGTGGGTGCGAGTTTATTTTTGTCTAAATTTTGTCTAAGTATCAAAGTTGTGTAGAAGCTACCAAGTGTCATCAACTGAGACACATTTTGTAAATTCTATGAGTTGCTCAAAATGTGCCACATGCCTCATAGTAATTCAATAGAGTACGACAAGTGTTGGCATCCACGTTTCATGATTCTTATGCGTTTAAAAAGCTTATTTCAATAAGTTTCTCTTAGAGTCAAGTGGAAGATGCCAAATGGAAACTGTGAAAAGTTTCAATATGTTTTTCTAAAAGTACCAAAAGCCACCATGTGCCCCTAGCTAAAAGTAATAGATGCTACCAAGTGTAGACATCTGCCATTTCTTCATTTTGTTTCATTGATTAAGTAAAGACTGTGGTGGGCCCCAAGTTTTGTTTCTGAGGCAGGTGGAAGCTACCAAGTGTCACCATCTATGTAAATCTAAAATGAGGCTCGAATGTTTCTATAGTATAGCTAGAGTGACGTGGAGACTGACATGTGTCACCTTTCATAAGATTCTCAAAAGGTAGCTATAAGCAGCGGAGACCACCACGTGTCCCTTGTTAAAGATATGTGAAAAGCACCACCTGTCCCTATTCTTCTTTTGAAGTTACTCATGTGAGAAGCACTGTGGGTTCCATTTTATATAAGTGGTTAAAGTCTCAAAGAAGTGGACTATGACAGATGTCAAAGATGGAACACTCCTAAGCAAAGACGTAGTAAAGAGTATAAGTTATGCAAAAAGTGCCATGTGTTTTTTGTAAGTGCCACAGAAACTACCAAGTCTCATTTTTTGGTGCCTCTTGAATAATGAGAAGGTTTTCAAGTAGAGTAAGTAGAGCACATTGAGAGTCCCATTTCAATTAGAGTTTAGTTAGACTGTTGAATGGGGAATGTGCAGGCAATCTAGAGCTAGTCCAATGCTATAAATATGAGTACAGAGATCATCAGTAGAGGATCATCAAAAAATAAAGATAATTTTTGTGAGAGATTATTGTCAATAAGTTTTAGATTTTTTAGCTGTGGCCAGTAATATCATTTGCCTTTGTTCTATTTTCTTGAGTTAGAAAGTTTGTATAACTGTGCATGTTTTTGTGCCTTTATGTATCTAGAAAATTAATGAGAATACTGAATTCTGTGCCTTTGTTGATATTTTTTTTGTCATTTCAAAATTGTCTAAGTTGTGAGCCTTTGATTCTATCTATTTTCATCTTTTACATTGATCATGCCTTTTTTGCTCTTTAATGTAATTGAATCCTAAAGATAGATTCACTTTGCTTTTAGAATTAACAGTCAAATTAAATTTAGGTGCATCGCCATAGTTAGATTTTCTTTCATTACATTTGTGTTTCTATTTAATTCCTATCCTTTTTCCCCAAAATACTTTTGAGTTAAAGAAGAGCTAGCTTATTTAAAATATGGAGGTCATTTCAGGTTGTAATTCCCACATTCCTGAAACCTCCCATTGTTGGTGTTGGAAATAGCGCAATTCTAAGCATTAACAATTTTTGGCATGCCCAGTGGGACACCATCTTGAAGTTTCTTTCAAGACCATATGAACCAGAGAGCTACAAAGAGTCAAAGCTATGGACCAGTAACAAGAGCTCAATCTATTGTAAATCTAGGTATTCTTTTACCACTATTGATAACTAGTCTAAGAAGAAGGGTCAATCAGTTTGCAGCAACACCAATGGCAGCTCTAAGTTAAATCAGCCGATTAAGCAGTCTTGGTGTCATCAAGAAACCAACAATTGGGTATGTATAATTCCATTACCCATAATCATGGGTATTATGCTCCTTCATATATTTTTGATCAAGCTCAAGTTATTCATGGAATCACCTCAAGCAATAAAGATGCATACGGTTATGAGTTTTACCCTTCGTAGGTCTAATATGACCAGTCTCAACCCTATCATGAGCTATATCAGTCTTATGCCCAGTCTTCCCAATATGTCACGTTTCATACTCAACTTAATCTCTTGGCCAATCGACTCATTTCCACCTTCAAACAAGCACTACTGGGATATGAAAAGTATGTAGTAGAACTTGACACCAGAAGGAGATGCGGCCAAGAAATCCCTGATCATGTTGTCCATCAAGTGAGAAATGCACTAGATCTAGTTAAGAGTGAATGAACTCCCATTGAAAGAACCAATTTTCAAAGGCTTACAAATGAGATGTTGGATGTGAGTGGCTTGATTGCATCTTTGGAAGAGAAGTTGAGTATTCATGAGAGGCAACCTTACCAAGTCTATCAACATGGATATCCACTGCCCCAAGTTTCATATCAGACATATACAACCCCTGCTCATGAGCCAAGTCAAACTTGTCAAGGTCCTTTCCCCAGTCATGTTGAGGAAAGTTCTAAAATAGTAAATCTAGCATTTAAGGCCAATCTTGATAAACAAATTGAATTGACAAATCTTTAAAAACAACAATCTATGTTGGCAGCAAGGGAAGTGGAATCTAAACCCTCACTTTCCCCTCACCTTACAGCCCCATCTTCTCAAGGGAAAATTTCTAATCACAAGGTCATGAGTTGGAAACAAACAATGGAATCATGGGGCAAAAATGAGGAGAAAGACATTGTCCAAGAGTATGATGTACAAAATGAGGCTAGTCCCTTTCAAGTCCCTCACACCCTTCCTTAAGAAGTAAGGAGGAGTGTGCTTAGCTCATGAATGGTCAAGGATATTTCATGAGTATAGATGAGAAGGAAATCACCATAGGTACACCCTTTGATGAACCAGAGGACAAGTCACAAGATTTTGCCTCTATCTCTGATGAGGAAGAGATAATTTCTGACCTTGTTGTCACTTTGCAAGATGTCATGCATGAACATGGACACTTTCTTGATCATGTTTTGAATGACTTATTTGAAGTCATTGGGGTAGGTAACACTGTTATTCAAGAAGGCTGTGAGCTGGTTGTAAGTGAAGAAGGTAGCATTGAGACTCAAATAAATATGCAAAATTACTACAAACTGTCAGGCTTGTCCTTTCAAGAGGTTGGTAAATTTGAAGATGATATTTTTGAAGTCATCAAGGAGGATGATCATGAAATGGAACCCAAGCATGAGGTAGAAGGAGATAAGCCAAAAAATGATGTATATCAAAAGACACAGGGTGGAGAGCCAATATCCATTGATTTCTTAATGACACACATTAGTATGAAGAACCAACATTCAACAAGATTTCAAGAACAAGAAGAGTATGTATATGTTGGGGGCATGTTTGAATCTGATCCACTCAGATGCAAGCCAATTAAGGTGGTAAACAAGAAGAGCAAGTCACTAGAGCTTCATCCCATTTAGCCTTTTGTCTGGCACCATAAGTCTTCTCGCCATGAAGGATACTTCAGAAATCTCCCCTTTGATCTAAGAGGTAGGCAAATATACCTAGTTAGCTTTATCATAGTTAGATAGTTTCCTTTTATTTGTTGCTTTATTTTCCCATTTTTCTTTCTCGCTCTTTCTTTTTTAATAAATGTTTTTTGAACACATGGCCACAGCTTAGAGTCTTTTAAAAATTTTCAAAAAACTCTCGACACATTAAATCTCACCCTTAAATTCCCCAAGGTACCTTACGCAACCACTTTCATGACGTGTCTGACTCACTATCCCACACAGATTCAATAAAGATTTGCTAATGGTTATCTAGTTTTAATGCCATTTTTGAGACTTGATAGGTCATTAAATACCCCATAACAAGAGTTAAAGCTTACAAGTGTCTCAAACATTCTTACATCTGCTAGAAAATCCCTGTTACTTGCATTTTCAGTTCATAACAAAACTTGCTTAGTGAAAGTGCCTTCCCTATTGCAAAGCTCCATACCTGTTACCACAATTCACTATTTCTAAGTATAGATATAGATATGGAAGGAATACAATCTTAACAACAAGGGTTTGGGATTTACAAATCCATTGATAAGCTTCTCATAAGCAAATCATATGCTTTGGCCCCTATACAATCCTTAAAGACTTATTTGTGGACTAGAGTCCCTGAAGTTGGTTATGCAAATGACCCAACAAAGGTGAAATATTTTACAGACAAAATCATGGACCCAATCCTTCAAAATCCTAGCAAAACTCTAAGAGAAGGGGCACATCAAAGATGTCTTCAGAGGGCTAAGGCTAGACAATATGAAACATTTGCAATGAGGATATGGAGTTCCCAACTGGCACAATTCATTGTCCCAGTTGTGCATCCGTGCCCTAACTTGGTTGAAATATGCACTGAATTGTTTCATGCTCCCTCAAATACCATACAAAAGGGTCCATTCATGATACAAATTACACCAAAAGCCATCAGGGACATGTTGGCCCTGTATCATGACAAGACAACCATGTTTCCTACCATTGCCAAGATGCAAAAAATGTGGGCAAATGTCAATAACCAATTGAGGTTTCTAAAATATGAATTGAAATTAGGGGGAGATACCACTGTGCCAGTACTGCCAGCAACAAGAGCACAATTTTTGTAGGCCAGCCAAGAGGCACTTTTTATGATGGCATTCATTTTCAGAATGAAAGATTATATAATTATCTATGAAGAACAAATGGCCATCCTCTTCAGATTGAAAACTATTGACAAGACTCAGGAGTATCAGCTTGATTTCTTTGAGTAGATTGCATATTCAATGGTTGACCAGCTCACCCAGTTTAAATCTAAATGGATTTTTAGGTATTCTTCTTATCTATTTCACCTTATGTTGTATCAAAGCTCCAGCATTTTTTCCCAATACATGCATCTAAATATGTATGACCCAAGCTTTGGTCTACATAGGACCATTCCTATGTCTGCATGGACACATATCTTATCCAAAACTAGTAACCCATATGAATTTTGGGAACTTTTTGTTGCCCCTACTTTTTGTCATCTAAGCCCAGAGCCGGTTGTAAATAGATTGACTCCAAGTGTCTCAGGCCTTATGACCAATTGCACTATTCCTTGTGATTACTTTTTTGGATCCCATCATATTATTAATAGAGTCCATGGTTTTAGTGGAGAACTAGTGTTGCTACCTAATATTTTGACCCTTAGGTTATCATTCTTAGAGGTCACCAGGCAAGTGTCTATGGTGGATAATGAATATGACACTAGGAAGAAAAAGAAGAAAATGTATGATGTTCCATGGGTAACAAACAACATGGCCCTAGAGGCCAGAGATGCTGAGCTCGTGTTGCTAAGAAAGCTAGCCTTCTTGGGTTTCTTTCTAATTGAAGATAAATGGGGATATAACCCAAATGGTTTCATAACTTCATGGGTTAGGAATAACAAGGTTACCGCTAGAGTTGTGCATGAGAGCCGTCTTTTCTGGGAAAATAGGAGAAACCATCAAGAAGATAGTCCTGATTTATATGTAGAATTGATAGATTTGCCCCTTCAAGAGGACAAGCCATGGGAAAATTTTTATGTTAAGCAAAGGGATTTTGATCCTAAAATCAGAATGACTTATGGTTTAAGAAGAGCATTAAAGAACAAAGACTGGAACCCTATGAAAATAGAAGCCTATTAGAAATATAGGCAAGAGATTTGTGAGGCTACTCACTCTTTTGGTAATGTGGAATCAGATGTGAAATGGGAAGAACTCTAGGATTAATGTCATTTATCTCCTGTCTCTAGCCCTGCTACAAGCAATTTGCAGACACAGGGTGGAGAGTCAGAAGCTAAAACAGAATCCAAACAAACATTGCAGACCCCAGGGTAAACCTCAACTATAGTAGCTATAATTGTTTGGCCCCAATCTCTTAGTGCCATTAAAAAACAAAAGAGTGTGGTATCTTCACCACCAAAAGCTTCTCCATCAGTGTCAGCTTTTGAGGTTCCCAGTTCTGTACATTCACCACTAGTAGCAGTGATAACTGTTGAAGAGAAGAAAACATAGCCAAAAGAAAAAATGCCAAGGAAACATAAGAGGTTGAGGTTTCAGCTTGATTCAGAGGAGAGGGAAGAACCCTCACAACACCAACCATAGAGTACTTTGGTTGCTCCTTAGGTAAGTGTTGTTTCTCCTTCTTCTCAATCTCTCTCTTCTTCTATTGGGGTGATAATTCCATCTGGCCAATTAATATCCCCTGCCACCTCTGTTGTGCCCATTTCTCATTTTGCCCCACTTATTCATACTCAGGCTATATCATTGCCACATTTTTCTCCCTCTATCCCAAATAAAGTACCTCCTCAAATTTCCCCTAGCCAACATTTGGCTATTCCATATGGCTTGCCACAATGTTATCCTTTTACCTCTCCTTCTACCTTCCAAACTCAATCAAATGCTACTAAGAAGGCAAGGGAAGCCCGAATGGAGAAAAAGAGGATCAACGATAATAAAGCCCTAGCTACACCACATATGAGGTCACAATTTGACCCAATCTAGAAACAACTAACAGTGACCCATTTGTCACCTAATATAGTCAAGCCAAATGAGCAGATGTAGCCTGAAGATTACATAATGAATGTAGTGGCAATAGATATGTCACTTTTTAGACCCCAAGATAAGGTTAAGCTACTAAATGAATCCACTTTTACAGTAGCTAAGGATTATTTGAAAATATCAAAGAAGCTACAGAAGATGGAGGCTGATCTAACCCAAGAGAAGGCAAATTGTAGCATTTTGACTACAGAAATCAATACCAAGAATAACAAAATAGAGAGTCTCAACAAACAGTAGGGCTAATGTAGGTGAAAGATGCAGTGACAACCTTAAGGCAGGAAAAGGTAACATTACAAGAAAAATGTGAAGAAAGCCTGCAATAGGTCACTCAACTTCAATAGAAGCTGCTAAATGAGCAGAACAATACCGCTGCTATACAGGCCCAACTTCAAGATGAGCGACAAATGATAGAACAATTGACACTTGAGTTGGATAATAGGCCATAGAATTTAGGGGTTTTGAATCTGGTGAAGGAGCTTTGTGTAAAAATATGCAAAATAATCTTTGAAGAGATTACTCAACTCAAACCCTCTTTATCCTTTCTGCTAAACACACATAAATTATGCGAAAAGGTGGAGACTTCAGTTGAAGCCACTCTGTCCACTATTTCTTTGAGAGTGTTTGACTCTCAAATGCTACTACAAAAGCTATATGATGCAACTGATGGAACGTTATCAATAGCAAGGATTAGTGATAGAATGATCACTGCTAAAAGAGTGAATGAAGTTCTCAGTTTCAACTCTACAGTAGTTAAATGTGAAGATCTTCTAGATGTGGTGAAAGAAGGAATCAAAGACATGAAACAACACATTGATGATCTAGTGCAGTTTGGACTTCTATCCCCTTTTCCAGATAGCAATATGGTGTTGATGGTTGATGAGATTAAACTATTGTTGTTAGCCAGGCAAAGTGATCAGTCAATTTTCTAGGGTTTAACAGATGATTCATCAGTGCCTGAAGTGGAAGCTATCTTGATTCCCATGTCCCAGCTTGAATTTAAATTGAAGGCTATAGTTCATATTTTGTAGAATTTTTCACACAAGGATATCATCAACCTTGATTTAGCCTTCCATGAATTACAAAATAAGCAGGGATTATCTGATGATGAATGGTCTATTTATCAGATAGCCTTACTGAAGTTGTAATTTTTTGCCACATTTGATCATGTGAGAGAATGTGGATTCTTCTTTTTGAGTAGGCTCAAAAGTCCTCAAGGTCACCAAGAACTATAGAGTAAAAAATACTCTACATGTTAATTTTAAGTTTCAGCTGTGTGCTCCAAGTTTTGTCCCTACATGTTTTAGTTTCGAGGTAGTGAAGTTTTTGACACAGAGCATGGGGGCGAGTTTATTTTTGCCTAAATTTTTTCTAAGTATCAAAGTTGCATGGAAGCTACCAAGTGTCATTGACTGAGACACATTTTATAAATTCTCTGAGTTGCTCAAAATGTGCCATGTGTCTCATAGTAATTTAGCAGATTGTGACAAGTGTCAACATCCACATTTCATGATTCTTATGCATTTCAAAAGCTTATTTCAATAATTTTCTCTCAGAGTCAAGCGGAAGGTGCCAAATGGAAACTATGGAAACTTTCAATATGTTTTTCTAAAAGCAGTGGAAGTTGCCACGTGCTCCTAGCTAAAAGCAGTGGAAGCTGCCAAGTGTAGACATCTGCCATTTCTTCATTTTGTTTCATTGATTAAGAAAAGACTGTGGTGGGCCTCAGGTTTTGTTTCTAAGGTAGGTGGAAGCCACCAAGTGTCACCATCTATGTAAATCTGAAATGAGGCCCAAATGTTTCTATAATATAGCCAGAGTGACGTAGAGACCGACACATATCACCTTCCACAGGATTCTCAAAAGGTAGCTAATTATAGCAGAGACCACCATGTGACCCTTGTTAAAGATATGTGGAAGGTGTCACCCATCCCCATTCTCCTTTTGAAGTTACTCGAGTGAGAAGTGTTGTGGGTCCCATTTTCTATAAGTGGTTAAAGTCTCAAAGAAGCAGACTATGATATATGTTAAAGATGGAACACTCATGAGCAAAGACACAGTAAAGAGTATAAGCTACGCGAAAAGTGCCATGTGTTTTCTGTAAGTGATGCAAAAACTACCAAGTGTCATTTTTTCGTGCCTCTTGAATAATGAGAAGGTTTTCAAGTAGAGTAAGCAGAGCACGTTGAGAGTCCTAGTTCAGTTAGAGTTTAGTTAGACCATTGAATGGGGAATGTGCGGGTAATCTAGAGCTAGTCTGATGCTATAAATATGAATGCAAAGATCATTAATAGAGGATCATCATAAAATAGAGAGAATTTTTTGCAAGAGATTATTGTCAAGAAGTTTTAGATTTTTTATCTGTGGCCAATAATATCATTTGCCTTTGTTCTATTTTCTTGAGTTAGAAAGTTTGTATAACTGTGCATGTTTATGTGCCTTTTATGTAACTGGAAAATTAATGAGAATACTGAATTTTATGCCTTTGTTGATATTTTCTGTGTCATTGAAAAATCATCTAAGTTGTGAGCCTTTGATTCTATCTATTTTCATCTTTTACATTGATCATGCCTTGTTTTCTCTTTAATGTAATTGAATCCTAAAGATAGATTCACTGTGCTTTGAGAATTAAGGGTTGAATTAAATTTAGGTGCATTGCCATAGTTAGATTTTCTTTCATTGCATTTGTGTTTCTGTCTAATTCCTATCCTTTTTCCCCAAAATACTTTTGAGATAAAGAAGAGCTAGCTTCTTTAAAATTTGGAGGTCATTTTAGGTCGCAAGTCCCACATTCTTGAAACTTCCCATTGTTGGTGTTGGAAACAATGCAATTCTAAGCATCAACAGGTGCAAAGGCTCATTTTGAATGGTTTGAATCATCTTGTTATTCATTATGGATTTAGGAATAGCATTGCCTAAGGCATGTCAAAGAGGTGGAGGAATGTAATTGGGATTAGCTTGAGGATGCATAGTTGAAGGTTGATTAGACACATTAATTACATGTGTTAAAGTTATATCATTTGGTTGGTGTTGGAATTTTTCATTATGTTCATTTTTGGATAACTTGGGATAAAAGTTGAGTTCTATCAGGAGGTGGGTTGGTGTTGGTAGGAGTACTCCCCAAATTAGTGTTAAGGGGAGGATTATTAGAAGGATTATTAGTGGGATTATTAAGTAAACTTTTATCAATCACTCCCACATTAGTTTGAATATTTTTAAGATGAGAAGTTTCTTGGTAAGTATAGAAAGGATTAGATCCATCAACTTCATCTTGAGGTGTTATTTGCACCATATTATAGTTCATGGATGAAGGAGGAGAAGAGGTGCCCCAAGAGTGATGGTGCTCTTGGGAGGAAAAGAGTGGGAGAAATAAACATCCCATATAGCATCTAAATAGATTAAATCTATCTAAGAAGATTCTAATAAGAGACTTCATTATGATTGCAGAGAGATGAACAAAATACAAATAAGGAGAAATAGAGAACTAGATTGATAAATAGGGAGGGTATAAATCAATATAGGATCGACTAGATTGACTTAGCACATAAAATAGAGCTTATAAACATTATAATGTTGATTGAGTCAATCTAGTATCGTGAACAGAGGCTCAAAAAAGATATAGGGTCAACTGGGTCGACCTAGTACACCAGGCAAGAAAAATTAAGAAGCCTATAACAAATTATGAACTGAAACAAAATAATTTTTTCAAGTAACTTGAAAGAAAATAATAAAAGGAAAATCAACAATCAATTGTATCAATGCTAACCAATCCAATTGAAGCACATAGATCAAAGCCTTGCACCAATTCTGGCTAATGCAAGTGTTTGTAATACAAACTACAATTGACAAAAGAGCAAGAAATCAACTTGGAAATTAAATAGATAACTAATTATTCAACCTAAATGTTTATAATATTATTATAATATGATTTTAAATGTGATGGGAAGTTGTTTGTAAGCAAGGAACTAAAAGGCAATCAAGGATGGTTTCAGGTAGTTTGGGTTGAAAATGATGTATAGTGGGGCCTACCACCTCACTTCACACATTATAGTGATAAACATGTCAGGTGATTAGCTAGAATATACCATTAACCACACTTTATACTTGATTAGAACATCAAGTAAGCTTCCCCCTTTGTGATGAAATCCAAGTGAGTTGGCCTTGGGTAGACAAATGTTGAAATGCTTATTTAAATTTTATGATTTGGTCATGTGTGCATAAAATAGAAAATAGTGAAACTAAATGATTAATTGAAAACCACCTAATCAAACTATGTGATCTATTTTAATCATGTAAGCGATAAGAAAAGAAAGTGTGAACTAATTACTAGCATATAAGGTTAATTCCAACTTTGAAACAAGGTACAATGTTGATATAGTCAATAGTATATGCACAAAATATATAATAGGGTAGATAGGGTCCATCCTATAATGTGAAACCAAGGTTTTAAAATGAACAGGTCAGTAGAGTTGACCTAGTTATCCAAATAACACACAAAACACAAAATTGGGTCAATAGGGTTAATCTCATTGACTGTGTAGGGGAAGTTTTAAATACTTCAAACTTTAAAAGGAAAGATTATAAAGAAATAGAATTAGAGATAGAAAGGAACCTTGGTGGATTAGAGATGTAGATAATTAAGATTGTCATTCAAGAACCTTGATATATGCTTGCAAATTATGCTAACTAGGTTGATTGGGTCGATCAAGCTTTGTAGAAACCTATTGTTGAGTGCTTAAAATGTATAGGGTTGACTAGGTTAACCTAGTATGTTGAACTTGATGTCTTTAAAAGTATAGGGTTGATTAGGTTGACCTAATAATTTGGACTAGAATTTTGAAAGGTTGAAAACATGTATTGGGTCATCTAAGTCGATCTAGTAGCTTGTACCTAAAAACTTGCACACAGAATTCACATCTGGGTTTATGTAGTTAACCCAATATGGAAAATATATGATAAAAATAATGATAAAAAAAATGAAATAAATAATGTAAGGGTTATTTCATGTTAGGTTTACCAGAAAGTATTCAATCAGAAATGCATCATGTCTATAAATCAATCCTAGTTCGAAGAAGATAGAAAATACCTACACTTCTAGTTAGGAATACATTTGTTAAGCAAGATCATGACCAATATGGGGATCTAATAGACCCAATTAGGGGATCACTTGTGATAATACACCATGCTAAGAAGGGTTTTAAAGACTATAGTTTAACAAAATTATGTAATAACCCTGAAATAGTCCTAGGTTTAATGTTCACTCTATTCTAATAAGCAAGAAAGCAAATATAATCTAGTGCATACTGTCAGGATCCCTGCTCACTAAGAGCACACTTGATTACCTTTGTATAAGCAACTAAACATGGAATTTAACTAGAAGTAAAATATAACTAGAAATCAAAAATAACATAGAATATGACAGACAATACACACTTGTATTAACACTCTTCCAGAAGGAAATACAATAAAGAGATCACACTCTTCCCACACCTCTTGGGCGTACCAGTAATCTTCCCTCAAGAGTTTTCTCTCTAAATTACAAACAATAAACTCAATAACCGAGTTGGTGTTTCAACCAGTCAATAATAATACTGCCAGTACCACTGAGTACACACAAATACTCCAAGTAGATCTCACCTGATCTTGCACACCTGCAGATCAACCTAGTTTTGCACACTTGCAAACCTAGATCTTACTTACCATGTAGATCTCTCCTGATCTTGCTATACCGTAGATCAACCTAGCCTTGCACACCTACTAACCTAGATCTTACATAGCTAGAAGAACCCTTGTCCATGCCTCACCAAGTCCTTATGATTCTCCCTTAGATAGAACCCTTCTGATTCTACAGAACCAATGATTCTATAGATTACAATATAGCCCCATGAGTCTATTATATAGATCCCATGCAAAAAATAATTAGACTTCCTAATTACAATAAATATAAATACAGCTCCAAGACTAAAATTAGTCTTTACATGCAAACAATTGATTTGTTAAACAAACTAGTCATGTAACTAACAGTTCTAGAATCGCACAGGCGACCAACATCGGTCCCTGTCTATCTAGAGATGACCGATGTCAATCGATCCATGACCGATGTCAGTGGCTTCCTATCTACCTCTGATTGATGTCAGTTGGCCTGATTGACATCGGTTACTGTGACACTCAGCAACCTCCTCCATGTTTGCATCAGTGAAGCTTTTAGCTCCACAACCTAACAATCTCCCACTTAGAGATAAATAGCTACACCTATACCTGTACATCGTCTAATTTGTTTCCTATCTTGTATCCCTCTTCAAGTTCAATCTTGAAGACCAACCACCACACATCCTATGGTGCTACACCTGTCATCCAAGTCCCCTGCCACATCTGAATCTACATACCCATGTAGAGAAGTCCCTAACCCTACATAGCATGAATCCCTACTACTGGTCCCTCTTAGATACCTGAAAATCCACTAAACTAATTTCCAGTGCTTCTTTCCTAGATTGGCCACAAACTTACTGACAACTCCCACTGCTTGGGCAATATTAGGGCTAGTACACATGTACTTAACCTCATCATGTGATTTGGGACACTGTTCTGTGAACTATCCATCCATAGGTGTGCTAATCGGTTCTGCATCCTACATCTTGAACCTCGCCACTACCTTATTCACACAATCATCCTGAGACAACATCAACTTGTGATCTTTCTTGTCTCTAGGAATACTCATGCCAAGGATTTTTGCTCCTCTTAAATCCTTCCTGGTACACCACTGAACTAATTTTACCCTTAACTCAGGAAAGCCCTGCATGTATGAACCTGCAACAAGCATATCATCCACATACAGTAACAAGATAATGTCACGACCATTATCCAACCTGGTAAAATAAACACAATGGTTACATTGACATTGACTAAAGCCATGCTTTGTCATACACCTGTCAAACTTGTACCACTATCCTAAAGCATGCTCAAGACCACATAACCTGGCCTTCTATCTCACATGTCCATTCTCTCCTTTCTTTAACCGAGGAATCCAATCATCTTTTAGTGCTTTTATCCCAGCTAGAAACTCTACCAAATCTCCCATTTGGTTCTCTTTCAAAGAATTCATGCCATGCTCCCACTATTTCTTGGATTCTACCTGCATTACTTATTCAAAACTTCCTGGTTCTTGACCGTCAGTGAGCAACAAGTTCAGATAGTATAAAGAAGGTGAATAAAAAATTTGAGGCTTACTTACCCTTTTAGTCCTCCACATGGGCATTTGAGACTCCTTGATAGCTTGTTGTCCACCTAAAATCTATTCTCTAGTCGATCCTGGTCTGTACCTAACTGATGTCAAATCCTCCTGATTGCCAATGCTGGTTCCTTGACCGACATCAGTGTCCACCTGGTCATTGATGCCAGTTCCCTAACCGACGTCGGTATCCACCTACTTGGCACCACCGACTCTGGTCTACACATGACTGATGTTGGTACCTACCTAATTGATGTCAGTAACTATGTTTTCCTATGAGCGATGACTTTTTACCCACAAGCTCACCTTGGATCAAAACCCTATTTAAACTACCCTGCTCAAAATTATTTAGCCCCTTTGACTGATCTCTATCCATCATCTCCTCCATGAAAACCAAGGCTTTCTAGTTCTTAAGTTTGTCAAAGACATCTGACTTTCTCTTAAGAACATGCATCCCCTTCTCACTCATGTGACCAAGCCTACAGAGCCACATCTTTGCAATAGAAGGTGAATCAGTAATACAAGTAGATAGATAAAGAATACCTACTTTCTTACCACATGCTAATTCAAGTGCATCCACTGTGAGAGTTACTATACATTCCTCATCATCCAACTTTCCTAAAATTAGACTCCTCTTCAGGACTGGGACCTGCATGACATCCTTCAACACCCATGTGTTGGCCGTCTGCAATTTCAGCCACACTTCCCCTTTACCAATAATTTGACAAGGCTCACCAACCCCTAAATAAATCTTTCCAAAGTCTCCCTAGACATAATCATGGAAAAATCCTCTATTTTGGATTGCATGGAAAGAGGCAATAGAATCTAAAACCCAAGATTCTACTTTATCCAAGGAACATTCAAGAGCATCATGTGCAACAACACCTGCAACATCTGCTTCTTCATTTCCTTCATGTTGATCTTCTACCAACCAACAATCTTTCTTTACCTGCTCTTTCTTTCCATAATTTTAGAATTGATCATTCTTGCCATTCAATTTCTCCATTCTTAGTGTCCTTCTACCATTGCTATACTCCCACTCAATCAGAAACCCCTGAGAGTGACATGTAATCAACAAACGCTAACCTGCTCAACCGCTTGTTAGTTGATCCTAGCTATGATACCAATTGTCAGGATCCCTGCTCACTAAGAGCACACTTGATTACCTTTGTATAAGCAACTAAACACAGAATTTAACTAGAATTAAAATATAACTAGAAATCAGAAACAATACACACTTGTATTAACACTCTTCCAGAAGGAAATACAATAAAGAGATCACACTCTTCCCACACCTCTTGGGCATACCAGTAATCTTCCCTCAAGAGTTCTCTCTCTCAATTACAAACAATCAACTCAATAACTGAGTTGGTGTTTCAACCAGTTAGTAACAATACTACCAGTACCACCGAGTACACACACATACTCCAAGTAGATCTCACCTGATCTTGCACACTTGCAGATCAACCTAGTTTTGCACACCTACAAACCTAGATCTTACTTACCATGTAGATCTCACTTGATCTTGCTATACCGTAGATCAACTTGTCCTTACACACCTACCGACCTAGATCTTACACACCTAGAAGAACCCTTGTCCTTGCCTCACCAAGTCCTTATGATTCTTTCTTGGATAGAACCCTTCTGATTCTATAGAACCAATGATTCTACAGATTAAAATACAGCCCCATGAGTCTATTATATAGATCCCATGCAAACAATAATTAGACTTCCTAATTACAATAATTAGAAATGTAGCTCCAAGACTAAAATTAGTCTTTACATGCAAACAACCGGTTCATTAAACAAACTGTTCATGTAACTAACAGTTCTAAAACCACACAGGCGACCGACATTGGTCCATGTCTATCTGGAGATGACCGACATTGGCCGATCCATGACTGATGTCGGCGGCTTCCTGTCTACCTCTGACTGACATCGATTGGCCTGACTGACATCGGTTATTGTGACACTCCTCCATGTTTGCATCAGTGAAGCCTTTAGCTCCACAACCTAACACATACCAAAGCTTGTAGAACAACATGAGGGGTTAGTAAAGCAATCAAAACATGTTTAAGAGAATCTCAATTAAGCTAAGTATGAGTAAGACCCTAATACATTGAATATGAAGAGTAATATTATTTGAGCCAATACTTATGCTACTTATATCTACTAAAGAGAGGAGAACAAAGTTAGAATATACATACTTAAATGTGAACCCATCGAGACTCAATCTCTCCCTTGACCAAATGGGATTTGAAATAGGTTTTTATGGTTTGTAAGGATAACTAAGAAAGGCCCAAGCATCCAAGACTTATCCACAAGACTAGATTCTCCAAGTAGAAACCCTAAGCTAAGGCTCCTCAAGTAGAATGATGGAAGAAAAGATTGTAAAGAAGCATGATAAAATAATCTCTTTATTGCATATCAAAATAATGATTAAATGATCTTATATATATAAGTGGATCTCACCCTAAATCCTTCTGAATATGTTAGTTGTATGAGGTTGACCTAGTCAACCTTATATGTTTTTGAGAGATAAATCAATAGGTCTTAAGCAAAGTCAACTAAAGGGATAACAAAACTCTCAAGTGAAAATACCCAAAAATAGTAGAGGGTTAACCTAGTTGACCATATATAGTAATAAGAAGTTTAATAATATACAATTTGACCTAGTCAACATAGTACAATCAACTGGTAAAAGGGGGACAAGGTGAGGAAAAGAGGGATGGAAAGAGGAAAAAGACTAGAAGGGTGTACAAAGGAAGAGAAAAAGCTTAGGGAATGGTTTTAGGATCTAGTTAAGTTGGTAATAATGTGGAAATAAGGGACAACAATCCTATAAATCACCAAAGGTTTTCCCACCCCTTTTTTGGTGTGCCCCTTAGGGCATGCACCTAGAGATATTGAGTCTTAATGGGTTCCTAAAATATGTAAGACATTAGTGTTTGATAAAATTTGAAAAGATTATGTGTATATACAAACCTTTGAATCAAACTTGAGTGTAAGAGTCCTCAATACCTTTTGTAATATAGTATCTTTGTCAATTATCTCTCTAAGACCTTTGATGATGTTTATTACCTCATCAACCCTTAGAAGATAGGATGCCATAGTATATTCTTCCTTCATTTTGATACCTTCAAATTGCCTTTTGTAGGTCTACAACTTGGCTAGTTTTACCTTAGAGTCTCCTTCATAGATAGTCTATAATTTAACCCAAATTTCCTTGGTAGACTTATAATTGATCACTTTGGTGAACTTAGTCTTGGATAGACCATAAATGATAGCATTCATAACTTTTGAATTATTCTCACTCATCTTCATTCCAACAACACTAGTTGGAGTGGTTGGTGTAGTATAACCATCAATAATAGATTATTAAATATCAAGCCCAAAATACATGATATATGTCCTCATCCTTGTACTCCAAAATGCATAATTTGACCTATTCAATAATGATACTTGATTTATATAAAAACCCTACATCTATTGACTTAACATATTGTACCTTAGATCACCTTTAATTTGTTAATCTTGCAAAGATAGTCCAACTCTGATACTAATTGTTTGAAGTATAATCACTAAGGGGGGGGGGGGTGAATCAGTGATGTAAGATATTTTAAACTTCAATTGAAATCCTTTCAAACTATTAATCAATTATCATAAGCATTCATAAAGTATACAAGATGTTCATAATAATGAATATGAAAGATGATTCAAGATCACACACATAACACAAGATCTATGTGGGAAACCCTCTTGGGGAATAAAAACCACTCTCAAGCTTGCAAACACATTGACTACTTATCTTATAAGATGATAAAAAACAAGAGACCTTTTAGTGAATCACCCACTTCACAAGGAACACTCACCCCTAAGTATAAACAAGCACCCACACAACAACTTATTAAATTAACACCTCTAGAATTATGATTGTAGACCAATCTGATTAGAAACACAATGTATAATACCTTTATTTCAACTCATCACACTCAATCAAACTTTTTGATACAAGAAATGCATTCAAACACTCTTTTTATATCTCTCTAGACTTCTTTGCTTCACCTTTATCTTTTTTTCTCTTAATACATGGACATCCAAGTCTAGAAATCATTGATTTGGTATCCACTATTTATAGAGTCTTCATGCATATCAACATCTAAGTCAGCCATAAAACTTGTCTTAAGCCTTAAAACATCTAAAAAATCCCAATACCATCCTCACATGTCAGCCATAACATCTATGGGACACACTTAAGTAACCACACCTTTCAATTAGACGTTAGTATCCCTTATAGGTCTCATGGAGACCTATCCACCCATTCAACACTTCATCGAGCAAATAAAGAACATAATATCACTTTCAAATACTTGAGTCTATTCCATATGATTTATAAGACATCTCTAAAATATTACTCCTGTCAAAACATTATTTGCTAAAGCACAATTTGCTTAAACAACATTATGTACATTTTAGCACCATAAATGAACAAACATTAAAATTTGAAGCTCTATAAATTTGATTGTAAAAATATTCAGACCCTCTAACTAGGTTCTCTAGATTTACCTTAAAGTCCTCTACAACTTTTCCTTTTATACCATGATCAATTCATCCTGGATCAAAAGATATAGCTCAAATACTAAGCATTGGTTCTCCCTTGAAAATTTAAATATTTAAATACATATAGTCACTAAGAAAACATTAAACATCAAGCACTTTAATCTCATCTTGCATTCCCTATAAATTTTACTAATGTGCTCCATCGATCTCCATGGATTAGCCTAGTCTTTATCTTGAAATTCTCATCATTGATCTAATATCCTCTCTTCCATGATCATGCCACTTGGCAACTCCACATGCCATCTATGCATTGACTATTTGAATCAATTCAATCTATTAATATCCATCTATATGAGCACTTGCATTCCATTAATCTACTATCAACTTAATGATATTGAGACACTTGTCATTAGTGTGTGCCTTCTAAGAATCCTTTGATAATTTGACTTAATACACACCGTTAGATCAATTATGACAAGATCATGCACACCATTGGATCATTATGTAGTTTGATGAAGTGTTCATCATTAGATATTGATCTGATTAATATTCACCATTAGATCTAGACAATTTGACCTCATACTTTAACGCAGTTAAACTTGATGGTATCTAGTTCAAGACAATATACAATAACAACTTTGAAGGTTTATAACTTGAGATAAAAATCACTTCAAGACTCCAAATATTTAGGGTACCTTCTTAGAAATATATACAACATCTCCATGAAATCCTTTAACCTTGGTTGACTTTTTGAGTACCTACTTTAAATGCACAAATTTGTTGGTTCATTCATTTCAGTGATGATCTAGATTCTCTTAAGCTATAATATGAAAGATCCTAATTATAAATGATCAAATTACATATCAAAACTTCATCAAGACATATATGGATGCCTCATGGCCTCTTCTTTATCCTTACTAATTTGCATATATTCCATATATTATCCAAGATATCAATCTAATCACTTTGTCATTAATGCACTTGAATCATGCTCTCTTCGACATCAATGACAACCTAACATTAATGACCATGCTTAAAAAACATATTGGTGCAGTGTAAGACCTTGGATAGGACTAGGTCTTCCTCATAAATTACCAAATTACCATTCTAAACATGCTTTTTTAACAATTTTTTTCCTTTGTTTCCACGTCATTGGTGTTCCCTTTATGAATTGTAGTTAAGAAGATAGATATGACTTGGCCTTCCTCACAAAATTTTCTAATACCCAAGTCACAATGCAATTACATGTGTCAAATTTGAGATAAGTCATGATTAATCATGCATTATACATCATTGACATGTTTCCCATCTTGATATAGTATGTTTTATGCTTACTTTATTGATCTTTAAATTTTTTTATCTCTTATTTTCCGATTGCATGTAAAAATACAACCATTTTTTTCATGATTCCTAGCTTGAATTAGTGTGATCTATTTAAGTTAATTTTTCTAATTTTATTTCTCTTTTATACTTTCCAAAGTGATTTGGTATGATTGATTGACTTAATTTATTTATTTTATACCATTTGTATTTCATATGCCTTCCTTTTTATTACACTATTTTCATACTTCCCAGTGTGATATAGTGTGATTTTACTTGTTTTAATTTAGTGAAAATCTTTTTATGGTTTAAAATCATTTTTTAATCTCTTTTTACCATCTTTTGTTTATTATACTTAGTCATCTTTTTTAATTACACATTTCCCGTCATGATATAATATGTAGTGCATTTGTTTTGATTACTTGTACTTTTCCAAGTCATTTTTGCCTTTTTATTTTTAACCATGCATGTGTATCACATAATGTTTTAAAAGAAAACACTCCACATGTATTTCCCATAACATATACACCAAAATCTAAATACATGCGCTATAAAGAAATATATCCATGTATCAACATCCACAACCACAAAAAAATCATGAGATCAAAATCCAATTATATATATGTGTGTGTGTGTGTGTGTGTGTGTGTGTGTGTGTGTGTGTGTATCATGTGTTTTTTACAATACAAGTATAAAATATAAAATACATAGCTTTAACTCTATGGCTGGGCTCCATCTTTCCTATTATGTGTCTTAGCCACACTACCTCTAGATTCGTGGGATTGTCCCCTCTACATGTTACACTATATAAGGTAGTCTAGGATCCAAATCCTACCACCTATCCCTATAGGTTAGCCACTTGGGCTTGTACTTATCCAATCTAGATCATGGTATTCATGTGTACGGATCTCTCCTAAGCTAAGGCCTTCTAGGATTGTGCCTCTCTTGCTCCCTGCCCTATCAGTGGCTACATTCAATCCCTGCATGTTTTCAACTACCTCACAACCTCCCCCACCAATCTAAATTACTCTACCTAGGCTGAGGTGGATAGTACCACAAGATCATCAAATATGGTGGGGTCGTATGGTTCCATCACCACATCTAAAATATCATAGTGTGTAGCCAGGGACCCCATCTGACCTCCTCTATCATTAGATCTACAAAACCAAAACTAGATAGATATTATATGACATATATCTCAAAATTTATCCATCTACTATAATCATAGACAACTAGTATTATATATAAAAAGATTAAAATTACAACATTTCTCACTAGTCTCAGTGTCATCAACCACCATCTCTCTATCTACTCATCTGTAGAAACCCTTGTTTCCCCCAAATTCTGCAACTGTATGTTTTTGATTTGTTTTTATGTATTCTAATTTTTTTGATGTTTTTACATAAATAAAGATGCGATTTTGCAAGATAAATTCAAATAAATAAATAAATAGTAGTATACTCTTTCAACTAACTAAACTCTGATCTTCTTATTCACTTCAGATGGTTACAATAAAGATCTCTTGCACACATATGAAATAATATAAAAATATAGTCTTAAAAACCTAGTCTTTCTGCAAATCTGAAAATAACTCTAAATTTGGTACGGCACGAGTTTTAGTGTCAAAACACAGTCACCAACATCGGTTATATTGGCATCGTCGGTCGATACACTGCCGACGTTGGTCTCTTTCAGTCGATCTACTATGCTGACATCAAATTTTAGTCAGCCAAAGTCGGTCTCTGGCTATCGATATCAGTCTCTAAGCTCCTTACGATGTTATCTAGCTTGCTACAGAATGGTACAAATTCTATACAGGAGCAGAAAATAGTATGGCTTGTATGTTGGATGCCTGATCTCAAGAAATATGGCACTAATAGGGAAAAGCTTTAACAATTTTTGAAACAAAACCTAATGAAATAAATACTTGTAAACCTCTATGATAACTTTTGTATGAAGTTATGTCTCAAATTGGCAATAAATCAGCTGATATCTCATAACCTCTGAATTACACACACTAAAGAGTGTACATTCTCTAATGCAACTGGAATACTGGAAACCCTTAGCAAAATTTGTTTTCAATAATCAATAATTAATAATTATATGGCCTCCCTCTAATGAGAAACCCTTATATCCTCTAAAATATGTGCTTGCCCTAATTAGGGTTTCATAATTAAGAATTAGGGTTTCATAATTAAAATATGTTAAATAATTAATATTTAATTAAATCAATCAAATATTAATATCTCCCTCAATATATGTCTGATCCTTGAACCGACTAAAGCTGGTGAACTAGGGAGTGATTCTGTACATGATCATACCAAAATAGGTGTGCTTCACTAAGTGCCAAAAATCCCTAAATAATAGGAGCTTAGGCAAACATGTCTAAAAGAGCCCGAATGAAAGCTAACTGGAAAAATTTTGCTAATCGAAGCTAAGCCAAGCTCCATCATGACCCTCTATCCATCCTATCAGCCTACGAAGGTCGCATAATAGGCTAATCATCAACTCTGAAGATGTCAACTAAAAAGGGGACATGACAATCCACCTCTCCTAAAATTGCTTGTCCCCAAGTAATCATTGAACAATAAACCAATCAATCCACCTGGATTCCAAATGTAGTCATGATCTATACTGCTGTCAATCAATGCAAGCTCCTATAATATCCTTTGAAATACAACCAAGAGTAATCCATAATCAAACTGGTGAATGTAACTCAACCAAACTCCAAAATCCCAAATACCATATACACATTCCACCATGCTATGCGAAAGGCACACTCTAACTCTGCAACAACTCCCAAATGGAACTAAGCCAAGTGTGGAGAATCCACACATTATACCTCTATTCTGATCAACATATCTCTGCTAATCACCAGCCATGGTCTCATCACCCAAACTCTTATGCATCACTGATAATGAAGAGACATCACATGCTGGATAACAATAACACAAACCAAATATGTTGTCCATCAATTCCTACTCTAAGTCATGCACCGACAAATTGTCAACCCCAACACCTATCACCATATCAAGCTGACTACCATGCTCAACTATAGCACCCAACTCAATTAAATCTAACTTCAGTAGAAATGAACCAATATGAGCATCGAGGATAGATATATGCTCATCCCCATTGTCTCTAACAATCTCGACTATGGGTATCATCGGGTCACCAGATACCACACCCTGTGACTATACGAACTCTAGGAAAGACTGAAGTCACTCTAACTCCATGGTCACCTCAGCCAAATGAAACTATGACTCCTCGAAATCTAATTGTGTACTCTCAAGAATCTCAGAAGTCACCTCGAGCTATTGAGTAAGCTCACTTACCTTATCTTCCTTGACCAATAATACATCATATGTGGTACTGTCCCACTCCCTAAGAAAATCTCTATCGGCTACCAATCACATATAATCTTGTCTTAGAATCTGGATAGCCTCCCATAAAGAGTGGATCTCTGTCAAGGAAAAATAATTGCCTCCCTTCTCATCACTAGTAGGAGAACCCCACCCATAAACTGCTAACAACTGACAAGTAGCATCGAAATGCTCACAAGTGATAGCAATGTCTCACTCACTAACTCTCCACTAACTAGACACATGATTGTGCTGGCTGGTCAAACTCCTATACTCTACCCCTAGCACACTATCCAAAGGAGTAACCTCAGAATAGCTAACATCTGTAATACTACCATCCAAATTTGGTAGACCAACTGTTGAACTCATATCCTTAAATGTAGTGACTAAAACATCCACATAAACCTCTGTATCAAAAGAACCCACTGAAGATACTAAGTCCTCAACACTGTCCATAGCATCCTCCTAGTTGTCATCTGTAATAGTCAGAACATGGGAATCTTCTATAGAATCTACCATATCTGAAAGAACATCAATAATATGTGACCTAGCTATAAAAGAATGCTGAGTCACTGCCACATGCACTAACTCCTGGACTGAACTCACCTCAAGACAAAACTCATCCACATGTCAAAAAATTGGTGTAGGGACACCATTAATGGTTGATATCATATCACAAGCTCCTATCTCATGAGAAGCAAGGGACATGCTACTATCCCCAAACAAATCAGTAATGATATCATGCCATTGTAAAATGTCTCCATCATGTGTAGTCACAACACTAGTGGCTACTCTAATACCACTATAGAAACCCCTGTAGAGACCTCTTGTTCCTCCTTTTTGTTTGGTGATGTGGACCCTTTAAAGACAGATGTCATATACCGTGCTAATTTGTCTTCGGTCGTAGGGTGTGAAAGCCATTCATTCATCCTCCTCTGGTTTTCAACCAACTTGTTCAAACTTTGTTTAAGCTTCTCCATATTATTGCCCCACTATTTTTGATTACTTGAAGTAACCATGATTAACTAGCCGATTTAATGTCCAATCTACCCAACAGGATGGTAGGACAAAAGCTCTAATACCACTGTAGAAACCCCTGTTTCCCTTGAATTTTGCAACTATATGTTTTGGATTTGTTTTTGTTTATTCTAATTTTTTTGATGTTTTTACATGAATAAAGATGTGATTTTGCAAGATAAATTCAAATAACTAAATAAATAGCAGTATACTCTTTCAACTAACTAAACTCTGATCTTCTTATTCACTTCAGATGGTTACAATAAAGATCTCTTGCACACATATGAAATAATATAAAAATATAGTCTTAAAAACTTGGTCTTTCTGCAAATCTAAAAATAACTCTAAATCTAGTATGGCACAAGTTTTTGTGTCAAAACATAGTCACCAACGTTGATTATATTTTCGTCATCAGTCGATACACTGCCAACGTCAATCTCTGTCAGTCAGTGTACTATGCCGATGTCAGTTTTTAGTTAGCCAAAGTTGGTCTCTGGCTATCGATATCGGTCTCTGAGCTCCCTACAGTACTATCTAGCCTACTGCAGAGTGGTATGGATTCTGTACAAGAGTAGAAAATAGTACGGCCTATATGCTGGACACCTGATCTCAAGAAATATGGTGCTAATATGGAAAAGCTTTATCTAGACAATTTTTGAAACAAAACCTAATGAAATAAATACTTTTAAATCTTTGTGATAACTTTTGTATGAAGTTATCTCTCAAACTGGCAATAGATTGGCTGATATCTCATAACCTCTGAATTGCACACATTGAACAGTGTACGTTCTCTAATGCAACTGGAATACTAGAAACCCTTGGCCCAATCTTCTTAGAAAAACCCTTAGCAAAATTTGTTTTCAACAATCAATAATCAATAATTAATAATTATATGGCCTCCCTCTAATGAGAAACCCTTATATCCTCTAAAAGATGTGCTTGCCCTAATTAGGGTTTCATAATTAAAATATGCTAAATAATTAACATTTAATTAAATCAATCAAATATTAATATCTCCCTCAATATATGTCCGATCCTCAAACCGACTGAAGTTGGTGAACTAGGGAGTGATTCCACACATGATCATAGCAAAACAATTGTGCTCTGTTGAGTGCCAAAAATCCCTAAATAATAGGAGCTCAGGCAAACATGTTTGAAAGAGCCTGAATGAAAGCCAACTAGAAAATTTTGCTAATCGAAGCCAAGCCAAGTTCCATCATGACCCTCTATCCATCTTATCAGCCTACGAAGGTCACATAATAGGCTAATCATCAACTCTAAAGATGTCAACTAAAAAGGGGACATGACAATCTGCCCCTCCTAAAATTGCTTGTCCCCAAGCAATCATTGAACAATAAACCAATCAATCCACCTGGATCCCAAATGTAGTCATGATCTATACTGCTATCGATCAATGCAAGCTCCTACAATATCCTCTGAAATATAACCAAGAGGAATCCATAATCAAATTGGTGAATGCAACTCAACCAAACTCCAAAATCCCAAATACCATATACACATTCCACCATGCTATGCAAAAGGCACACTCCAACTCTGCAACAACTCCCAAATTGAACTAAGCCAAGTGTGGAGAATCCACACATCGTACCTCTATTGTGATCAACATATCTCTACCAATCACCAGCGATGGTCTCATCACCCAAACTCCTATGCATCACTGATAATGAAGAGACATCACATCTTAGATAGCAATAACACAAACCAAATCTATTGTCCATCAATTCTTGCTCTAAGTCATGCACCGACAAACTGTCAACCCCAACACCTATCACCATATCAAGCTGACTACCATGCTCAACTGTAGCACCCAACTCAACTGAATCTAACTTTAGTAGAAATGAACCAATACGAGCATCGAGGATAGATATATGCTCATCCCCACTGTCTCTAACAATCTCAACTATGGGCATCATCGGGTCACCAAATACCACACCCTATGACTGTACAGACTCTGGGAAAGACTGAAGTCACTCTAACTCCATGGTCACCTTAGCCAAATGAAACTGTGACTCCTTGAAAGCTAACTACGTACTCTCAAGAATCTTAAAAGTCACCTTGAGTTGTTGAGTAAGCTCACTTACCTTATCTTCCTTGACCAATAATACATCGTATGCAGTACTATCTAACTCCCTAAGATAATCTCTATTAGCTACCGACTGCATATAATCCTATCTCAGAATCTAGATAGCCTCCCATAAAGAGTGGATCTCTGTCAAGGAAAAATAACTGCCTCCTTGCTCATCACTAGTAGGAGAACCCCACCCATAAACTGCTAATAACTGACAAGTAGCATCAAAATGCTCACAAGCAATAGCAATGTCTCACTCACTAACTCTTCGCTGACTAGACACATGATTGTGCTAGTTGGTTGAACTCCTATACTCTACCCCTAGCACACTGTCCAAAAGAGTAACCTCAGAATAGCTAACATTTGTAATACTGCCATCCAAATTTGGCAGACCAACTATTGAACTCGTATCCTCAAATGGAGTGACTGAAACATCCACATAAACCTCTGTATCAAAGGAACCCACTGAAGATACTAAGTCCTCAACATTGTCCACAACATCCTCTTGGTTGTCATCTGCATAGTCAGATCTTGGGAATCTTCTATAGACTCTACCATATTTGAGAGATCATCAACAATATGTGACCTAGCTATAAAAGAAAACTGAGTCACTGCCACATGCACTAACTCCTAGACTGAACTCACCTTAAGACAAAACTCATCCACATGTCTAAAAATTGGTGTAGGGCCGCCATCAATGGTTGATATCATATCACAAGCTTCTATCTCATGAGAAGCACGTGACATGCTGCTATCCCCAAACAAATCAGTAACAATATCATGCCATTGTAAAATGTCTCCATCATGTGTAGTCACAACACTAGTGGCTGCTCTGATAACACTGTAGAAACCCCTATAGAGACCTCTTATTCCTCTTTTTTATTTGGTGATGTGGACCCTCTAAAGACGGATGTCATATACTGTGCTAATTTGTCTTCGGTCATAGGGTGTGAAAGCCATTCATTCATCCTCCTCTAGTTTTCAACCAACTTGTTCAAACTTTGTTTAAGCTTCTTCATATTATTGCCCCACTATTTATGATTACTTGAAGTAACCATGATTAACTAGCCAATTCAATGTCCAATCTACCCAACAGGATGGCAGGACAAAAGCTCTGATACCACTATAGAAACCCCTGTTTCCCCTGAATTCTGTAACTATATATTTTGGATTTGTTTTTTGTGTATTCTAATTTTTTTGATGTTTTTACATGAATAAAGATGCAATTTTGCAAGATAAATTCAAATAACTAAATAAATAGCAGTATACTCTTTCAACTAACTAAACTCTGATCTTCTTATTCACTTCGGATGGCTACAATAAAGATCTCTTGCACACATATGAAATAATATAAAAATATAGTCTTAAAAACTTGGGCTTTCTACAAATCTAAAAATAACTCTAAATCTAGTATGGCACAGGTTTCTGTGTCAAAACATAGTTGCTGACGTCGGTCTCTGTCAGTCAGACTACTATGCCAACGTTAGTTTTCAGTCAGTCGAAGTCAGTCTCTAGCTACTGATATCGGTCTCTGAGCTCCCTGCGGCGTTGTCTGGCCTACTATAGAATGGTACAGATTCTATACAGGAGCAAAAAATAGTATGACCTATATGATGAACACCTAATCTCAAGAAATATGGTGCTAATATGGAAAAGCTTTATCTAGACAATTTTTGAAACAAAACCTAATGAAATAAATACCTGTAAATCTCTGTGATAACTTCTATATGAAGTTATCTCTCAAACTGGCAATAGATCAGCTGATATCTCACAACCTCTGAATTACACACACTGAAGAGTGTATGTTCTCCAATGCAATTGGAATATTGAAAAACCTTGTCTCAGTCTTTTCAGAAAAACCCTTAGCAAAATTTGTTTTCAACAATCAACAATTAGTAATTATATGGCCTCCCTCCAATGAGAAACCCTTATATCCTCTAAAAGATGTGCTTGCCCTAATTAGGGTTTCATAATTAAGAATTAGGGTTTCATAATTAAAATATGCTAAATAATTAATATTTAATTAAATCAATCAAATATTAATATCTCCCTCAATATATGTCTGATCCTCGAACTGATTGAAGATGGTGAACTAGGGAGTGATTCCACACATGATCATACCAAAATAGGTGTGCTCTGCTGAGTGCCAAAAATCCCTAAATAATAGGAGCTCAGGCAAACATGTCCTAAAGAGCCCAAACGAAAGCCAACTAGAAAATTTTTGCTAATTGAAGCCAAGCCAAGCTCCATCATGACCCTCTATCCATCCTATTAGCCTACGAAGGTCGCATAATAGGCTAATCATCTACTCTAAAGATGTCAACTAAAAAGGGGACATGACATCATCTTATAAACATCTCCTCCATAGATCACCTCCACACTAGTTTAAATCTAAGAAACACCACTCATGCACACCTTGACTCTCTATTGACTAGCTCTATCCTAGATCGGTTGTTAGGTCATCTTGTGATGCTACCTTCACATATGCCCAATCTCACTGGTAGTGCCTCTATATATGGTGTGGCTGAGGTGGTTTATACTTCTCCTATTATAATATTATTACATCCCTATATCCACATCCATGTCCTCCCTTCCTTTGGCTACCTAGTATCATGTTTGACCAATCCATGGTCTCACATGTCATAACCTAATCTTAGGTCTCTTGATTAGTAGTCCTCCTCCTTCTCTCACCATTAACTCTCTATCATGCCATGCCCAAAAATTAGGCACTACTAGAGGATATGCTAGGTGTAGGATTCAAAACTACCCTAGTAAGTGTGCCACTAATTATGTCTCTTTCCACTAGGTATAATGGCCCATGATCCACACCTGAGCCAACCATATTGCCATGGTCAACCAACTAGGCTGAATAGTATTAATATGTGTATGGTTGCTACATAATCTCCCCTAATCATCTACAAAGCTATAACATGGGGCACTGCCCATGCTACCTAGTAATACCACCATCTAGTCACCTGTGGTAACTTATCATCCATCATATGGGGTAACCCAAATAGTTGATACATAGGGAACCTATCATATATCTAAGAACTCAACAAAACCAGCAAACTTATGGTCATCTACCCTTTAGATAACATTAAATACATATCATGCATAATGTAAACCTAGATGATATATCTAAATTCATATAGTTATCCTTGATCTAAAATGGACTAAAATAGGGCTATCTCATATAACAGTACCTTACCATCTGATTTGTAACATAACACTCATGTTATCATAAGTCCAATCATAGCCTTCTAGATCTCTAGAATTTTTATGATATATACATCAAAAATATTGACCTACAAACCTAGGTATATCTTATCTAAGAACATCACCCACATGGCTAGTGCTCATCTCTCTTCAATATCATCTTTTGTCCCTATGATAATTGGTGGCCCTCTTATAAGTAGTCCAAGAAAAGCATGGACATCCTCTAGCATGATATCCACCTATATAGTATTCCCATCTGCCACCCCTAGAAAATTATTGGTTAATTTCTCCCATTCTCTAAGGAATATCAAAAAAAGATCAACATTAAGTGGGATACACCTCATCTCTATGAAACTTACTAGGCCCAGTACAAATATTCACACTCTATCCACATTAGTCAACTGCTCCAACATATCTAGTAGCCATGATACATCTATTAGTGACTAGTACCTTTAGTGTATCTACAAAATATCTGAAAAAAGGATGTATCAAATCTCCATGTCATTAATCATCAAAATAAATTCTTAAAATTTCACAAAACTTAGCTAGTTTTATTTAGTTTTTCCATTTTCTACAAAATCAACCTATTCAATACTAAATGAGCCCTGTACTTTCTTTGGGATACCAAATTTGCCTTGTAAAATTACTACTAAATCAACCTATCAAATTTTATATCTATTATAAGTTGTCATTGATGTCATGTGGATTGAGATTGTCATTAATGTCAAAATAAGTGTGAGGTATGGGGATCCAATGGAGTTTCTTGTGAAACATAGTGAGGAATGATGAAATGAGTGATTACAAGTCCTTTATAAAGGATAATGTCATGAAGTAAGTTGAGGATTATGAGAATATGTGAATAATTATTTTACCATGGCATGATAATGATTATTAGAGTGCATCTACAGTGGTAGGAAGGCTAGTTTGAGGCATAGTCATTACATGAAGAGACCTAGTAAGAAGGCACATGCTTGGTAGCTTGTTGAGAAGAGTAGTGTGAGACCTATATGAAGAATTTTGGAAAAATGTGAGATTTTTATGATTTAATTTGACATTTATATGAGGGTTTGGGAATAATTTAAGTGGTTTGAAAGTGTGATCAAAGTCCAAGTATAAATGGTAGTCCTAGGCCTAGTGTGCAAAGAAACCTAATGATGTCTAAAAAGGTGTCAAGTTGAGTTCCCAAGGTGAATATAGATTATATGATATTTTATAGAGGTGTAATAGGTTTATTCAATCATTTTTATGAAGTTTGAGGTCTTCAGGTGAAGTAAAAAGCTCTCCAAACCCAAGAAGGAGATTTTGATGCTCATTAGTACATGTAAAATTTACATGGTGTCTTAATCTCTTGGGGGGAGATGTAAAAGGGTCTTATAAATTGTTTCCAATCATTATGAGTTGGTTTCAAGAATAATACTATATGAACAAATGCTAAGAATGTAAATTGGTCTAAAAACCTCTTAATGACCTGATTGAAGAGATCTTGTTGGAAATGGACCAAAATGGATTAGAAAATATATTTTTATGATTGTGTGTTGTATAATATTCCATCAATAATCTCTAAGTGGTATTGGTTTGTCAGGGAAGTGATTATAAGCTACAAAAAAACCCTTATTTCTAAATAATTTGATATAACAGGAAGGGTTGACTAAGTAAATGCATGAAAATAGATGGAGGTTGAAGTCAAATAATTTTTTTTGTTAAACATTATTTTATTTTTACAATTTATATATTTTGTGTAAAATATTTTGGTCACTCAATTTGACCTATTACTAAACTGGGCTAAGAGTGAAGACAGTGAGAAAAACTAGTCAAAGTGAGAATGTGTTTAGGGATTGGTTGTAGAGGATTAGGGATGAATTAAAATGGTTTAGGTAATTTATCAATAATTTTACCTCACATTATATTTTTTATAATGTTTAAATGTGCTCACATATAATCAAGAAGTTGTTCACAAGATGACATGTCCAGTGAGGTAAGATAGTAAAGGAGTGAGGTTCAAAATTTGATCTATATGTTCAAAATTTGTAATTGAAAATCTATAAATTTATGATTTTAGTTGGTATAATTATGTTTAAATATCATTTAAATTCATTAAAATTCCATTTAAGTGTTTTTATAGGTGTTGGAATTCATGTTCACCATGACTAGTTCATTAGGTAGAATGATAGTCATGAATAAGTGAGTGAGAATGGTGAGTTGGAGGATATTTTCAATTAGTTGAAGAATATAATGAATATTAAATTTTTTTTGGAAATATTTTATCTATAAATTATTTTTTTGAGGTTAATAATCTCTTTAAGGAGTTGAGTTGTGGAAGCCAAAATGGCTTATCTAGCTTTGTAAGGACTGTGTAAGAGAGGCTTGAGAAATTGGTTTGTAAGACCAATGGTTGATATATTAATAAATGTTATATATATTTAATTATTATATATATTTAATTTATCAAACATTAATTTTAATTTATAATTTTTTAAAGTACACTTAAATGAGCTAAAAATAGTATTATTTAAGACTATGTTTTTAGGGTCTCTAACAGTTTTCTATGTGTTAATGAGTTTGATGTTCCTATGTAATTTTGATTAGTTTGAAAGTAATAAAATATATATTTTATTTAATATATGTATATTTATATATTATAAATTATTTTTGAGTGATTAAATTTCCTATACAGTTGGCAATGGTCAAATATTCTTGACTATGTTTTGGTAGTTTCTGGCAGAATAGAGTGAGATTTTTGAAGGAGTGTTTCTAAGTATTTGGAGCTTGAGTAATGGTGATTAATTGATTTAATTATCACCTTGAGGTAATAAATTTTATATCCATAAATTTATTATGCATTTAATTTGTTTCTATAGGATGTTTGAGTTGTATCTTTTTAAACTATGTTTTTTGGGTATTTCGGCCTAATAGTTCTTTAAGGCCTATTGAATTTTTCATGAGATGAGCAAATGAAGTGTGAGTTATTGAGAATTTAGGAGGATATTTTAGGTTTAAAATTAATTTTTAAAAATGTTTTAATACTTTATTTATCTAAATATGAGCAATAGTGATTCCAAGTGTAACGTGTGGTTGAGATAGACCTATTTGCATTAGGTCTCCATAAGGCCTAATCATAGTTTTGGTCTCTATGGGTTATGACTGACCTAAGTTATGGTTTTTTCACATTTTTAAATTTTTAAAATATTTATTTTTGGTTTGACACTAATGTATTGATGTGTTTGGCTGACCAATGTGGATGAGAGCAAGTGTTTGGTAGAAATACAAAGCAAAATAGACCTATTTGATTTTTCTGAGTGAATGAGGAGATAAGCAAAGAAAAGAGATAAATGGAGGATAATAATTAGTTCATGTATACCATAAAAATTAGTAAAATATAAGTCATTAATATATAATATATTTTCTATAGGTGGATGACAAGGTCAGCTAACCTAATGAGCCTATCAAGAGGCATATTGAGTGAATGAGCCTAGAAGGCTATTTTAGAGGGGTAGAATTATATGAGTCAATTTTATATTGAGATAACATTAAATATTAATCATAGTTGTGTTATATGTCTATTCCAAAGATTTTATTTCATATAGATAAGATAAAGAATCTAAAAAAGAGGTCACGATCAGTTGAGAGTGTAGGCACTATAATTTCATACCCTATGGATGATTAATTAGGTGTTATAGGTCCTTATTTTTATTCAAATATCCTAAATAATTCATATACTAAGTTTTATTATATTTACCATTTATAAATTTATAAATTTCCTTTTACTATTACCTTTCCACCCCCCCAGCCTCTTAAGTCCATTTATAACCTAAGGAATCTACCCCCTAACCACTTTACCCCTATATGAGTTCGTTACCAGAAACTACATGTGTATCAAAGACAATTTTACCCATGGTTGAAACAAATGTGACAATTTGGGTGAATCAACACTAATTTTCCCATAATTGATGTTTATTCTTTGGATCAATGTCGATCCATGAATACCTACCCAGCCTCTGCATTTTGGACCCAGACACTCAGAACCTTGAATTGTTACTATATTTATTAGAGAATTAGTGACATCATTAACCATAATTTTCCAAAATTTCACTTCTTTCAATCGATATCCTCTATCAATATTGACAAACTACTTACATTTGTGGAAAAATTCCATTTTGATTATAAATGGATCGAAGGTAAGTAATTGTGTTTTATTTATATCATTTTATATCGATTTTTCTATTGTTATCTATATAAATAATCTTTAGAATACTATATATATCCCTCTATATTTATTAATTAATATTTGTCATCCAATATATCTCATATGTTCTCTATTTTTATTAAGCTCAGTCATAGAGAGAATCACTATTGATTCATTCTGAATCAACATTGATTCTACAGATCAACACTGATCTTATCAATATCAACATCAATCCATTGTATTTAATTTGTAGGACTTGAGACCTTAATAATTGACCCCTATTTACAATCCTTTATTGATTTACTATCATTTTAATATGGTATTTTTATGTAGATTACTCTACCATGCTTAGTACATTATGTAATCAATATCATTGATCTCCCTATAGTTTCCCAACCCTTGTTTATTGATCAGAGTGACATAGATTTCAAGCTAGCCATATATGTAATTATTTATTCACCCTCTCTTGATTCCACTGAAGACCAACTAGCTATCATACAAGATGATATAGACTTTTTTGCTTCAACTCACTAAGAAGAATATTACATTTATATTGAGAGATTAATCGAGGACTAAATCTTAATTATCATTTTTATCTTTTTTTAATCTATTATAGTTTAATATGTTGTTTATCCACTTTATTGTGTAAATAAGTGAGCTAACATCCATTACAGGAAGCTCACACCTTCCCAAGATTAGTTTCTAACCAAGTAGCTCACCCAATTATCTATTAATCCATTTTTGTCAAGTATTTAAATGTGTGTAGGTTATTCTTCCCAACCAAAAAGAATCTCTTACTATCACTAGATTCAAAGTGGTACACAACATATTCCAATCCTTAGGTATTCACCATAAACCCTATTTTGATATGAGTTTTTAGTGAGCAATATTTAAATTAAAGAAAAATGAAAAACTACTTAAACAAAGAGAGTAATAAGGTATCTTGAGGTGATCAAGATTGTCTTGGTTGGTTTTGTTCTTAATCAAGATGGAGTTGAATCTTCCTTAGAGGTTGGATCTTTTAGAAGTTTCCTTGAAGTGGTTGGGTTGATGCCAAGTAACTTAGGGGGTTGGAGCCTCCTTGCAAGTTGGAGCTTGTTAAAGACTAGTTGAGTGGATGCTTGACTAGGTAGGGGTTGGTGCCTCACTAAATATTATCTCATTTATTATAGGATATTAGTACAAGTGGTGTGATAGTGGGTTTTATCTCCCATGAGGGTTTCTCACTTATATCTAGTATTCATGTGTTGATATCTTTCTTCATGCTTAAGTGATTGCCTTTTTATGCATTTGTTATATCTTTATGTTAGTTTGAATGGTTAATGAATAATGTATGGAATTGAGCAAAAAAATTGTACACTAATTCACCTCCCCCTCTCAATGGTTATTCTTCCAAAAATTTGTATAAGATCAGGTACTTGAATAAGTTTGGTAGCTTGAAGGTGATCCTAGAAGCACAAGATGGCTAAGAAGCTAAGGAAATAAAATCAAGATTAAAAATTTGTGATCAAAGTTGTTAAAGAACATATATGTAGTTTGAAGGGTGACATGGAAAAAGATGCTACAAGGGATAAAAATATCATCAAGGATATTTATGATCAATTAGTGGTTAAAAATGAAAGTCTAATTTCAAGAGAAGAAGAATGTAGACAATTTAAGATAAAGCTAGATTCTGTGAATATTGAGCATGGGAAGTTCATAGTTAAAATAAGCAAGATTGAGGAGAGTAAAGAATCAAATCTGGTGAAGTGCTCCAGCATAAATGTCAACATAAATAAATCTATCAATTATCCCAAAGAAATAAGCTTTTGCAATTCATTTCATGGCCATTGTTTTGCTTGTCATCATTTTGGTCACAGGGAAAGAGATTGTATAAGGAGAAGCAATTGGTCAAATAAAGATTACAATCATCATCAAGAAAGAGGTATGAGTAATATGGTGTGTTATTGTTATAATAATATTGGTCACATTGCTAGATTATGATCAAGTAGTTTCTCAAGTCATGATAAGACATATGGATCTTCTAGACTAAAGAAGAAAAGATAAACCCAGGTATACAAATCTAAGATAGTTAAGTCTAATCAAGTTGGGCCCAAGAATGAATATGGATTACTTGACATAGTAGAATTAGGCAAGAAGGTATATAAAGAAATCTTGTTATCAAAATTTGTTGAAAAGATAGAAATTACTAGTCCTAAGCAACCTATAAATCAAAGAGAATTTATCGTTGTAATTGAGCATGAGCCTTGTCAAGATTCCCTATTATTAACTTCTCATGTTTTGGAAGGTATAACATTTGAAAAAGTTGAGAAGTTGAACAACATCATGGATGTTGATGATAGTGAGCCAAAGAAGGTTGAAAAGCCTAACAATATTCTAAATGAAAGTAATTAGTTTCATGAGTGCAAGATTATCAAGGAGGTAAGAAAGGAGATGTGGATATCTTCTAAGTTCACTTTATTCTAGCCTCTATGGAATATGGTGTCTCTACTAGGATTCATATAGACATTTATTTTTTCAATGGAATCTTGTGAAGATTCTCAGTGGTCCTATATTGAGAGGGAGTCAACTTGTTGGTCATAATCATATTTTGGTTGTTTAGTCATGACAGTAAGTAGCAAAGACAAAACTAGTAGAGTAAGAGTTGAAGATTGGTCTATAATACCAATGCCTTTGAAGATAGAAAATGTTTATGATGTGATCCATGGTTTGAGTTTGTTTTAAGAGTGGAATGGTAGGTTGTATGTGATTTTTAAGTATTCCAAAAAAATTTGTTGGTGATCATGTTGTTGTAACATCCCAAGAAGTCTTTAACTTGATGAATATTGTTGTAAAGTCTCTCAAAATATTGTGTTGTCATTGTATTGTTCCATTACTATCAAAGATAACCTCATAAGGTCATAAAGGAAACATGATGACATGTTTTAGATGGTATAAATAAGATTAAATGATCTAAGAATGATAAAGTTCTAAAGTTTCTTAATACGGTATTGATAGTGTTTGTTGAAGTTGATCCATTGAGTTATTTTTGAAGAGTATTAGACCTAGTATGACTATGTGTTAGACAAAAAGATACCTTGTAGTGGTTTGAGCCATGATGGTTTGTGATGCTTGAAGGGAAGTTATTTGATGTTATGAAAAGTATATGGATTTTTTTGTGCCTAGTTGATGTGGTCTTGTTGGCCCAAGTAGTCAGTGTTGAACCAGAAGGAATAAATCCATCTCATTTAAGTCTTCATGAGACATATTGGTGTTTGAGATTTATGGATATTTAAGAAACTAAGTAAACGAGTTATGTGTTTTTTTTAAATATTTAGTTTGTGGTTTAAAATAAATTTATCTAGGTAGAGAATAGAGTTAGGGGGATCTAAATCAAGTCTCTAGAGAAGCTTAAAGAGGAGTAAGTATGGATAAATGGGGAGCTTGCTTATTCTATGAATGGTTAGGTCCAAGGATCAGTGGACTATGTGTGATGACCTTGTGAAAGTGTATATGATAATTTGTCATTAATGTTAAAGAGGGAGAGAGATAATATTGATGGATAAGTTGTATATTGAAAGGATGCTTAGCTTGAAATAAGGTTTGCCATCAATGTGGTTTACCACCAATGACAAAGGAGGAGATTATTGAAAGTTGTAATTGATTTCACATGGATTGATCCTATCATTTATGTCAAAATAAGTGTGAGGCATGGTGATCCAATGGAGTGCCTTATGAAGCATAGTGAGGAATGATGAAATGAGTTATTACAGGTCCTTAATGAAGGATGATGTTATGAAGTAAGTGAGTTGAGGATTTTGAGAAGATATGTAGTAGTATTTGACTTTGGCATGAAGTTTTTTGTCATGATAATGAGTCTTAGAGTGTATCTACAATGGTAGGAAGGTTAGTTTTGAGGTATAGTCCTTACATGAAAAGACCTAGTAAGAAGGCATAGGATTGGTAGCTTGTTTGGAAGAGCAATGTGAGATATATATGAATAAGGTTAGAAAAGAGGTTTTTAGAATAATTAAAGAGGTTTCAAAGTGTGATCAAGGTCCAAGTATAAATGGTGGTCCTAGGCCTAGTGTGTAGAGAGATCTAGTGAGGTCTAATAAGGTGTCAATTTGAGTTTTCAAGGTGCCTAGAGATCATTTTTTATTTTATAAAGGTTTAAGAGTTTGATTAAATAATTTTGATGAAGTCTCATGTCTTGAGGTGAAGGAGAAAGAAAGAAAACATGTTTTAAGGTCTCCAAGTTTGAGAAGGAACTTTTGATGCTCAGTTGAATGTGTAAACTTTTCATGGTGTCCTAATATATTGGGGATAGATTTAAAATGGTCACATGAATGATTTAGAATCATTATTAAGTGGTTTTAAGGATAATACTATATGAACAAATGCTAATAATGTAAACTTGTTTAAAACCCTCTCAAACCCCTCTTAATGGTCCAATTAAAGAGATACTGTTGGAAATTTCCCATATTTAATTGGAAAATATATTTTTATGATTTTAGGTTGTATATGAATCCATCAATCATCTCCACATGTCAATGGTTTGTCAGGGTAATGAGTAGAAGCTATAGAAAAACCCTTATTTCTAAAGAATTTGATATAACAGGAAGGGTTGACTGAGTCAATGCATGGAGATGGATGTAATTTGAAGGTAAATAATTTTTTTATTGACCATGATGTTATGTTAACAAGTTATAGCCTTTATGTCAACTATTTTGGTCACTCAAGTTGACCCATCACTAAACTAGGCTAACAGTGAAGACAATGAGAAAAATCAATCAAAGTGAGAATACATTGAGGGTTTAGTTAAAGAGGATTAGGGATGAATTAAAATTATTTATGTAATTTTAAATACTTGAACCTCACATTCAATTTTTTTATAATTTTTAAAGGTGATCACATACAAGCAAGAATTTATTCACAAGATGACATGTCTAGTGAAGTAAGACAGTGAAGGAGTGAGGTTCAGAATTTGATCTATATGTTCTACATTTATCATTATAAATATATAAATTTTTGATTATGTTTTATTATATTATGATAAATTAACAAATTAATGTATTAGAATTTCATGGAAGTGTTTTGACAGGTGTTGTAAGTCATGTTCACCATGACTAGTTCATTAGGCAAAATGACAGTCCTAAGTAAGTGAGTGAGAATGGTAAGTTGGAGGATATTATAACTTAATTGAATAATTAAATGAATATAAAATTATTTTATTGGATTTATTTTATCTATAATTTATTTATGTTAGGTTAATAATATCTTTAAGGAGTTGAGTTGTGAAAGTTGATACTAACTTTGTAAGGACTGTGTAAGACAGGCTTAAGAAATTGGTTTGTAAGACCAATGGGTGATATTTGACTCAATGTTATATCAATTTAATGATGATATATATTTCATTTATAAAATATTAATTTGAATTATAAGTGATTAAAGTACCCTTATATGAGTTAAAAATAGTATTCTTCAAGATTGTGTTTTTAGGGTCTTTGACAGTTTTCTATGTGCTAATGAGTTTGATGTTCCCATGTCATTTTGATTGGTTTTATTGTAAAAAAAACATGTGGTTATGTTATATAAGTTTAATAATATATTATAAATTATTTTTTATTTATTTAAAGTGCCTATATAGTTGTCAATGGTCAAAGATTCTTGACTGTGTTTTGGTAGTATCTGAAAGAACAGAATGAGTTTTTTGAAAGAGTGTTTTTGAGTATTTGGAGCTTGATTAATGGTGCCTAATAAATTTAATGATTTCCATGAGGTAATAAAGTTTATATAAATATTTTTATTATTTTTTAAAGTGTTTCTATAGTATGTTTGAGTTGTATCTTTTTAGACTATGTTTTTGGGGTATTTAGGCCTAACAGGGCTTTAAGGCCTAATGAAGCTTTCATGAGTGAGCAAATGAAGTTTGGATTATTGAGCATGGATGAGGTTATTTGAATTTTTTTTTTTTTTTTTTTAATTATTAATTTTTTAAGGTCCATATGAGCCATAGTGATTCCAAGTTTAACTTTTGCTTGATATAGACCTATTTGCATTAGGTCTCCATAAGGCCTAATGGTGGTTTTAGCTTCTATGGGTTATGAATGACATAAATGATGGTTTTTTCACATGTGAAACATGTTATAATATGTATTTTTTTTCTTAAAATAATGTATTTATGTGTTTTTCCAACCAATATGGGTAATATCAAGTGATTGGTATAGATGCAAGGCAAAATATGCCTATTTGGTTTTGTTGAGTAAATAAGGAAATAAGAAAAGAAAAGAGCTCAATAAATGAACAAAAGTAGGCAATGTATAACATAAAAATGAGTATAGGATAAATAATTAGTATATAATATATTTAATATAGGTTTATGACAAGGTCAGTTGACCTATTGAGCAAATGAGCCTAGAAGGCTGTTTTAGAGGGGTAGAAGGTTGGAGAGTTGAATGAGTTGATTGGATGTTGATAGAGCATAAGATATTAATAATAATTATTTTACATGTGTATTAAATAGAGTGTATTTAATATATATAATATATATAAGCTTAAGAAGAGGTCAACATTAGTTGAGAGAGCAACAAGGTGTATTGAAGTGATCAAGCTTGTCTTGGCTAGGTTGGTGCTTAGTCAAGAGGGAGTTAGAGCTGCCTTATAGGTTGGAGCTTGAAGAATTTTCATTGAATTTTATGGGTTGGTTCAAATTCACTTAAAGTTTTGGATCCTCTTTTAAATTTGGATCTTGCTAAATACTAGTTGAGTCGGTGCTTGACTAGGTAAAGGTTGAAGCACCTTGTGGGATTGGTGCCTCACTAAATTTTGTTTCATTGATTATAGGACATTAGTCCAAGTGGTGTGATAGTGTTTTTTTATCCCCCATAATTTTTTTACACATATATATAATATTCATGTGTTTATATCTTGCTTCATGCTTATGTGATTGACTTTCTATGCATTTACTATATCTCTATGTTAATTTGAATGGTCAATGAATGATGTATGAAATTGATTGAAAAGTTTATAAAATGATTCACCCATAACCTATTAGTGGTTTTTATTCCAAAAATATAGACCACCTTATTTCCTTTTAATACTACATTGGGCCTATTATACATAATTAACCTTTGTTATCAATACTATATCGACCATTTTGAATAGACTATATCAGCCTTGTTATACATAGTTAGCCTTGTTTCTCTTACCAAATAAGTCATCCCACTACTATGTAGTCAACCCCATATTTTTAAAATAAATTTTCCCACTAGTATGGAGTCATCCTTATCATTGTTCCTCACCTTATGGACTAAGTCAACTAGGTTGACTCTACTCATCCATATCAATGACTTTTTGACCATTTACCATAAATGTCTTTAGCATTTATTCATCTGAATTCTTCCTACCCAATACCCCATTATACCCTTAGTATACCTAAATTTTTCTTGAGTTTATTTTAGTGCCTAAATTTTGCCTACCAACCACTTTTCTATATTTATCTAAATTTCAAATGAAAATATTCTAAAATTTGAATTTCCAATAATTTACTTATGTTGCACTCACTGCGGCTGCTATGCATCTTCCCCATCTTGTCATATCCTCACCATGATGGATATTTAGTCTCCAAATAGGTCTCTTATATCTCTATTTTATCAACATATAAAACATAAAAATTGAAAATTTTTACACCCTATTTATATTTACCATTTTAAAAAAAATTACTATTCAAATATTTACTGCCAAATTTTGTATTTTGATCATATATTTGTCTTTACTTACTCTTTTTCCTAAATTTAGAATGTTATGGAATCCTAAAATCATAGAGAATATTTTCACCTATTATATGTCTATGTTACAAAAATTTAATTTTTTTTCTTTTGGCTAACTTCTACATGTTTACCTAATGTTCTCTACATTGAACAGCTTCACATTTCTTGCATATCATTATTTTAATACATAACTAAGGTAAGTAAATGTATGTATTTTTTCAAATTTGTCTTTCATTTATCTTATTTTATCTTTATTATAATTTATTTAGCTTTAGCATTATGTGTTTCTATGTTCTTTTTCTGAAGCAACATCTTGTATTGTACCTAAGTGACACGTGATGAGCTTCAAGTGGGGTAAATGTATACACATAATATTTTCAAAATTTATCAATTACCGATGATTTATCTCTTGCAATAACCTATCAAGTTCCTTAATGGGTACATTTAGAAATGGGTGGGTAGACCATTAGTGGTTCACAGGATTGTTGTCCCTATACTATCACTTACTATCTACACACCCATATCCTAACAACATTCCCCTAAGATTTTCCTCCTCTTTTTCACCCTTCTCTAGTCATTTTATACCTTCAATATCCCTTCCATAACCTAAAATATTTTTTTATGATTTATGTTACACTTTCAACCCCATCATCCTTGTACTCTAATTGATAAAACTTATTTAGGGTCTAGGTTAGCCCCTGGCTAACCTAGACCAAGACCTAATATATTTTATCAATAATGATACAAGGTCGATTAGGTTAACCTTGTTAGCCCAAAATTTCAAAAAGGACTAGGGTTATATCTACCTATCCACCATTTATTATAGAAGAGAAGAATAAGAGATATATATTATGCATCTACTTATCCACCATTATAGTTGAGGAGATAGCTTGGGTTTTCATAAATTCTTTCTAGATACAAATTTTGTCTTATGGAGAAGTCTTTCGGATGCATTGATAGGTTTGGTATCCTAGAGCTCATTTATCTTTGTCATCCTTACATATCATAACAACCTCTTGCTAAGCACCTTGGTTAAGGGAGAGATTAAGGCTCAATGGGTTCATCTTCAAAGGTAAGTATTCCTAACTTTGTTCCCCCTTTTTAAGAGCAGATAAATATGAATTTGTACTTCTCTCCCATGCATTAGTATTCCATATAAATTGATGTAATTATATTTATCTTATGCATGTTTACTTCTTATGTTTATTACCCCTAATTTGTGATAATCTTTGATGAGCACTAGATTAGACTTTAATTTACTTATTATTAGTTTAGTGAATATGAAAAAATAAGAACTAGTTAGGGTTATTGTATAGTTTTGCTTGACTGGAGGCTTTGGAGCCCTCCCTAGTGAATTTATTGTGGTAAGAGATCCCTTGGCTAGGTCTAGCAGATCCATCTTGATCATGACCTTAAATATCTATTGTATCCATAATCAGAATTGTAAGTAAGATTTATCTTCTCTTATATAGGATTGATTTATAGATAGTTGTATTTCCCATTGCATACACCCTCCACCAATTTATTACCATTTACATGTAGAGTAAAAACATCCTTTGAATGGTATCATAGATGTGTATCATATATCAGTGCCATCTATGCCATGAATCACATTTGCATAGCATGGGATGGTAGAAGATGGATCAGATTTACACTATTTTTTGAGCTCACATTGATCACCAGCCTACTTAAGTGTCATGGTTGATAATGGTTCAAGTGTATAAATGTATAAAAACACACTTATTTATCATCTTAGATACATATATTAGGATTTTCTTCCCACCACCATGGTCATAGAAGGATTCAATAGTCATATTTAGTTATCCATTAGTGAGATTACATTACCATTACACATTGGTCCTTCACAAATGGCCACTAGATTCATAATAGTGCCTAATGTATGGGTATTTGATATAATATTGGTATGCCCTTGGATTTCGTAGATTCATGTAGCTCTTTATACAACTCAGATGCTTAAAGTATATATATATATATATATATATATATATATATATATATATATATATATATATATATATATATATATATATATATATATATATATATATATATATATATGATAATGAGGTCATTACATTTTTAGGTATCCCTTATGATTACCCTTTATTATAGACATATTTGGTTACTACACAACAAATTTCAAGTGAGCCACGTGAAAAGGTTTATGCTACTCAAATATTTCCATAGAAGATATATACCCTTACATGGATGCCTATTTTTGAGAGGTCTTTTCAATAGAGATTTGTTACAGATTATATATAACCTCTCTCTAGTTATACATGTCCTTAGTTGATATCATAAAACACCATGGGTACTTCACATAATGTAATAAATTAAGATTAATATACTTAAATATGGGTTCCAAAAAGACATACAGTTCATCATGATCCACCATGGAGATAATATGTTATAGATTATTAATATGGAAGTCATACTTTTAGTAAAATGGGTATTCCATATTTAGATTCTCCATTAAGATCAATGTAGTCACCATAACATATCCCTTTCCTTTTGAGAAAGGTTATAATTCCTTTTCTTGACACAAGGCCTATTGATTGTGGGTTCCTTACAAGACTCATCAATTAGTATCTCTCTTTCAATTTGTACATATTATTTACATATATATGTAAAAATATAAAAACATTGAAATATTCTAGAAAATACCAAAATCAAGACCTATGTATGTTTATATGTACTTTGTCATCCATCAATTCATTTTTGCATAATTATTAAATACTTGTTTTAACTAATTTTATATCATATATGTTTGACCAATGTACACAAGTGACTGTAGATTACACAGACACCATTTACAAACTCATTTGTGGTAATATGATTCTTAAAAATTCATAAATTATAATTGTACAAGAGTGCCCTATTATAAATGATATCCATACTCTAGTGTCCATCACCTTGCTATTGTCCTAGTGAGCTTAGACTACCATTACTTGGTTCTAGACCACACAATTTACATAGGTACATTATACATAGGTTTTATTTTTCTTTAGATAGCTTATCTTAGTCACATCTCAATTTTTTACATATAATTACATGTTTTAATATTTCTTACTCACTAACATATTGATATACCACTATTTATCTTAATTACTGAATCTACTCATGTTACATCTTAACTCTTATTGATCAATCACATATTATCATGCATATTTTTCATGTTGCTTTCCTATATTTGTGGCTTGTATGCACTCTCTCTTATCTATTGAGTAAATTTGAATGTGTCTTTTGCATGTCAATTTAAACCTTCATTATATATTTATATGAGTGTTATGAAATTTGAATATGTCTTTGTATATGTATTATATGCGTATGCAAACATTTGAGCATGTCCTTCTATGTGGTTTTAAGCCTTCACTACTTTATTATATGCATGTGTGGATATTTTAACATGTCTTTATTTTTACTATTATTCAAATGAGAGAAATTTGAACATGTCCCTTGTATGTGGCCCCATGGCTTTCTATTGCATTCTTTATGTGTTTTGTGTCTACTATTTGATTGTGTGTGTCATAGATATGTAACCTTAATTTCTTCTTTTCTCAAATTTTAATGCCATGATAGATATCATGCATTCCTATCTAAGTAGTTATATTCAATGTTACATACTAAATTTGAACACTTATTTGTGTGACTAAATGCTAACATCTATATAAACACTGTTTCTATGAATGTTTGTTCCTACATACATCTCAAATTACTATTATGCTCAATTTATCTCTATGATGATGCCATGTTATAATTATTACTCATATTTACATATTTTTTTTATAAAAATATATAAAATAGCTTTTTATTTTTAGTTAAGTTATTTTTTAGGATTAAAAACTCACCTCAAAAGATGGGGCATTCACATAGGTTTATCTTAGAGACTATAGGCCTCCCAGATCAGCACACAAAATTTTGTAGTTATTATATAGTTAGCATAGTTTTAGTCTCAAAAAATGTACAAAAAATAATTTTAGATAGCATCACCATATTATAAAAGAGAGTACTACTTTCTTCTCCTTCCCACCATTCTTATCCAAATGCCTTAAAAATAGGCATTTCTAGAATTTATCAGAATCTCAATTTTACTTAGTTTTTGTATACAACATATTACATAGTATACAATAATTTTACAGTCTTAGTTTATAAAATTACTCAATTTTGTCTCATATTTTCATAATTTGGGGTAATTTTGTGTGATATATTATTCAAATTTAACACAAGTTTTCTCAAAATCACAGTTGTTATTAGTCCATTTAAAAACTTATATAAACTTGATATTAGGTTGGGCATATTACACAATTTCACATATGTAATGGTAAATCCATGTCATTATCCACACTGTATACATAAAACCTATGTTATACTTAGTTTTCACCAAATTTTCACTAGTTTAGAACTATAATTGAACCTTACTCCATCTACATCGATTGGTTAGCTATTTTCACTAGTATTTACACTAGTTTTGCACTAGAACTTTCTATTGGGATTCATATAGCGATTCAAAACTAATTCAATATTATTGGTATGTGATGATGGATTAAATTACACTATGAAATATTATCACACTCTCTTATTGATGAGTATTGGGGCATGCACATTTTAATCCAAGATATTCCACATAAATGAAATCTCCAAGGGTCCTACCCTATCTAGTCACAAATTTTACACTAAGGAAACGTAATGATTAACATACCCAATTAAGTGTATTCATTACTTGTTAATATATAATTTCTTATCTTTTGATTTTTAATATTCATCTTAAGTAAGGACTGATATCACATATGTTTCATTGGAGTTTTATGTGGAGCATAGTTTAGTGTTGTGGCCTACATTCAGGATTACTCTTCACAAGTAAGTTCAGGTGCACATTTTTAATTTTACTATGGTAAATTTGATTTTATAAATTACTAAAATAAAATAGGGGGATGTGTAGACACATAAATTAAAATTTAAGTTAAAACAATGCACTTGTGACCACTCCTTTATACACTTATCTCAAGACCTATCCTAGGGCCCTTTTGATCACTTTCAACCATATTTTGAATATAAGACTCATTATAAGCTGATTGATGTACCTTGAATACACATATCCATCATGTTATCAACCTCATCCATCATCCAATACATACTAGACCCTTATCACCACTAGTTTTCCCCATTGGACGATAACATCCTATTGTACAAGAGTTCCTCGCTCTATTATCCAATTTGCCTCTCTTGTCTTCCCACTAAAGAATAGCTAATTTATAAAATTCCTAGTTATGAAAAGGTTGGAATATGCACCTAATGATCGCAATTTTAATTAATTTCAAACATATGCCTTTATAAACACATTTTAAATCATTTGTCATAAAGGAGTTTTCCACATTGAATTGCACTAGAATTCTAATTGCGCATTGAGAGAAAATTCCCTATTTCTCATAATTTTGATTACATACAACTATTGTAGCACATAAATAAAGTATGAATACATATCCAAGGTCATAAGTCTTAGTTAAATAACTTAATCACACTAGTATTAAACTAGTATCTAGATTTTTTTACTAATTATTCACAAACCACCGAAGCATGGGAGAACTACATGAAGTTTGATTCCTCTTCAGAGTATTGGTATGTAGGAAACACTCAATACATGGGGTGTTGATGTCATGCACAAATTTATCACTTGAAATTTTTAATCCCATTAATTTTTATTGGTATTCACATGTCAATAATATAAGGTTTTGAAGGGAAAAAAATCATATAGTGGTCTCTAACATTGATTGGAAGTTCTCACACAAAACACATAACATACATGCAATGGAAAACATAACCCATAAATTATATATCTTTACTATATTTTGAAAAATATTAGCCTCACATAGGATAGTATCACCCCCTCCTATCCAAATTATATGTTATTATTCATGGCTCATTTTAGTTGTAGATCTAGTTTCATAGTCACCAAACCCAACCAATCTACCAATTTGTGTTTATGATTAATCCTATAAAACTTTTTTCCAAAAATGTTATATGTTTCTATTACACTTTCCTTATTTAGTAATTTTATATAATTTTCAAGTTTAAAATCAATGAATGCTTGATATTTATAGTATTATTATTCCTAAATTTTCACAATAGTTTGCCACTTAGGGTAATCTACATATTAATAGGTTTCCCCAAATTTGATCAAATAATATACAAAAACATTATTCAACCCATTATTTTAACTTACACATAAAATTACAAATATCCCAAACAAAATAATGCCATATCCTTAATATAAATAGTTAATGAACTAGAATTTGAGCTTCAAAATGAGTGGAAATCACTCGATCTAGATATTGCATAGAAATATTTAAACATTGCCTTATTTGATTAATCAATTAAATAAATTAATATTCAAACATAAGAATATATATCTTATCCATGACAAAAAAATTTATTACACCAACCCACAACACTTACAACATCAATCAAATCAACACCATCCTTGTACTTTTTTGGCTCTTTTTAAGAGTTATTTTTACATATACTAGCACCATCATGCTTCCCTTTGCCATGCCTAGCCTCAATGAAACTTTAGAAATGTCATATCCCACTCTTCTTATGCATCCTTCTCAAATAGTATAGCATTTGGGAATATTTAAATTCTCTTGCATATTTATCTGACTAAATGTAGTGTGTATTGAATATGATTTCTCTTACATTCATATTTATATAAAAATAAAACAAAATGATCTTGGATGAACTTTGGAGAATATGATCTATCATCACTCATGTAAAAGTGGTACTCCATAAAAATATTTATACTATTAACTATGATATTAGTTGCATGTATGATTTCAATATGCATAAAAAATCCAACTTGAATTGAATTATAATACTAGTATTGAACATTATTTTTTTGGAAGTTGTATTTGCATGACCTAAATTGATCATCTAACCGTTTTTCTTGGTGTATGTGTCTTAATATTTGTAAATAATATGCTTCTTTAATACAAACTTGAAATCAAATATAAACACCTGAGTTGTAAAATAATCACATCTTGATGTCTCTTTTCCATATTTTAATGTATACTTTATAGATATTTACTTCTTAAAATTAATTAGTTACTTTCCAAATTCATGTGAAATTTCCTCATGTGTGTGGCTAGTCAAATGTGACATACCACCACAAGTGTTACTTTTTACAACTAAACATTGTTTGGACAAGAAAATTTTCCCCCAGGTCTTTGACACTAAATATTCTTGATTAAATCTCTTGACATTTTATGTGGAGAAGTTACCATACATTCCTACATAATATTTTAAATATGTAAATTATAATGTATATGATGAAAAACATAAAAATACATAACAAATTCAACATGGATCCTATAAAAATATGTGGTACATTTTTGTTAACATATAAATACTTTCAAATCTCAAATGATCTTTGGATAATTACCAATTTTCCATTTAATTTTTTAAGGAACTTCTTATATAATTTTATTTGGGTCATGTCCAAGAATTTGTTTAAATGTGAATCACAATTTGTAGAAACTTTTCTTATTTCAACAAAATACTTAATAATAGATGAGAATCTTATGTTTTCATGCCAAAATTTTTCAATTAAATGTCTTGTTACTTCAATCAATACCTTGTATTTTCATGGGAGTCTACCATAAAATTCCAAACAATATATGAGCAATGAGTCATCAAGTTTGGTCTCTAACATTGATTAGAAGTTCTCACACAAAACACAAAACATACATGCAATGGAAAGCATAACCCATAAATTCTATATCTTTACTATATTTTTGAAAATATTAGCCTCACATAGGATAGTTTCACGCCATTCTATCTAACTTATATGTTATTATTCATGGCTCAATTTAGTTGTAGATCTAGTTTCATAGTCATCAAACCCAACCAGTCTACCAATTTGCGTTTATGATTAATCCTATAAAACTTTTTTCCAGAAATGTTATATGTTTCTATTGCACTTTCCTTATTTATTGATTTTATATATATTTCAAGTTTCAAAGCAATGAATTCTTGATGTTTGTATTATTATTATTCCTAATTTTGCATAATAGTTTGCCACTTAGGGTAATCTACATATTACTAGGTTTCCCCAAATTTGATCAAATAGTATACAACACCATTATTCAACCCATTATTTTGACTCATATTCATTAAACATAAAATTACAGATATTCCATACAAAATCATGCCATATCCTTAGTATAAATAGTCAATGAACTAGAATTTGAGCTTGAAAATGAGTGGGAATCACTTGATCTAGATATTGTATAGTAATATTTATAAATTGCCTTATTCTATTCATCCATTAACTAAAATAATATTCACACATAAGAATATATATCTGATCCATGAAAAATTATTTTATTACACCAACCCACAACACTTGCAACATCAATTAAATCAACACCATCCTTGTACTTTTTTTGTACTTTTTAAGAGTTGTTTTCACATATACTAGAACCATCATGCTTCCCTTTGCCATGCCTAGCCTCAATGAAAATTTAGAAATGTCATACCCCACTCTTCTTATGCATCCTTCTCAAATAGTATAACATTTGGTAATATTTGAATTCTCTTGCATAATTATCTGACCAAATGTAGTGTGTATGAATATGATTTCTCTTGCATTCAAATTTATATGAAAATAAATCAAAATGATTTTGGATGAAATTTGGAGAATACGATTTATCATCATTCATGTAAAAGTGGTACTCCATCAAAATATTTATACTATTATCTATGCTATTAGTTGCATGTATGATTTCAATATGCAAAAAAAATCCAACTTGAATTAAATTATAATACTAGTATTGAACATTTTTTAGAAGTTTTATTTGCATGACCTAAAGTTATCATCTAACCATTTTTCTTGGTGTGTGTGTCTTGCATATTGGTAAATAATATTATTCTTTAATATAAACATGAAATCAAATATAAATACATAGGTTGTAAAATAATCACATTTTGTTGTCTCTTTTCCATATTCTAATGTATACTTTATAGATTTTTACTTCTTAAAATTAACTAGTTTCTTTCCAAATTCATGTGAAATTTCCTCATGTGTATAGTTAGTCAAATGTGGGATACCACCACAAGTGTTACTTTTTACAACTAAACATTGTTTGGACAAGAAAATTTCCCCCTAGGTCTTTGACACTAAATATTATTGATTAAATCTCTTGACATTTTATGTGGAGAAGTTACCATACATTCCTGCATAATCTTTTCAATATGTAAAGTATAATGTATATGATGAAAAACATCAAAATACATAACAAATTCAACATGGATCCTATAAAAACATGAGGTGCATTTTTTTTAACATATAAATACTTTCAAATCTCAAATGACCTTTGGATAATAACCAATTGTCCATTAATTTTTTTAAGGAAATTCTTATATAATTTTATTTGGGTCATGTCCTAGAATTTGTTTAAATGTGAATCATAATTTTTAGAAACTTTTCTTATTTCAACAAAATACTTAATAATAGATGAGAACCTTTTGTTTTCATGCCAAAAATTTTCTATTAAATGTCTTGTTACTTAAATAAATACCTTGTATTTTCATGGGAGTCTACCATAAAATGCCCAACAATCTATGAGCAATGAGTCATCAAGTTTTGTTCTTCTTCCTATAACTTTAATTAGAGTTTGCCTATTCAAATTTAGTGATGTACTTGTTTAAATAATAAATAGGTCTATATATGTTGTATTACTCAATATAGACCTTTTTGTTACTCTTCTTACCACATTACTATATTTTTTTCAAGTTTTATTACCATTCAATTAAGTGCATTACTTATATTATTTACTTGAATTATTTCTTCCCTCTATTTTTCTTGTTCTAAACATTAAATTATGCATCATAGGGTGCATTTTACACATTTTCATCAATTGAACAAATAATTGACATTATTTTTATGGGGTTTCTTCTTAAATGAATAGTCCCATACAAGTTGAGCATGATGTTTAATTATACACTTTTACATTTTACCTTGCATAGGGTTTAATATCTTCTCATATATTTCAAAAAAATACCTTAGATTTCATCATATTAACCATGGAGGAGTGGTCGTAGGAGCTACATTATTTAATAAATTTAATGGCATTATCAATTCTATCATAGAATGGAAATTCAATCCTATGTTTACATTAGACTCTATATGCATAGTAAATTCCTCTTCATTTGGAGAGAGATAAATTGGGGTCATTAATTGATGTTTATTATCATTTTGATCAAAAAATTCATTTCGGATAAATGTTTTATTATATTGTGTTTTTTCATGTGTTTCATCACTCAATACAAATTAATTAGTTACATGTTCTACATATTGAGTTTCAACATTCAATAAGGATTGGTTAACTCTTATTTCACTTGAAGATATATCTAAATAAAATTACATGCAATTGGGTATATTATTTTCAATTAAAATATTACTTGATGTGGAATAAGTACATATAGCTTGTCTAGAAGCTCTTATGGATGCTCTCCTATCTGCTTATATTTATCTCTCTTTACTTCAATGTACTCATTTGTATTTTATAGTGACTATACATCCCCATGATCTATCTTTTCATTTTTAGGTCTCAATAGAATGAAAATTGAACATAAATTGATGAATTTATATTAATTGAGACAAAATAAATAAATAATATATAGACTATCAACTATAAAAACCATTACAAAGCTTTAAAAATATGAAATGATAGGGTAAAAATTCATGGAGATATAAGTTTATATGAAAATTTTAAGGAACTGCAAAGGGCATACACCCTTTTAAATATCACACACACACTTTATAGTAGTATATGAAAAGAAAACTATGTATTAAAGTTTAATTTTAAATCTAAGATGGGCTTACATCCTTTACATAAGAATGTGCATCCTTTACATTTGCATACATCCTTTATAAAGGCCATACACCATTATATAAAGGGTGTAAGCCCTTATATAAAGAGTGTTCACCTTTTATAAATGGTGTACACGTTTCTAATGCCTAAATTTTTTAACTCATGAGTTTCACTCCAAAAATGCCCTGGTTTTAGGCTTGGAGTATCTAAACCTCATTTAAAATCTTGTCCTAGATCAACCAACATGAATTTTACTAAATTTATAAGTTTTTTCCATCTTTACGGGCATGTTTGAATAGACATATTTATTTATTAAAAGAAAATGTGTAAGTTTTTTAATGGAAAAATAATTTTTTTGAATATATAAAAAATTTAATGTTAAAATAATTATTTTTAATTTTTTTCTAAATTTTTACTTAACATACCTCATTATGGTTCATGCATATATTGTTATAAATAATTTAATAATTTTTTGACACTTGATAAAAAAATTGTAAAACTTATATCTCAAAAATATACACATCAATGCCTATGCTTTAAATGTTTATTTTTTTATGAAGTTAAGGTCAAAATTTTGTGTTCATACACTTGAAATTTCAATTCTCTAACTTTTCTCACTTGTAATACACACACACACACACACACGATATTGAAAAATGAAATGAAAATATTATAAACAATATTTGGCATTTTCTCTATCCATATGTGTGATTTGACATAAAAATTCATTCGTTTACTCCAAAATTTATGTTTGCACATATGTGGTATCTTTCATAAACAATTACTATGTCATTATCATAAATGCATCACTTTCACATATTTTACCATTTGGGTATTAAAAATCATATCTTTATAAACCGCATTCAAAATTTCACAATTCATCTTCTTACATTATTAAAAAATCCTTTGTTTAAATGTCCCTAAAAGTCTCTTCAAGTTCAAGTATTACTATTTTCAGAAGAAAAAAGTGGTATTTTAAGTGCCCCATTTTTGTCCTCCATAACCCTACACCCACCCAAGTCCTTAAATTAAAGTAGAGAATTAAATAGTTAGAAAGAAATCAAAATTTAGTTAAGGATGATATAAATAAGGTGTTTCAACTAAGTTGGACCACCATTAAAAACTGTGATAATAGCATTTAAAAGCTAAAAGAGGATATGAGGAAGAGAAATAAGATATCTCTTCACGATCTCTCAACTAAAATGACTAAAATCCAAATGAATAAAAAAGTAATTGACATTGAGAAAATATAAGTGGAGTTTGTTAAAGAACATTTGAAATTTTTTTAAGAGGAATGGGAGGTTGTCGAGACTCTAAATAATCTTTCTTAGTCCCATCGATAATCCTTTGTATAGTTTTTTTCTTTTATTTTGTGTTATTATTGGTATGGTGTCATCTTATATCCTTTTATAAGATTTTTTACTGTGTTAATGAAGATAAGTTTTTGTAGTTATTATATTGTATAATTGATTTATCTAGTTTATCTTTGTTTAGAAAGGGTTTGGTCCCTTTAAAACCCCCAAATTTAAATAATAATAATAATAATAATAATAATAATAATAATAATAATAATAATAATAATAATAATAATAATAATATAATTGAAACTTAAGATGATATTTTAAATAACATGAATATAATAGAAAATTGTGTGTGTGTGTGTGTGTGTGTGTGTGTGCGCGCGCGCGCGCGCGCGTGCGCGTGCGTGCATGTGCATGTCTGTGTGAGGATATTTTTCATTCAAATATTTCATATAAATTTTTTAAAATTTATATTCATCCAACTAAATAGAAGGTGGTTATATTCCTTCATGTTTTTCTTTAACAAACCCATCCCATGATTTTCCCAGTATAAGGATAAGCTTAAGAAAATCATCTACAATATGAAAATGTTATGTATAAAATGTCAACGCATGCCCTAGAAATGAATGTCTAAGAGGAATGTAAATGAATATTTGAACATGTTTATCTCTAGTGTATCTTATATGAGGTTTTAGGAGTGCATGATGAGGTGATGGTTTGGATGATAAAATATGAGTTTATGTGAGATCATCATAATAATGGAAAGACATTGATGATGCACCACAACATAAACATTTCTTAAATTTAAAAAAATATATTGTTTATCAAATTTATATACAAGTAATTACAAAATAGAATTTTAACTATTTAAATGTATTAAAAATATTATATATATATATATATATATATATATATATATATATATATAGACACACACACTATGAAATAAACTAAATTTTACACAGTATTAAAATCATAATAATAGATTATTTTCAAAATACTATAAAAACTATAGATTTTTAAATATTTGGTTTCATGAACCCAATATCTACATCAATCATTATTGTTAACTACATTATTTTTCTCAAATTTTTATGTTTTTCTCTCCCTTTAGATTGGTAGTCAATAAGAATTTATTTGACATTTTTTACATTTATAATTGCTTCTACCATTGCATAATGAGGTAAAATTACATGCATGCCATCCTCTCTATCATTATTAGGATCTATGCATTGATAGTTTAGAGATGTGTAATGTGTAAAACCATAGTCACTATTGATGAAACTAATAATATTTTAAAATGCATAAAGATGCCCATCAATGTAGGTAAGATCATGCATACATTGGGTTTACTTTAGGGCTGCATGAATCTATTTTCCTTTATTGTTGAACTATAACACATGCCATAAGTCAATATACTAATTTTAATTTAAATTTACCCTAATTTATTCTAATTTTTGTAATTTGGCACAATCCCCAAAAATTTATAACTTTTTACTATTTGTTACTAATTTGCTTGATTTCATAATTTTGACATACTTTTGTTAAATTTGACCCAATTTTACTAAGTTTCTCCTAATTTAATCTAATTTTCATGAGTTTCATTCATTGAATTAGTTTCCCCTAATTTTGCTAATTTCTCTAAGTTTCCCTCTTTCTCAATAATCTCATCAAATTTGACCTCATTTTACTCTAATTTCCTTAATTTACATAATTTGAGGTAATTCCCCTAATTTTTATAATTTGTCCTTTTTCTAAGAAATTGATGATTTCAATTGCAAACATGGTAGACACTACATAAATGGTGACTAATTCTAGATTAGTGACTTTCTCAGCCATCACTACATCCTTTTCTTCCACCTTATCTTTAGTATATCCTTAGGAATTTCAACACCCTTATTTAAGATAACCAATTTGGGCTTTAAAGGTTTAGTAACATCTACCAACTATGTGGGTTTCATGACCCTATTCATAAGTATATGGTAATTAATGTGTAACATGGGATGTTTATGCATGGTCTAATGTAGCATATCAAATTTTTTATTACCCCCTAAGATAAAAATACCTTTCCTAGGTGTCTGAACCACATTTGTTGAAATAAGGTTGAAAGGATAGCCTTCATCTTATGTATCCAAGGCTTTCCCAAGATCATGTCATAATTGGTATCTTTGCCTATGACATAGAAATAAATTAGAATCATCTTGGGACCCAAAGTGACTAGGAGCATAATGGTTTCTATGTAAGTATATTTGAGGCTATCATACCCTCATAGGGTATTATGAGTCATGGAAAAGTTGGTTTCCCCATAACCAAGAATTTGCAGGAAAGAAAAGGGGACAGTGTTGATAACCAACCCATAATACCCCATGAATCTCTTCACATAATTGATGTAAAATAAACATATAAAAAAAAGGTTGGGTATTCCCTCCTTTCATCTCAAATTTAAGAGGAAAAGTATACAAAACAAAAAATAGCCAATGTCTCAAGATTCTTGACCAGGTGGAAACATATCTAGATCAATGTGGTTGATTCGAGTCTCTAGAGAAGGAGTAACATTATACAAATTTCCCAATTCTAGGGCACCAAAAAATTATGATTTATGGTTGAGATATTTTTTTATTAAATCAAGAAACAAGATGTGGGAGAACGTCTTGGTTAGATTATAGATCAAATCATATTTCCCCATGGGTTTCACGATAGACTCAATTTCCAAAACATTTAAGGGATGAAGAGTCATTGGCTAATATTATTTGGTGAAAGTAATGGTATTCACCTCCTCTTTAACTTATAACTCTACAAATCCAAAAATTATGGTCTTGATTTGTACTCCTAATTGAGGAGTGACATTAGTATTGGTAGTTCTAGAGGTGTAATCTTTAGCATCATGGGTGCATGCCATCATGGGCTAATTATGTTGAATTTGGTGGTACTATGGGCCACTCTATTATTTTTTTAAGTAGTAATTATTTAGTGGTTATGAAAGGGTTTTTTTTATATTTGGATATTATGATTTTGAGGGGTGGCATGGCCATTTTGAAGGGCCTCAAGGTTCGTATCAACATTCCCCATGAACATATCAAAAAATGTTTGCCTTTGAACTTCTAAGAGTCTTTGGATAAATTTATTATATTTTTATATTCCTTGTAGTCCAAGTAACATGCCAAATAACTTGGTGGAAGAGGAAATATACATTAGGATAATATTACCTAGGCATTAGGTTTTACCCTTGTTGGTCAAAACCTTGATGATTATTTCTTTAGCAATAGGTTTGGTTCTGAAACTAGGGGAATTACTCGACATGTTGATATTAATTTTGATTCATGTTTTGGTGATACATGTTGCATGGTGGTGGTTGGTTGAATTTTAACACATTAATGGTAGGAGGGTGTTTTGTCTCTTATCACCCATATTATTAATGGAATTAGTGTTGTTCATGGGTTGATGTTGATTGTTATTTACAAGGTTTGCATTTTTAACCTAGTCGATGATGCCATCCGTAGTGGTGTTCATATTTTTATTTAGGACCTTAGGAAAAATTTTATTGATATTTTTTAGACTCACATTTTTAAATCTCCCATTTTTTTGGTTTGGGGTGATGTTGCATTTGTTGGTCTTAAAATTTTGTTGACCACTATTAATGGTTTCTAGGTCAATCCATAAGGTTTTTTCAATAGATCTTCATAATATCAATATGGGAATTTATAAACATCCTCCTTCATCTCCTTGTTAATGGAGTGGAGGAATAGGTCACATAGTTACCTTTATTTAATGTGGGGTAAACTAGTAGAGTAATATAAGACCTACTACCATCTCATGATGAAATGGGTAACTGACTCATTGTGTTCTTGTTTGATGTGAAAGAACTCTTATATGCCAATCTTTAGAATTGTTTTCATATCAAAAGCTTTGAAAAACTTAGGAATGATTTGGAAAAATAATATATAGACCCCTCAAAGAGGTGTTAATACTAATCAAGTGTTATTCCCTCTAGGGTTTTAAAGAAATTTTAGAAATAACCCCATCATAAGGTAGGATTTCCCTGATAGCCATAATGCAAGCTTTGACATGTGCATTAATATCTCCTTCCCCTTTGAACATGGGAAGGTTAGGTAGGGATATGGAATAAAAAACCCTCATATGTTGAGATCAAGAGGATCTTTAAGGTACTCAGTATAAGTCCCCATGTTTCTAAATTATGTCATTGTCATAGTAGAACTAGAGTGGAAAAGTGGGATCATATAGGGGTTATTTTTGTAACTATTAGAAGGGATAGAAGAGGTTTGATGAGGCAAAGTGGAATAAGACAAAAATTAGTTATCTCACTGAGTAGATTTGGAATACATATGGAAGTAAGGAGGAATATTATTAGATGTAAGAGGAGTGGTGGTTTATTGCAGAGAGGTATATGCATTTTTCATGTAGCAAAGGTTACATAAGGTGGGACATAGCTTATTTGTGGAGTGGTAGTTAACATGAGAAGAACATAACTATTAGGTGTAAATAATGTTGGATTGTTGTCCACTTCATCCTTTTTAAAATGTGGAGAATAAGCGTACACACTCCCAATTATGGTTTGAATAGGAGTTTGATATGATGGAAGAACTTTAGAAGTGTTTGGATTGGGGACCCCATGAGTAAGGATGTCTCCAAAGGATTGGTTAGAGGCATGATTTGGAGGGGAGCATGCTATTATTGAGGAAGAAACATGTAACATTATTTGTGTGGTATTTGATGAGTCATCATTTGAATAGTAAAAGAAGAAGGATGAGTTTGTGTAAGATAATTTGGGTCTATACCTTGACCTAGAGCTTGTTTATTGCTCTTCAAGTCATGAATTTAACCTATTAGGGTGTTGATGAGTTGTCCTAAGATAGTGAATATGTTAGGCATAATATCCTCTTGTATGGGAGGAGTATAGGTGTGAGATTGGTTAGCTTTAAGAGGTTGGTTTGGAGAAGGAGCCCAAAGAGTAGTGGTTACAATTTATACTTATGGGTTAAAGGTGTCTTGGATCCTACTAAGGGGATGCATATCCACTTGCATATAATTAACTTCATCTTTTAATTGGTGGATACTTCTCATATAATGATAATATTAAACAAATATTTATACATCTAGGATTTTTATGCTAATTGATGGCATGGTGTCCATGTGACCTTGCCTCATCCAATAAGGGTCATGGAATTGGATTTGAAATATTACTTACCATTTAAAATATGTCTCATATATAATGAATATAGATCCCACTCTTGGTTTGGGTGTTAGAATGAGAGTAATTGTATCATTGGTAGTCCATATTGGTATCAAAGTTGGGGTTATTTCAACTTACCAATGATAACTCATTAGAGTTGAGTTGGATTCTCTTATAGCCTTCTAGGCCAAGAGATCAACCTATGTCTTGTCCAATCATATTTTGGGGCATGTGAATACTTAGAGAATAAATGGAAGGAAGTGGAGAAGAGAAGATATAAATAAAAAGGGGAAGAAAAATGAATATGTAAAATGATTAATTCCTTCATGTTGGGTTCACCAATTTGTGTACATGTGATTAACACATGCTAAACTATGTACTTGATTGCCTGAGATTAGGTTGAGACAATAAATGTAATGGATGGGATATGGATTGGGTTGGCTATATAGTGGAAGGGGATTTATAATGGGTGGTGGTAAGGGGTTCTCGTGATGGAACCAAAATATCTCCATAGCGTCAAGAGGCTTATTGAGGGCATCAAGTTGTACTGAAATAAAGCTCTAGGGTCCTCCAGTCTCTAATATTATGGGGAGGCAAAGATCATCATTAATGTTATGATCAAGAAAATTAGGGTGATTAGGATTATGACTCATAGGATGAGATCAATTCTATTGGGTTGGATATGCATATTCAATGTCATACACAAATGTGAATGATATATGATGAGGCTAGATCTGAGGAAAATAAGGAATGTGTATGAAATTAATTAAGATGGATCTACAACTTGTCTTAGTGTATTCTAATCTTAGAGAAGGTAATATTACCAAAACAATTCATTACATAACTATTTATATTGGGACATGATAAACTTAGATCCACTAAACCTAACTAAGTGATCTCTTACCAAAAAACACCAAATGAGAGGGTTCCAAAGAATGCAAGAAAATAATATTATGTGATAACCCTATCTAGGCCTAAAATACATAAAAGAGATCTAATCTAGTGATTACTAAAGCTTGTTTCACAAAGGGGATAAAAAATAGAATAAAATATGGAAAGATAACTCTACTCAAGTCAATGTAGAGGTAAAAGAAGCAAGAAGTACAACATTAATACTACTACTTTATGAAATATATAATCTAATAAATGAAAGAGTAAAAGTTAAGAATACTTACCTTGAATTTTACTTGTTGTGCCTCAATCTCTACCTTAGCCAATGGTGATTTTCAAGAGATTGTTGTGGATTTGGAAGGATCACACTATAAAAAATAGTTATAAGATAAAATACTCCTACTTTACATCCAAGAATTCCTCACAAGACAAGCTTCTTTCCTTACAACATAAAACCCTCTATAATGACCCCTGTAAGGTAGAAACAATAGAATTATAATTTGTAACAATGTAAAAATGAATCTTAATTTATTTAGAAATGAATTTAATGGGGTATTTATAACCAAGGATTTACCCTAAAACCTCTTTGGAATTTAGCTAACAAGGTCATCTAGGTCTATCTTATTTGACAAGAAAGATAGATGCTAGGCCTGAAACTAGCTCATCTAAACTAATGGAGTTTCGTAATGTGTGCTCAATTCCTAACAAGATCGATCAAGCTGATAGAGTAAGAAAATGAATAAAATGGGGTGTATTCTTAGTTAAGGGTTATTTTTGAAGGTAAATTACTTAGAGGAGTGTATAAATATATTTTAATTGTTTAAAGAGTTGGATAACAATAACTTGTAGTAGTTTTAGGTAATAGTATAGGGACCAATTTTTTTACAAAGAACTAAATGTCTGCCCACCCTTTCCTAATGCACCTTTTAAGGCATTCTCTTAGAGAGATTAAAACTTGACAAGATCCTACAAAAGAGAAAGAATTAGTAAGTGATAAAGTTTAGAAATATTATGTGCATACATATTCCCCACTTGAAGGTCATCATGTGTCATGTAATTGTAACATGGGATGGTGCTTCAAAAAATAAAATAAAAACACATAACATTGAGCTAATAGATTGAAAAAAATTGGATAGATAAAGTAAATAATTGAAAAATATATACCTTTACTTACCTCGTTGATGTAGAGTAAAAGTTGCAGGGAAGCAAATGGAAGATGTTTCCAATGTACAAGACATTAGGTAGACCTAAAAAATAAACTAAAATTTTGATTTTTTTTGCAAAAATATGGGTTAAGCATAAAAAAACCTCTAGCTTCAAGATTCTAAAACTTTTTGGGGTTTAGAAAAAGAACTTGTAGAAAGATAACTATTAGAAAAACATGATTTTTTTGGTAAAAAATGGTAACTAAAGAATTTTTTATTTTTATATATAAATAGGATTTTAACTATTCATTTGCAAATTTACTATTTTGAGAAATCAAAGCTTTGTGTGACCTAGAGAAAATATGAGAGAGACCATGGCATGGAGGTGAATATCACAAGGTAGAGGATGCATATCAGTTGATGATAGCATGATCTAGGTATGGAATATACTTAAATTTTAAATTTTGTCAATTTTATTTTAAAAATGAGGTGGACTTGAAAAATTAGATATTAGGGAAAATTATTGTAGTAGAATTTTCCCTACAAATTTTTAGGGTAGAGTAGGATATATTAAAAAAAATAGGTATGGGCCAAAGAAATTCATTAATGTTTAGGGTATTAATGACAAATGAGTGAAAAATTATCGTAGTAAATGAATAGGATCATCTAGGCTGACATAGTTGTAATTTAGTAAGTTGGTAATAATGGTTGATTTCATAGTATCAATTTGATGTATTTAGTCACTCATTGGCTGGTTATGTGTATTGGCACTAATCTAGTCTGATAGTGTCTAGGTGGTTGATCATGTACTATCACATCATAATTTATTACTAAGCTAATTTACCTAATTATTCATGGGTTATTGTGGTTAGAAAATTGACTAATTACTATTTAACTAAGTTGTAAGTCATATGCTATTATGGGATAGTTGTATGTTTCTTTGATTTTATGATTACATATCTATGAGTTAGATATGTTACATATTATTTACATTATGATCATGTTGATTAATTGTTACAACTATATTTTATGATACATATCATGATATATGGTCTAAATACCTTATTGTCATGAGTTGGATGCAAGAGAGATTCATCCCTTAGAACATGTTGGAGGGAGAGCATCATTGAAGAGAATGGTTTAGATGGAGGTGTTGGAGGATGATAAAAGAACAACTAGAACCCATGCACACCATGATAAACATCACTCATTATATACATTGTTTGAATTGTTATGTTTAGTATATTTTTGAAGTGATCTGCATTTATATTATTAATTATGTGTGTTAGTTGTGATTTATTTCAGTTTAATACTTATGTGGAGTTAATCATGTGATTACATTGTAGTTGTTAAACGTAGATTGAGTGTATAATGTTTTTGTATAACCATGTCATGTTATTTTATTCATGATTCTTAACACTTTATGAGAAAGTAAATCTATGTGAATAGTATTTATTTACTACTATCTATAGACTACCCATAATGTCTTTGTAATATTTTAGAAAATTAGCTAGTTATTATTATGATATTTAAGAAATATCAATATTTGGATTAACACCTTAAAATATATAAGATAACTAAATACATTGGATAGTATATATAAAGTAGTAATAACAATGACTACATTGTTATAATACCATTATGTGTTGGTAAAATAGTTGTGTGATTTACCATATCAGTTAAAAGAATATAATTGACCTTATACTAGTCACTTTAGTATTCATAGTCATAATGATTATGTTACTTTTTCTAAGTTATTACAAATATTGAATTATTATCCTAAGACTATCCTATGAACTAAACCTAGCCATTCTTTGAATGCATAGTCAATAGTGATGTTCGAAGTGTTAGTTATCTATAGTGGACTTTTTCAAAGTTGATCCATGGGCATGTAACATCAATAGACCATGCAAGAAATAAAGGAATAAAATAATTATTATTATTTGGGGAAGATTTGAGAAAATTAGGGATTCTTGTTGTGTCAAACTGGGGTTAACCTAGTTAAGCAAAGAGATTTGTAGCTAATGGTTTTCTACATGATGGAAATATGATAATTGTGAGCTTTATGATAACAGTTTCATGCAAAGTATGAATGAGGGAAGTAGATGGAATAAATAAGGATAAGAGGAGACATGGTAAAGGGCATGAGAGGACATGACACAAAGAAGAGAGAGAGAGAGAAGGGTGAGTATTGATCTTGAATACTATTTTTTGAATAGATAAATTATAAATGGTTTTTTTGAATTATATGAAGTTCTTATTTGAAAATATAAAATGACTATTAGAATGATAAAATAATGTTTATTCATGTGAAAAAATATAGATATTTTATACATATTATGAATATATTATTGTCACTTGGATCTTCAAATTTTGAGGAGATATCTCAGCTCTCCTCATCCAAGTGACATAATTGAAACACCTCTAGATGGGTGAGTCTAAGAATGAGGTAAATCTCTAGATAGAGCTAGCTCCTTTGTTGTACCACTTTGGGTCACTACTACACCTAAAATTTATGAGGGAAAAGGGAGAGATAAAAATAAAAGAAAACTATCCTAAGGGATATGATACACCAAATTTATTGATGACTACCTATGAGCTACATGTTACACATGAAACCAAGAGACTAACCAAACATACACTTTTCCAATCTACATCCTCTCACATTAATATTGCATTATGAGGATATGGATAAATGTTTAGGCTAGGAGGACTATAAAAGAGGCCATAAATGGCACTAGTGAATATACTAACTCAATAAACCTTACAACTTATTATAAAACTTCACATGCCCTATAAGAGGAAGCTTTCCAACTATAAATAGGTGAGAAAATGAAATAACAATGCTAAGGAAACAACAAGTCATCACTAAGAAAAATAAATAATCCAAGTAAAAACACTATGAATAGTTATGGAAGAGGTAAAAGTCATTAATTTTATTGATCAAATGGTATGCAAATGAGTATGGCTTCCCTATCCTCTGGTGGAGCATAAGTTACAAAGGCCAAAATGGCTAGTTCTTATAGAAATTAAGAGAGAGGAGAAAGGAGAAGTCCAAAGGTCAAAATTAAACTTTTCATGCTGATATAATGACTTAATTATGCATGGGAAGCTATTTTTTAATGAACCCTGTAAGGTTAAGAAGTACAAGTGTCCATACAAGGCATAAAACTCATGAAAAGTGGCATGAAACTCCTTGTTTTGGCTCAAAAAATTGCTTTAATCATCCACATCTATTTAAACATCATAAAAATAACTAGGGATAGGTATAATGATTGGAAAAAGAGGGAATCATTTCATACATGCCTATCCATGCATATATTTATTCATAGTCATCTGGCATCATCTAGAAATGAGCTATCACCATCTACAATCTAAAAAACTCTTCCTTCATACACCCCACACACTTGGCCTCAAAATTGGATTAAATTTTATATAAAAATACATAAAAATTTGTGTATGACACTTTTAAATACCCTTCATGACCTTAGATGCATCAAACACACCTTAAAATCAGCTTATTTGAAGTTTTCCACCCTATTCACTAGCTTGATCACTATGCCAATTTTGACTAGCTAAGATGAAGTAGTTGGTTGAGGCACTTAGTAGTTTTTCAAAGGAATTAAATTTACATGGGTAGTTATAATAATTCTTAATATTACATTCCATGTTATTGACATCTCGTAGAGCCTCTTGTAACCTGCACAACACACAAAATAGTCAAAATACCCTATTTTATACTCCATCCATACAGTTATATACAAATTAAAAGGATGGTAAGGAGTTTTAAGGAGTCATATAAAAAATTTAAGCACTTTCATTTTAAAAATATCTCATTTGAATATCCCTCCAACCTCATTTCTCTAATTGGGTCACTAGTAAGGGTTTAGGCATGCTTACCCTCTTAAGCTTTGTTCATATAAAAATGATGTTCAAGTTGGAAAAAATATAGATAGAGAATATTTTAGGACCCCTAAAAACACCTATAAACCTCTTGTATCTCCATGAAAGGCATAAAAAGAGATATGAGCTTCTAAACCTCCCCTATCAAGTTCTTTTCTCCAATTTGCCCAGTCTTGAGTTGGTTTTGAGTCCAAAAATGGATTATTTGTGTGTTATATACAATTTTGAGACTTTTATACATCTAAAATGACCTTATACACATGATAAAATAGGTTTTAATTTTAATATAAATCTATAAATGAAAATGACCTTTCATTTGGGCACTAGGTTTGAACCTTGCCTAATAGGCTTGTTGTAACCCCTGTGGTCTAAGCCATCCCATTGGGTTTATCTACATCCCACAAGATTTTAAAAATGTTTATTGACCTAATAAACATGTTTCCATATGTTATAAATATCATCTCAAGGTGAAAGTGATAATAACTCTCCTTTTGCTTCTAAGCCTAACCTTGCCTAAGTAGGTTTGACTGCAACTTTGAGGGTCTAGGCCATATTGTAAGGATTATACCCTCTATGATATGTTTACATGATTTAAATATGTGTGTTCCATATTAATAAACATTATTGAATGGTATTTCTATCTTTTGGTCTCATCTTTATACCTTACTCTCCAAAACCTATCAGTCTTGTTCACAAGGGAGTGCCCTCTATTTGAGACAAACCAAAGGGCACTCCCACTATTTTATTAGATAATATGAATATTTTATAGTGTTATTCAAGTGATATAAACCATTTGTACCAATTTTTGGCCTTTTTTTAGGTCATCTAACTTTCCAACTCTTCAAAAGTCCAAGACTGACTGTGTGAAATGGACTATGCTAAAAGGATTTTACCCTATGGATTGAATGATGCATCTTTAGGGTTATAACTCTGCTTGTTTCCACATCATGAGGGTAATATGAGTATATCATGATTAATACGAATGTTTTATATTTCTATTGACCATTTTTACTCCCTATATACCTCTCATTCATAATTGACTGTTCAAGACAATATACAACCTTCTTGACTATCTTTTGCTTTATAGGGGACACCTGTAAGTGCTAATAGGGTTCAAAACATTTCATATCAATTCCTATTTAGATTCCCTCTAGCTCACACATGTTATTTTCAACCATAAAAACTCATTCAAACATGGAGTCATGTCCAATTTTGAAACTTTTGAATGAAAATGTCTCTTGGAGCTCAAACCTATAGGTGAACACTGCTAGGGTTTAGTGCATAAAAGCATAACTTTGGGCTTACAAAAAACTAACCTCCATTGATCATTTGCCCCTCAAAATTTGTATAAGTCTTCTCATATATGGTTAATTCAAAAAAACACAATAGGATACCTTAAAAAAATTGGTAAACTTATTACAATATGTCTACAAAAGGGCTTGGATCTCTATTTTCTCATTTTAGGGATCAAGGGCCTAAAATCTATGATCATCATCCTTGAAAGCTATTTCCTAGTTTTCTCACCAACCCATCATTTTGAATGAGTCTTACATGACCCCTAAACACATCAAGACTTCAAGGATGGTTTCATCATATGATATAACATTTGAATATGGATTTTTAACCCCCTATTTTATCACCTATAGGTGGTTATTTCAATATGGATTTTTAACCCCCTATTTTAACCACTTAGTGATACAAAATTGGGAAACGAGCATAGAAAACAATACCTTAATGAGTTTTAAACCTATAATAATGCCTTCAAAAGAGTTTTCAAAACCTTAAATGTCTTAAATGATCTATGTATCTTGTTTCCACATGATACTCTTTTCCATGGTACCTATAGATGAGTATGTTCTTGGTAAACTAGGTGAAAGTGTGTTATATGCCTGCTACATATTCTCTCAACCATTTGAATGCTAAAACTGATATTTCATGTTTAGAAAAGACATACCAAGGCCTTGGTATTTTAATTACACCTCTATGAACAAGTTATACATGTTTCATAGATGTGCCCACAAGTGAAAAGTATATAAAGAGTTGGGAGATGACTGTGTATCTAATTTCACTACAACCTCAATGATGCTAATTTTGAAGATTGAAAATTTTAAATAAACATATTATCCTAACAATATTTAGAGTGAGTAAGACATCATGCCACATTTTATTAAATCCATTGTAGAGAAAGAAGTTTTTTTTCAAATGGTGAAATTAGACTGCAAGTCCACTATCGACATCTTCCTTCAAAGTGAGTTATTTGAGTTATCAAATATTTTAAAAATATGAAAAAAATAATGTAAAACATAATATAAGATATTCAACATCATATATAACTAATATGATCAATTATATTATACAAAAATACCCAAACTAAAGCAAAATCTATAGGGTACATAGATTAACAAGCAAAAAAACATAGTCAACTTCATGAGGATGGTTCATAAAGCATAGGTCACCATTATTTGAAATATTATTATTTAAATGAATTTATCTTAATCTACTTTCACCTCCCAAAAGCATTTAACTTGTAAATTCTCCAACTATCTATACCAAGTATAAACCTGGTGATTGGTTCTGTGTGTCTAGAAGGGTAAAGAAGGAATATAATGGTTTTAGCTCAATTTTGACACTTTTAGAGTGATTAAAACATGGAAATGTATCTAAAGAATCTAAATAGTAATATTATGACCTTATCCCATGTGTCACACTCCCTTATGGGCCATACAAGTGTTAAGCTCTACTCTTTTCCAAAGAAAACTACTCTTTCTTGTAAATAACCTATCACTTTAAGTTATGAATAGTTGATTAAGGCATAATAGGACACATGTCATGTGACATAACCATTATTACATAACCAAACTTCCCTATGAGGTTGTACAACTCATTTAATGCCCCATTTTAACCCTAAAATGACTCAAAATGATATAAGGACTAAAATAATTAATGACCAAGGCTAATATAATATTAAATGACATAAATTAACTTATAATACACCTTATGACATAAAATTATACCCATAAACACATAAAAATTCAATTTTTTTACCTATATGGATCCCAATTTGACCTACATGGTCAAACTTAGTCAACATGTATTTGATAAGGTTATTATATATATGAAATATATCTATATGAGGACGTAGGTACTCATACACATATATTTATACATTGGGATGTGTGCCTATAATTATAATTTTTATTATATGTTAAAATAAGTCATAGAATCTTAAGGGATAAGACACTATGATTATATGCACACAACCTCCTAAAAGTACAAGTTGTACAAATGAAAGATTTTGTATCATGTGATAAAATCCTTGTTTATGAGATATTTGATATATATAATTATTATGACATAATTCTTGTAATTGAGTAATGTGTATATAAAATTAATAGACTATGATATTGTTATTTGTCATAGAATGTACTACATTTGAATCTACTTACAAAAATTAGAAACATGCAGTCTAAGTATATATTATACCTGATTGGTATAGATTGTACTTGTTTATGATTATGTTTATTATTTTTGTGATAAATAATATAGTTGAGATTCATTTCATACATTTGACAAACTAAATGTATGTATTTATTATTATTCTTATGTTAACCATGTTTTATGCCTTCTAGTAGGAAGTCATCTATTTGAATCTATTGGTTACATATTATATTAACCAAATATCACATTGATGGTACTAAATAAGTAGTGAGATGGACTTCGCTAGCTTACTGAACATCACCTATGTCAGATGAAGGTAATTTGATCAAGTGATGTATATGAATTTGACTGATCCTAGAGATCAATAAGTATTTAAAAACTTTGATCAAAGTAATTTTTAATTAAATAATATCATTTTATATGTACAATTCACATGTTTGTGTGATATCATGTTATAACATATTTTATTTATGTTACACATCATGTGTTAGATATATTATAGCATAGGGGTCCTAGTTTATCTCTCTAAACTCCTGTACCATCACTATCTTTCCATCTATGAAGGGAGGACCATTCCTTGATTGGGGGATTGTGCAGGGGATTGATGGTCTATGGTTGGTGTTTACAAGTGTTTTTATGATGCAATCCCTCCCCAAAATAATACTTATTTAGAGACTATAGTTTATATTACCATAGATACTAGAGTTCGTGAGACTCATGTTCTATGGAGCCTTGTTTATTGTATTGTATTTATTATTGAAACAATATTCTTGTTGGAAATGTAATTATTTACTCATTGTATATTGATAGCAGTGGCTATATTATTGCACCAACCATGGATATAAATATGTAATTACTTTCTATATATAGTTATGTTTTGTTTCATATGAAGCTAGTGAGTAATAACTAATATATATTACATTTTTTTTATGTTTATCATACTTAGTGTGTTATACTAGTGTCACTAATTATATTCCTATGGTGAAATCTTATGAAATATTAGTGTGTATACTAGTCATACTAATTATATTCTTGTGGTGAAATCTAATGAAATATTATGTGTAATTTAATTTAAAAAATATTACGTTATTCTAGTAAATCCTAGTGGGGATGTTACACATACATCCTGCTGTTATGAATATTAAATGTAGAGAAATATTAATGAAATAAAGATATAAATAAAACATAGAAAACACAAGACAATAGAGACATAGATTTAACATGGTTCACCAAATATGGGCTATGTCCACACATAAATAGCTAGTTCATCTTATTATTCAGTCCAACAAATGAAGGGAAAACCTTACAATACTACAACATACTCTTCACTCACACACAGTGTGTCATCATGATTAAAATTCCCTCATATCAAAATAGGGTTACATATCATATAAAAAATACACCAACATAACTTCTACCCTTATATCTATGATCTAATAGTGAATGGTCCAAATTTGCTATGAAATTGCAATATTTTACAATGCATTTTTCAAAAAAAATTGTGACCCCATGGTGACCTTAGTGGGGGGGGGGGTGGAATTTCCCCCCTACACCCACTATTGGTAACTAGGCATTATAATAATATCAAGCTCCACCATCTAACAATCTCCCATTTGGAGACTGATTGCTCTAATTCCATTGCTACAACTCTTCCTTAGACTTTTCTTTGAACTTTGACCCTGGCATATTTCTCATCTTCTTTCTTATCCCTAAATACCTATCAAAGCTAAAGAACTCTCCATCTCATTTGTGATTGCCTTTGTTAGCTTATCTCCAAGATTCTAACTCGTATGGATCTTTTCCAACTTTAGTTGACAATCATCCAAAATTGAATGAATAAAGTGATAGCTAAGGTGTATATGTTTGGTTCTTGAGTGGAACGTTGAGATCTTTGATAAATGAATTACACATTGTCTATCACTATATAACCTAAAATATTCCTACTTATTCCTGAATATTCCATGAACTATATGCATCCATATCATCTCTTTGGTTTCTTCTATAGCAGTAACATATTCTACCTCTATAGTTGACAAAGTAACTATCTTTTATAATTTTTAAATCCAACTAACTATTGTTTCACAAATAGTGAATACATAACCTATGGTGATCCTCCTACCATATAAATCTCTATCCATGTATTCATCAACATATCTTTGTAAGGTAACATCTAACCCTTCATAGCATATTTGTTTATTAGTGGTCCCTCTCAAGAACTTGAGAATCCACTTGACTACATCCCAATGCTCTTTTCCTAGATTATTCATAAATCCACTGACAACTACCATTACATGCACAATTTTTGATCTCATATACACCATATCATACATTAAACTTTTAAATGTTGAAGCATAGGGCACTTTGGATATGTAATTTATTTCTTCCTACATCTTAGGACACTGTTCCTTGATTAATTTGAATTGCCCTCCCAAAGATGTAATCATTGGTTTTTCATCTTGCATATTGAAATTGAATAACACCTTCTTGATGTAATCTTCTTGATACAATGTAAATTTTCTAATATTTTTATCTCTTTTTATACTCATACCAAGGATTTGATTTGAAACACCCAAATCCTTCATTACAAATAAATCTGCTATTTGTTTTGAGATCATTTATATCATGCATGTTAGACCTTGGAAAAGTCATGTCATATACATATAATAACAAGATAATATAGCTTCCATTATCTAATATCTTAAAATAAATATAATGGTTAGAATGACATCTAATATAACCTTGTTTTATCTTAAACATGTTAAATTTCAAATACCACTACTTTGGAGCTTGTTTTAGGCCATACAAACTCATCTTTCAACCTGCACACCATTTTATCCTTACCTTTGACTTCGTATACTTTTTGTTGATCCATAAATATTTAGTATCCATGTCTAACTATTCAAGGTGAAAATTTTCTACTAATAACAAACTTAAAATAGTTCTTATGGAATTCATTTTAACAACTAGAGAAAATATTTAGTCAAAATTTATATGTTTATTTTGTGTAAATGCCTTTATAACAAGTATGGTCTTGTACCTATTTTTTCCTCCATCTTCTTCCTTCAACCTTTAAACCCATTTATTTTGTAATGCTCTTTTACCTATAGACAACTAAACCAAATCCCAAGTTTGGCTATGTACCAAGGAGTCCACCTCCACTTTCATGCCTTGTTCCCACTTCTTTCTATTTTTTACCTTCATTTCTTCTTCATAGATTTCTAGCTCACAACCATTAGTCAATGATAAATAATAAAGTGAAGGAGAGTATCATTCAAGGAGTCTACTTACTCTGGTATATCTTCTAGCTACACTTCCAAGAGTTTGAGGTACTTGTTCTTGTTCTATTTCTTACACATTATGATATTTTGGCACTTTTAAATTTTCATTTTCATTCCTTTCATCAAGTACTACATAATATATATTTGGATTTATTGTTTCTTTCCCTATAACTGATCTTTGTACATGGCCTCCTCATTCAAGATCACATCTCTACTAATAATTTTGTGATTTTCAAAATCCCATAAATGGTAACCAAAATAATTAACTCCATATCCAATAAAAGTACATTGCCTAGATTTTGCTTCAAGTTTGATTCTATTTTCTTTATCAATATGGATAAATGCTTCACAACCAATTTTCTTTTACAAAGAAATAGTCTACCTTTTTACCTATCCATGCTTCTTATATAATGCCACCATATAAAGGACTTGAAGGCCCTCTATTTATTAAGTAAACAACAATATCCATAACATCTTCCCAAAATTGTAAGGGCAAATTTGCATGCAATCTCATGTTCCTTGCACACTCCATGATTGTCTTGTTCATCCTCTTTGACACACCATTTTCTTGTGGTGTTCTTGGAACCATCTTATCTTTATGAATCCCATGAGATGAAAAATAATTATTAAACTATTTACTATAGTATTCACCTCCATTTTTTGATGTGACACACTTCAACTTATTTTCTATCACATTCTCAATCAAAGCTTTCCATTTCTTAAAAGTATCCAAAACATCAAATTTTTTTCATATGAAATAAACCCAAAATTTTCTAGTTGCATCATAAATAAAAGTAATGTATTAAGAAGAACCACCGAGGGATGATACATGAGCCAGTCCCCATACATCTATATGCACAAGCTCTAACTTTTTATCATTTTGTCTTCCTAACTTTTATAAATTGACTCTCTTCTATTTTCCATACACAAAGTGCTCACAAAAATCCAAATACACCTTCTTCAAATCTAGAAATAAATTCTTTGAATGGAGAACTTGCATCCCCTTCTCACTCATATGCCCAATTCTATGGTGCCATAACTTTGTATCCACTTTCGTAGAAGCTAAATAAATATAATAGTCAACATTACCATTAGATAGATATAATTTACCTACCTTATTTCCTTTTGTTATTGTTAGTGATCCTTTAATGACCTTCCATGAATTTTATGCAAATATAATTATGCATCCCTCACTTCCTAACTACACTACTAAAAATAGATTTCTTCTTAACTCAATAATATGCCTCACCTCTTTTAGCAACCATTATTTTCCATTTTATAATTTTATCTGTATCTTACCCTTTCTAATAAATTTACAAGTTTCACCATCACCCAAATAAACCTATCCAAAATCACCTTGAACATAGTCTAGAAATTAATTCCTATGGAGTGTAGCATAAAATGAAACCCCTGAATCTAACACCCATGAAACATTAATATTAACTAATGAAATGATTAAAGCATATTGTAACAAATCACTTGCTAAATTTTCTTCCTAAATTTTATCTTCTTTTCTATTTCCTTGTTTTCATTTTTAGAACCAACAATATTTCTTTAGGTGTCCTTTCTTCCCATAAATCTAGCACACCAACATTCCTATAGATTTAGATCTACCCTTCTTAGACTTCCCATGATTCCTTGGGCCATTTCCTCCATCATTTTTTATTCCCCTATTTTGCATAGTCAAAGCATTACCTGATGTATCACCTATTATTTTTCATCATATTTCCTCACTAAGAATAACATCATCAAACATTAAAGTGTTTGAAGTAGAGATATGATTACTCACAACCATGACCAAGCCATTCCAACTTTCTAGAAATGAGCATAAAATCAAAAGATATCTAACCTCATCATAAAAATTTAATCTTATAGATCTTAATTTATTTGTGACCATGTTAAATTCATTTATATGATTAGCAACAGACCCACCTTATGACATTTCTAGATTAAATAAATGCTTCATAAGAAATACCTTATTGGAGGCTGAGGGTTTTTCATACATTCTATCCAATACCTTTATCACATCCATTATTGTCTTTTATTTTGAAAAATTGAAGGCCACCAACACTTTCACATACAACTCTATTATTCATAGTGTCTTTCTATCAATAACCTCCCAATCTCCATCCTTCATAGTTACCAGCTTATTTTCTATTTTTCCCAATGGTAGGAAAATATCCTTCTGATATAGATAGTCCTCCATTTACATATTCCATAGCTGGTAGTTTTGGCCATTGAACTTCTCAATCTTAAACTTGTATTCTTTTGCTATTGCTCCTACTTGAACCAAGAACACTCTTTTTTTACAAGTTTGTCCACCAAATAAACCTTCAACTCTGATACTAATTGTTAGTAATATTGAATGCAAAGAAATATTAATGAAATAAATATGGAAATAAAATGAATAAAAACCAACATAATATAGACACAAATTTAACATGGTTGTTTTGAAGGTACAATCACTAAGATGGGGAATAAATCAATGATGCAAAATATTTCAAAATTTAATTGCAATCCTTTAAAACTATTAATAAAAATCACAAGCATTCATAAATCATACAAGATGTTGATAACAATGAATATGAAAGATGATGCAAGATCACACACATAACATAAGAACTATTTAAGAAACCCTCTTTTAGAATAAAAACCACTCTCAATCCTACAAACACATGGACTGCTTATCTTATAGTATGATCACAAACAAGAGAAATTTTAGTGAAGCACCCAATTCACAAGGATCACCCACCCCTAAGTGTGAATAATCAACCACTTGTTCTAGATTTTTAGCACCCACACAACACGTTATTCAATCAACAACTCCATAATTTTTACTATAGACCAATATGATTAGAGACACAATGTATAAAACCTTTATTTCAACTCATCACTCACACACACACACACACACACACACACACACACACACACACACACACACACACACACACACACACACACACACACACACACACACACACACACACACACACACACACACACACACACACACACACACACACACACAAGCAATGCATCCAAAACACCCTTTTGGATGTCTCTAGTCTTCTTTGGTCATAATTAATATGTTATATACTTTAGTCCATCCACTAAGCACACTCTCTCAGATATCTTTCCTTTGCCTCTATCTCCTTCTCTCTTAACACATGCACATCCAAGTCTAGAAACCATTGCCTTAGTCTCCACTATTTATAGAGTCTTCATGCATATCACCATCTAGGTCAGCCATGATAATCTTATTAACAATTAAAACATATAAAAATCTAATAAATAGCTCAAATTCATTTCTAAAATTTGTCCATAGAATTTATGGGTCACACTTAAGTAGCTAGACCTTTCAATTAGGCCTTAGTAGCCCTTATAGGTCTCATAGAGACATATTCACCCATTTATCACTTCGTCAAGAAATTAATAACATAAGATCACTTTCAAATACATTTTTTCACTATATATAATCTCTAAGACATCTTCAAGTGATTACTCCTGCCATAACACTCTTTTTCTAAAGCAAAATTTGCTCAAATAACATTTTGTACAATGTAGCACCATGAATAAACAAATAGTGAACTTTGAAGCTCCATAACTTTGATTGTACAAATATTAAAACTTTATAACTATATTATTTAAATGTGACTTGAAGTCCTCTATAAATTTTAATTTTACACCATGATCAAATTCATTTTGGTTCAAAATATATAGCTCAAATACTAAGTATTGGTTCTCCCTCACAAAGTTAAATATTTAAATACCAACGGTCATTTTGTAAATGTTAAACTTTGGACACTTTGACCTCATATTATGATCCCTATAAAATTTGACCAAAAACACAACATCAATCTCCTCAGATAATCTAGGTATTTATTTTATAATTCTCACCACTTATTTAAGATTCAATCTTCCACAATTATGCCACTTGGTAGCTCTATGTGCCTTCTTCGTACATTGACTCTTTAAATCAACCTGTACCATCAATATTTTGACTACATGATAATAAACTCACCATTTATCATATTTTCAAGATCTATGAATGTGACACATATCACTAACATGTTAAGTCTTTGACATATTGACTTTTATGCATGTCATTAGATCACAATATACGATTAAACATGCACCATTAGATCTACTGATAATTTGACTTCACTCACATCATTGATCTCTATCTGAAAAGATCACATACTCTATTGGATCCTTATCTAGTCAAAATAAATTCTTTCCATTAGATCTTTTTAGATGATTTGACCTTAGATTTTAATGTAGTTAAACTTGATAGTCTCTAGTTTAACATAGTCTACAAGAGCAAATTTAAAGGTTTATAACTTGAGCCAAAAAAAAATTCAAGATCCAAATATATAGGGTACCTTATTCATAATATATACAACATATCCATGAAATCATTTATCCTTGGTTGAATTTTTGAGTACCTACATTAAATGCATAAACTTGTTGGGTTATTCATATCTGGATGACGTCTAGTGACGGTTTGGCTTCTCTTAAGCTAGAATATGAAATTTCCTCATTATAAATGATCAAATGACATATCAAGACTTCATCAAGACATCTATGGATGCCTCACAACCTCTTCTTTATCCTTATTGATTCACATATATGCCATATATTATCTAAGCTATCAATCTGATCACTTTGTCATTAATGCACTATGAATCATGCTCTCTTTGACATCAATGATAACCTAACATCAATGACCATGCTTAAAAATATCTCCCTTTTTCATTGATGGTAAAACATCCTCAAAATGACTTTATTTTAAAAATGACTTTATTTAAGCTCCATTCTGATCTTTCTCCCCTTTTGATAATAATGACAAAGGGTCTCTTCCTTAACATGCCAAAAATCATTCCTCAACATCATGTGTGCATTCAAATAATATTTAATAAGCTCAAGATACTTATAAAATTTCAAGCATATGAAACAATTTCTCTTCCTTTAACATGCACTAATCTTAACTTGGACGTCTTTGATTCTTGGACCCGATAGACTACTCACAGAGCTTAGAAAGCTCCCCCTATCATCATGCTTCATCTTATGTCATATATTTGTTGATATAAACCAATATGAACTTGGACTTTTCTGATCCTTGGACCTCTCTACCTATAAACTCATAATCTCTCTTTGTTCATGCATGAAGATTCAATACTTTGTCAAAGTATATGACTGAAGCATCCTCACATATGTTCCCCCTTATATCATGAACAGATTTTTCAAGCCAATGAAGCTAACTGAGTTATATCTCCCTTATCTAAACACATCTTTCATATAATTAAAGTGAAAATAACATCCCTTTGTACTTGATTGGCATTATGATCATTAATTACTTAGAGTACACATGCTTCTACATAGGACAAATACTTCCTAAGAAGCATAAGTAGAGACACCCACTTGTCAAAAAGGGACTAAATATTACAAAACATAGGATACTCCAATATCTCCATGCTTTTACATGACTTGTAGTTCTTCCTCATCTTCAGATTGTCTTTGAATGAGTTCTCAACCTTATTCTTTTCTTGTCTCGAGATCCTATTTGATTTTCATATCCATTTAGGTAGATAAGGATTGTTCCTTGATACTTGAACTTGATCTCTATTCTGTCATGGTAAATAATCCATTTTAATCCTATTTTCATTTACTTTATTAGGCCTCCATTCACTATGAATCCTTTTTATGATAGGATTGATAATATTTTAAGTAGTATATTGATCATTCTTGTAGAACCTTGCTATGTGACCTCTCTCATGACATTTGAAACAAATTAGAATTCTAAGTTTGCACATACCTTGGGATTGAGATATATGATGATTCCTTGAAGTTTCATGAATTCATTCATGTATATAATCATTTGGTCTTCTGATGAATATATTACAAAATTTTGCAATATGATCAAGTTCTTAACAATTGTAGAAAAAGATGTCATTCTTTCCTTGTGAACCTATTGAATGTCTTGAGTGATGATGTTTTTCACGCTTACCACTATCTTGCTCATAATTCCATGCAAATTCATTCTTTGAAGATATTTTACAATCTTTTAACCTATGACCAAATTGATTGTAAGAGTAACAATGACTATTAAAACTTGTATACCTCATATAATTTAGTTGTCTGATCTAATTTGTATATATTCTATCAATGTCTTCATTCTTTAACTGATGATTGATATTCAAAGTTTGATCATTCTTTTTCAAATCATCCTTTATCTTGTTTTGAGTTACATGCTTTTGTTCTTATTTGTATCCAAGACCAATTCTATCACTTTCATGCTTTTGACTACTCATAATAGTATCAAGATAATTTGAGCTCTTTTCAAACTTCATAAATGACTTCACCTTATAAGATGTCTTATCTAACTCAGATTTTAATGACTCAAGTTTAGTTACATACCTTAAGTACTCATCTTCTTTGGATATTAGGCTTATAGACATAGATTTCATTTAACCATTGAGATGTTTGAAATTATATTCATGCTCCTTGGTGTCTTCATCCATTCTTGCCTCAAACACACTAAATTTTTCATCATAGTCCTTGATTTGTGATAGCATATTTGTTCTTTTTCTTCTCAATCTTTAGATCTTTAGGAGCATTCATCAATTCATCCTTATTATCTAAGTCATCAGTTGTATCTTTGCTCATAGCTTGATTTAATTTCATTTACAAAGACTCTGATTGATACATGTTACACTCTTCATCTATACTCTTTACTTATTCATTAGTAGTGAAAACCTAAGTTTTAAATTGTTGTGTGATCTCATCATGCTCCTTGACTTCCTTACTCAGCCTTTTATAATCATACATCCCATAACCCTACTCCTCCCTATGATTATACATCAGCTCACGTACAAAATATAGACCCTAGACATGATACTTTGAGACATATACCACCTACTTGGACCTCTCTTGCATCATGTTCCTACCCCTCATACATCCCTAGTTCACATTGGGCCTTTTGCATACAAGACATGCCTTTTAAGAGACCCCTAGGACCTCTTAAGAGCCTGTTGACTAACCCCAATCAAATTTTAACCTAGGCCATGGCTTGTGTTAAGAAAAACCATGGCCTAAGTCACATGTTTCCTTCACCAAAGCCATGGCCTAGGCCATGACCTAGGCAGAACATTGCAAAAATCCCCAATTTGATACATTTAGGTCATTTGGTAGATTGGGTAGGGATATATGTCTCTTTCTCATTAATTTGAACCTCTCTCTTTTAATTCCATCTCTCTTATGATTATTTTTCCATATCATGAATCTCATGCCTTCTTGAATCTCTCTGGGTTCATTCTTGGCACTCTTGAGCTTGATTAGGGATAGATAATCCCATATGTTTCTACATTCTTGCTTGGAGACTCCATTATTGCTCTCAGTTCTTCCTGCTTCCTTGTGGCTTGACCCCAAACTAATAAATTTTACATTACACCTAATGTGTGCACTTGGTTGGAGCTCTTAAACCATTGCAAGTTCTCACTTCACCTCCTCCTTTACTCTTGGCTCTTGGTTTGGACTTCAGCTTGCACCTAGCTTGGTCTTCCTCCTATATTGCTTCTTAGCTTGGATTCTTGGTTGGTAGAATATTTTAACTTCATATTTGAACTTGATCTAAGGGTACTTTGATATAAAAAGTGAAATTCCTTTCTTTTACATAGTGTATATACTAGGATTTGAATTATTTTAGTGAAATAGTTATTTTGTATGTGGCTTAGAGTAGTTTTCAAGGTTCATTACATTTGTATATGTTCAAATATTACTTTAATTGCTTTAAACATTCATTTTTTTATTACCATTACTCTCTTTGGATCCATTCCTCATTACATAAGTAGAGATATACATGTTTAAAACACACTAAAAAACTTGCTCAAACATTCTGTCTCTCTTGATAAAAATTATTACATTGCATTGATAGACAAAAATAGTATTGAATTGGAAGGATAACTCAAATATAGAATAGGCATGCTCTTGAACCTTTACTTGAAAATGTCTTTATTGCAAAAAAAATCTTTCATTCAATTTGAAAGTGCCTTAATTATAAGATTTACATTTCATTGGTCATCTCATTTGATTTAGTATTGTTAGTTTCATATTTTTTATGAAACCAATAGTATAGTTTTAGCCACTTGTTTTACTATGGTTGGACTTGTTAGAGTAATTGGCACACTTTGTGTGCCTATTGAGGATAACCCCAACCTAGTTTATAATTCTATCTATAGCTTGGTACAAGCCAATAAACTAGATAGCCACTATAGACCTCCTATAGCCCATATAACCCCTGAGCCTTCTAGCCTCTTAGTGGCTTGTTTTAGCACCTTGCCAAAGACTAGTGGTTTCATTCAAATTCTTGGAGCTAAATTTTGGCATACCTGGTGGGACCTCACATATGGTTTCACGTTAGTTCTATCCCATTTAGATCTCTCTCAACCAATTCCCCCTATTAGTTGTTAGGCTTTGCTTTTAGTTGTGTTTTAGCTCTCACCTTGGTTTTTTTCTCTTACTTTGGTTTTATGTCTTTCTCTCAATTGGTTCTCTATTGATTTCCCTTTTCTTTTATCTTCTATGTTACTTGTACTTCATTGCATCCATGGTTGATCTCCCACCTTTGTGATGCCATTCCTAGAAAATTTAGGGTATCATACAAAATTTCACTAATGATTCAACTGTACTTCCAATGGAATTCTATAAACACCATAGGACCTAGGAGCTTACCTCAACCCAACATGGTAGTTTTGACCAAATTTGCCCTTGTAGGTTAAATTAGGACCCCTTAGGTAAAAATTTGATTTTTAGATGTTTTAAGGGGTTTAATATTTGGCCATAAGGTGTATTATAGGTCATTTTATGTAATTTAATGTCATATTATCCTTGATCTTAGTCTAATTAGTCAATATATCATTTTGATTCATTTTTAAGGTCATAAAATGACTTATACAGCTTGCTTGGGAGATGTGAAGGTTTTAAATGATGATGTCATGCCCCATGTGTCCTCATATGTCTTAATTAACTATTTGTAACTAAAAAGTGGTAGATTCTTTAGAAAAAAGGGTTGTTTTCTTGGAAAAAATGAGCATTTAATGAGGTGTAGGGAATTATAAAGACTCCTAAAATTGAGGACATTTAAAGAGTGTCCCTTGGTATTCCATACACTTAATTTAGTGATTATTTTGATTAGAAGCTTCAATAAATGAATAAAATTGCTTCTCTCTTCTTCCACTAGGCTTGGCAAGCAAGAATGGCATTCAAGTTTGTACTTGGTATAGTCAACAAAAGAATATTTAAGAAAAATTACCCTAGGGGTGTCTTATACACTCAGTAAACTTCAATTTTATGTTTTTTTTAGAGGAATGGTGGTATGTGCTTTATGAGCCATTCTTAAGAAGTTGACCTATCCAATTTGCTTGTTAATCTATGCACCCTATAGGTTTTGCTTTTGTTTGGAGAAATCCATAAAATTTTAAATGTTGAGGTTGATTAAAAATTATTTTTACTCTCTCTCCTCATGGTTTCCATTCTTAGTTTCATGTTTTCCAAATATATCATGGGTTAATTAGTTTAGTTTGTAAGTGGATGTTCTAGGTGGAATAATAGTCAAGTTCACTACTTCAAGAAGGTTATATTCTCTAAAAGGGATTCATATGAATGGAAAATTGTGTTTTTAATGTTTCAATTCTATAGGTGCCATATCCTTCCATGTTTGGTCTCATAAATCCATACTTTGATTAAACACCCAGTCTTGTCATACTCATAGTCAACTTTCTGCCTGCTCTTAGTTATAGTCATGTTTTTTTAGCTCTAATCATGATTATAGAGGAGAAATGGAGACCATAAATAGTTTTTTTCACATTATTTTAGTATGATAAGTCAGATTGGACACCCCAAGTAGCACAAAAAGACCATGATGATAGTCAATTATGCACATACACACAGTCTACCATTAATGACCACCTACATGTGCTTGAAAGGGAAAATCATGTTGAAATAAATCTATCTTGACTTGATCTAAGTCTTAAAAATTTGGAGGGGATCCATGGTAACATTTTAAGGAGGTAAAATGGTTGTTAAAGGCTCACACACCATGTATAAGATTCATTATTTCTGCCCACTACCCTGTCTATAGCTCCATTAGCACCTACAGGAGGGGAAGAATATCAAAATGGAATTTTGGACCTTGATTTAGGTATTTAATGATGTAGGATATAGGTTTCTAAATATTTTAAAAGGTTTATAAACCCTTAAAAATTCAAAATCAATAAAATTTTCCACACTTTCATAGACTACCTATATATTATTCAAGGTGGACATACAGGTATCTCATGATGACATCATGATAATAATGAGAGCTTCAGTGGTGATTTAAATCCCTTTGAAGTGTGAGGATTGAATTTTAAGTCATTTATATAAGCTTAATACCCATTAATATCAAATTTGATGCACACTACCTAAACTCATGTTTACTACCTGGACATTCAGATGTTTACCTATAGGTTACACTAGTAGAGCTATGACAATACTTGTTTGAAAGTGCTAAAACAAGTGTTTAAAACCTTTTTGATGACCTATTATGTGATTTAGATAATTAAAAACCTATTTGAAGAGATAATTTGGAATATTTAAGTGTAGATGACCTTCAAAACATGAGATGATAGTATTCAAGGCTTCTTTCCCTAAAAACACAAAATAAAGGTCTAAGGCTTTTTGTCAAGGTCATATAATAAGGTTACAAAGACTCTTAGTGAATATAAATTACCATTAATTGTATAGTATTAATGAATTATAATATATATTCCAAATATTAAGTCAATAATATTAGTACAAGATATAATTTGGAAGTCTCTAAGTTACACTTTTATGTAGTGTTTTCAAGTAGTAACATGTACAGGATTTAGAGATGCAAGGTGACTACCACCCAAGGTTGAAAATGAAGTCTATATTCATGATTGAAATATCTCATGAGGTGAAAGGGATATCAAATATCATGTATGATATAATGGTAATTCAAATAGCTTAGAATACTATTTTTTTAGCCTCATTTACACCTACAGGGCCCAACATAGTTGACTATGTTTGACTGTGAATGGGCAAAGGGCAAAAGAGTGAGTTTCTTGAGGTGTCTATAGAAAAAATATATAATTAATAGGTAAAAACACTAATAATTTGTCTTTTAAGGTGTTATATATACTTATGCAATGTTTCCAAGGTTTAAACCATATATGATCATCTACAGTGTCCTTTTCAAATAAGAATACATTCTACAATCCAAGATAGTGAAATGGAGGGTCATGCAATGAGAGGCATTAGAAAGGTTAGAATGAGAATTATAAATAAATAATATAAATTATTATGATATAAATCTTTAATGATATCCATTATTTGTAAAAAAAGGTACTAAATAGACTCTAATAATACAGTTCACAACCCATAGCATGAAACCCTACACATAGTCTTTTTGCCTAGAAGTCTGTCTTGGAACCTAAAAATTTTGGAGGGTCAAATGACCTAAATAGGGGATACATTTTTGTGAAAATGGTATATTTTAATTTAATAATATCCTAAAATATTCACCATTTTCAAATTAAATAGGGTAGTTCCCTCTATTTTATCTCATATAGAGGGCACTCCCCTTATGTGCAAACCCTATAATCTTGAGAAAAGGAGAGAAAAGGATAGACCATAAGTTTATTGAACCTTGATAGGAGTTTTTTTATAGTTGATTTAAACTTGGGAAAACATTATAAATATTTCATATAATGATGAATCCCAATAAGGTATCCCAAACCGTCAAAGTTGCAAACATGCTTATAAGGCATGGTTAGGCCTAAAAGCCAAATATGAGGCCATTTTCACTTCCAACTATATGAGAGATTTATAATCAATTTGGACATGTTTTTAGGGTCATAATATACATGCATAATCTATTGGTATATATGGGAAACCATGATAAAGTTAATTTTGGACTTTAGGACAACTTAGGCTTATTAGAATGGAGAAAAGAGATTGATAAGGAAAATTTAAATGTTCATATCTCCCTTGGCACCTTGAATTTATATATAAAGAGTTTAAGAATGTTTATGGAGGTCCTTAACTTTGATTTATTGTATTTTTTTATAATTATAATGTCTTATATTTATGAATTAAGCTTAAGAGGGTAAAATAGGCCTAAACTCATCAAAATACTTGCTAGTGACCAGTTTAAGAAGATTGAGCAAGTAGTACACCCAAATGGAATAGTTTTCATAGAATATAGATTGGATGTTGTATAAGGTTTAGTCAATCTCCCTACCATTATGATGCATTGCATGGAATATGTACAAATAGGGTAAATAATTGCTCCTTTTACTATTTTGTGCATTATGTAGGTTCTAAGAGGTTTCAAGAGATGTCATTCACATGGAATGGAATATTAATAATTAATATAACTTCCCATGTAAATTTTAGGCCTCAAAATAACTCCTAAGTTCCTCAACTAGAGCTCTCATCTTAGCTAGTTCGAACTAGCGTAGTGAACAAGATGGTGAGAAGTGTGAAAAATTTAAGTGGATTTATTTTTAAGATGTACCTAATGCCTTTAAGGCCATGGAAGGTCTTGATAGGTGTCATCCACCCCTTTTTAAAAATTTCATGGAAAATTGATGCCTTTTTAGAATCTAAGTGTGCAAGGTTTTCTTGATTTTAGCTAGTGATGGCTCACTTCTAGGAGACTTCAGGTGATCAGGACTATAACGAATGCATGGAGAGGCATGTTTGAAATCCTTACCTCTTATTCGAATAATTAGATCTATCCCTAGTTAGTTTTGGGATGTTCAAATAGGTATAAATCATGAAGTTAGTTTTTTGATCCAATAAAGGGAACTCCTATGCCACATTTTAAGAGTTTCATGACTTAGGGTGACATTTTTAGTTCTTAACTTTGCATGATCAGTTTCACATTATCTTTCCATTCACAATTAACTCCTTTGTTCAACTTAAAAAGTGTCCTTGTGACCTTAAAACTTCTCTCTTTTCTTGTTTCTCTCATGTTTTATAAGAACTAACCATTTTGGCCTTTGTAAATTATCCTCCACCTGAGTATGGTGAAACCCTACTCATTTTCTTACAATCGATCAATAAATAATACTAATTTTTACCTCTTCCATGATTAGTCATGGTATTTTTACTTAGATGATTAATCTTGCTTAGTGATGACTATTGTTTTCTTAGCATTGTTATCTCATTCTATCACCTATTTTCAGTTGGAAAACTTCTTCTTGCAAGTCATGTGAAGTGTTATATTTATGTGTCAAGGTTGAGTGAGTTATTCTATTCACTAGGGTCATTCAAGGCCTCTTTTCTATTTTTCCTAGCCTAAACATTCATCACAAACTCATAATGAAATATTTATGTGAGAATATTTAAGATTGTAGAAGTGTATATTTAGTTAATCCCTTATTTTCATGTGTGACATGCACCTTGTTGGTAGTCATCAATAAATTTTGTGTGTCACCTCCTTTAGGATATTTTAATTTTAGTTTTCTCTCCCTTTTCACTCAAACATAGGTATAGTAGTGATATATAATTGGTATATCAAGGTAGCTAGTCCTATCTAGAGATTCACCTCATTCTTAGGCTACCCCCATCTTAGAGGTGTTTTAATTGTGTCACTTGGATGAGGAGAGCTGATACATCTCCTCTAAGGGTGAAAATCAAAATAAAAATAGTTTTTGGCACACCTAGTGGGACTCTTGGTCCAAGAAGTTAAAATATTTTTGGTGTTGTATTTTAAAACATCAATCTTTAGAGGCATCTATCCAAGCATCAATGGTAACTTTGAAGTTACATCAACTAGTCAAGTAGCCCAAGTTTTCCTTTCGAAAATTATTGGTATATTTTTCTTTGTGTTCTTACTTCCCAATGAAGTTTCATGGCTAATTCTGGTGTTGAGTATTGTTTTACATAAGTTGGTAAGGTATTTCAAGCTTATGAGCATTCCTAATCAGCCTTTTCAGGATCCTCACTAGCTCTAATATGATATTTACTAGCTCCAATATATTTATTAATAGCCTTGTCATGAGTTGTATCAATCTTATAACTAGCCTTCTCAATACCTTACTCCTTCTACTCAACCAAGTCACTTCCCAATTTATTCCACTCCACTTTCAAGCATACTCTCTTAGGTTATTATAAGTACATGATAGAGCTTTATACACTAAGGTGATATGGTCAATATGTTCCTATTCATTTCATTCATAATGTGAGAGATGAATTAGAGTTGGTTAAAATAGAGTGGGAACTTATTGAGAGAGTAGATGGCAAAGGCTCCCAAGTGAGATGTTAGATGTGGGTAGCTCGATTGCATCTTTAGAAGATAGGATAAGAATTAATGAGGAATAGCCTCACAAAGTCTATCAACCTTCATATCCACTTACCCAAGATTTCTATCAATCTTACTTGACCCTTACTCATGATCCCAATCAAGCTTGTCAAAGTCATCCTTTTCCCAATCAACTGGAAGAGAGAATTGGAAAGATAAACCTTATTTTTGAAGCAAATATTGATAAGCTTATCAAGTTGGAAAAAAATTAGATGAAGTAATCCATATCATAAAAAAATTAATTATAATTTAATCCCTCATCTCCATCTCCCATTACATCCCCAACTTAAGATGTGACTTCTAGATATGAACTCCCAAGTTGGAGACAAGATAGAGAATCCAAGCCCAAAGAGATTCCAAGTTTCTTGAGTAATTCATCCAACCCTCAAATTGCATCACCATCTAAAAAATAGACTCCTAGTCCTAACATCCTATGCTAAAAGAAGATAGTGGAATCATGGGTAAATAAAGAGGATAAAATCCAAGATAAAGAGTGTGAAGATGAAAAAGAGTTTGATCTTATGCAAGCCCCTCTCACCCTTCCTCAAGAGACATATTATTTTCCATGTCATCCTTCTTTTATTCATTATCCTAAAGATGATGCCTATAAACTTCAAGAGATACTTTTCAAATAGAACCAAGCCAAGAAAATTGAGGAGTTAGAGTTGAGAATGAAAATGTTCAGCCGAGGTGTGAGGAAGGTTTAGATCCAAAAGAAGATCCTATGCCTAAACACACCCTATATAACCATCCTAAAAAGAGTGTTAACTATAAATCAGATGTAAATGAAGTGATTTTAAAATGGAAGGAATAAAATCAAGATATTTTATCCCAAGGTCTATCTATCCTTCCTTAATATCTCCCAAAAGGATCCCCTATAATTCATTCCCAATCTGATGTTGAGTTCTGTGTGCCACCTTAGCCAACTAGTTTATCTTGTCCTCATCCCATCACCCTTTGCCTTGATGTAACTATGGTTTGGGAAAATAAAGAGGATTAGTTTGTTGATAAGAACTTAGAACTCTTGATTGAAGAAAATATATCTCCTTGACAACCTCATTGGACTAAGTCACATGATTACAAGATGCTTAGTCTTGGCATCACCAAGAGGGAGAAGAAAATTGAGGATCTTGCAAACCTTGAGAACCAAAGTCATGTTATGATAGTTGAGATGCAACTTAAGATCCCTCAATAGGATCTAAATGCTAAATAAGAGGTGGTATCTTATGTTGAATATTTAAATTGTGTTGATTGTGAAGAATGTTTTCCTTTTGCCAAAGAAGAAGAAATCACCATTGGTTCTTCTACCACTATCCAAGATATCATAGATGGGAAAGAAAATATTGTCTCTAATTAGACTTGGGATGACTTATTTTCAATAATTAGAACAAGTTATACTCTTATTCAAGGAGGTTGTGATCTAATCAAAAATGAATAAGGCAGCCTTGACACTCAAGTGGGTATGGAAACAATAAACAACCTTTCAAATATATCCTTTCAAGAGGAATATACATCCCATGATGATATGTTTGAAATAATCAAAATGGGATATCATCCTCTCAACCAGTTAGGAGAAACACAACAAGTTTTGAATGATGTAACAAACTTTTATTTTCCTCAATCTTCCAAGGAACAAGAAACCACTCCTCTTAAAGTCATGCCTACCAAGAAGATACAAGTTGATGATGATATGAAGAGTTGGAATCGGTATGAGGTATGTGTACAAATTCAAGAGGAATAAATTTACATTATAGACCTATTTAAAGATGATCTCCTTGAATACAGATCAAGTGAAGTGCCAAGAAATAAGTCTTATTCATCAAGTATCCAATCCAAAGAGCAACATGCTTGGTACCATGTTTCATCTCATGAAGGAGATGTAAAGAAATTTCCTTTTGACCCTAGAAAGGGAGGTATTATTAATTTTTAGTTGTACATATTGGTTTTTTTATGATTTCTCTAAGTGATTTGAGAACATGTGTGTCTTGTTAGTGTGTTTGATTTTCTTTGTGTGTGTCATTTATTTTGTGTGGTTAAGGTAATTAATTGGTCTTGTCTTGATTAAAAATTCTTGTCAATGGTCAAAGTTCTCTTGTTGTGTTTCAGACTTCAAATGACTCCCTAGGCCTAATGGACTAATAAGGCTACTGATCTTTAGTATAGAAGGCATACTACCCCTATGAGTCACCAATTTGTTGACCAAATTTAGCCTTGTAGGTCAAATTGGGACCTTTATAATTAAAATTTTGATTTTTAGATGTTTTAAGGGGTCTAATATTTGGTCATAAGGTGTATTATAGATCATTTAATTGAATTTAATGTCATATTATCCTTGATCTTAGTATAATTAGTCAATATATCATTTTGAGTCATTTTAAAGGTCATAAAAAGAGCATTAAATGACTTATATGATCTCCTTGGGAGATGTGAAGGTTTTAAATGATGATTTCGTGCCCCATGTGTCCTCATATGTATTAACTATTTGTAACTAAAAAGTGGTAGGTTCTTTAGAACAAAGGTAGTTTTATTGAAAACATGAGCATTTAATGAGGTGTACGGAATTATATAGACTCATACAGTTGAGGAAATTTCAAGATTTTTTCTTGGTCTTCCATACACTTACTCTAGTGATCATTTTGATTAAAATCTTCAAAAAATGAAGAAAATTGCTTCTCTTTTCTTCCACTAGGCTTGGAAAGAAAGAATGGCCTTCATGTTTATACTCAATACAATTAGTAGAAGAGGCTTTAGGTAAAATTATCCTAGGGGTACCTTCTAAACTTAGTCATTTCATTTTATGTTTGGTTATATAGGAATGGTGACCTGTGCTTTATGACCCATTCCTAAGAAATTGACCTATCCAATTTGCTTGCTAATCTATGAACCCTATAGGTTTTGATTTGGTTTGGATAAATCCATATAATCCAAATTATGATGTTGATTTTACATGGTCTTGACTCTCTCTCCTCATTCTTTCCATTCTTAGTTTCATGTTTGGAAAATATCTCATGGGTTAATTAGTTGAGTTTGTAAGTTGATGTTCCAGGTGGAATGGCAATCAAGTTCACTAGTTGTATAAGGTTGTATTATTTTCAATGGATTCATATGAATGGGAAATGGTGTTTTCCATATTTCAATTCCATATATTCCAACTCCTTCCATGTTTGGTCCCATAACTCCATACTTTAATTAAACACCTAGTCTTGTCATACTCAGAATCAACTTTCTACCTGCTCTTAGTTATAGTCATGTTTTTAAAGCTCTAATAACACTTATAAAGGATAAATAGAGAATATAAAATGTTTTTTTTACATTATTTTGGTATGATAAGTCATATTGGATTTCCCAAATAGCACAAAAACACCTTGATGGTAGTCAAAGATGCACATACACATAGTTTGCCATTAATGAGCACCTAAAGGTACTTGAAACGGAAAATCACAAAGAAATCAGCCTATATTGACTTGATATAAGTATTAAAAATTTTTAAGGGATCCATTTTAACATTTTAATTAGTTATAAAGGTTGTTAAAGCCTCACACACTATTTATATGATTCATTGTTTCTACCCACTACCTTGTCTACAGCTCCATTAACATCTACAAGAAGGTAAGAATACCAAAATGGAATTTTGGACCTTAATTCATGTATTTCATGATTTATTATATGTTTTTTTAATATTTTACAAGGTTTAGGAACCCTTTTAAATTTGAAACCAATACAATTATCCACACTTGCATAAATTGTCTGTATACTAGTCAAGGTGCACACACTAGTATTTCATGATGATGTCATGAAAAGAATGAGAGCCTTAGTGGTGATTTCAATCAATTTGAATTGTGAGGAGTTAATTTTAATTCCAAAACTCATGTTTAATTCCTGTACATTAAGATGTCTACCTACAGGTTACACTAGAAGAGCTATGAAAATACTTGTTTGGAAGTGTTGAAATAAGTGTTGAAAACCTTATTGATGACCTAGTGTGTGATGTCTACTATGGAAACCCTATTTGAAGGGATAAGTAGGAATATTGAATTGGATACTACCTTAAAGACATGAGATTATATTATTCAAGGCTTCTTTCCCTAAAAACACAAAATAGAGGTCTGAGGCTTTTATCAAGGTCATACAATAAGGTTACAAAGATTATAAGTACATCCAAATGACCATTCTTTGTAGTATTCATGAATTAGAATAGATATAAAAAAATTTAAGTCAAGAATATTAGTGCAATATATAATGTGGAATTCTCCAAGTTACACTTTTATGCAGTGTTTCCAGGTATTAACATGTACAGGATTTAGAGATGTAAGGTGACTCTAGCACCCAAGTTGCAAAATGGAGTATATATTCATGCTTGAACTATCTCATTAGGTTAAAGGCATATAAAATAAAATGTATGATATAAGGATAATTCAAATAGGTTAGAATACTATGTTTTAAGCCTCATTTATACCTATATGGCCCAAAATAGTTGATTATGTTTGATTATGAAAGGGCAAAGGGCAGAAGAGTGAGTTTCATGAGGTGGATATTGCCCAAATATAAAATTAATAGGTCAAAAAAAATACTAATTTATTATTTAAGTATTTATAGAGACTTATGAAAGGTTTACAAATTCTAAACCATATAGGATCATCTACAAGGGTCCTCAAATAAAAATATAGTCTGCAGTCCAAGACAGTGAAGTAGAGGTTTATGTAGTGAGAGGCATGAGAAAGGTTAGAATGAGGAATATATATAAATAATATCCATTATTATGATATAAATATTTAATTATATCCATGCATAAAAAATAATGTACTAAAGGGAATCTAGTAATACAGTTCATAACCCATAATATGAAACCCTGGACACAGTCTTTTTGCCTAGAAATCTATCTTGGAACTTGAAGCTTTTAGAGGGTCGAATGACCTGACCAAGGGATAAATTTTTATGTATAGGGTATATATGAATTGAATAATACCATAAAATATTTACAATTTTTTGAGTAAATAATGGAGTGCCCTTTATTTTGTCTCAGATAGAGGGTACTCCCCTTATATGTAAACCCTGCAGTCTTGAGAAAATGAGAGAAAAGGATGGACAAAAAGTTGATTAAACATTACTAGGAGGTTTTTAGAGTTGAATAAAACCTATTAAAACATGATAAATCTTTCATATAAGGAGGAATCCTGATAGGTTATCCCAAACCCTCAAAGTTACAGACAGGGTTATAAGGCATGGTTAGGCCTAGAAGCCAAATAGGATGTCATTTTCACTTCCAACTATATGATAGCTTTCTAATCCATTTTTGAATGTTTTTATGGTCATAATAGACATTTATAATCTATTTATATGTAGGTTAAACCATGATAAAGTCAATTTTGGACTTTAGGACAACTTAAGCTTGTTAGAATGGAGAAAAGAGCTCAATAGGGCAAATCTGAATGCTCATATCTCCCTTGGCACCTTGCATGGAGATCTAAGGAGTTTAGGAAGGTTGATGGAGGTATTGAAATTTAATTTAGTGGATTTTTTTTTCAATTCCAATGTCCTATCTTTATTAATGAATCTTGAGAGGGTAAAATAGGCCTAAGCTCATCAAAACACTTGCTAGTGACCAGTTTGAGAAGATTGAGCAAATAGTGCACCCAAATGGCATAGTTTTCCTAGAATAGAGATTGGAAAATATATTTAAAATGTTTATAATATAAAATATTTGATTTTGGGGTGATGCCTTAAGGGAATATAGGTAAGAATCATATTTCAAGTTTGATAAATCATGTTTTAGATGATTGTTTTGGAATGATTTTAAAATGAATTAGAAACATTATTTTGGTGCTTAATGTAACATGTAAGGTTCTTAAAAAAGTGTTTTTATCATTAGTTTTAAAAGTTATAACTAAGGCCAAGGGGTTAAATGAACACCACCAAATCTTTCATTTGGGCTTAAAATTGAACACACTTATCATTTTTGTCTACAATAGTTGTTTGATCTAATTTTTGTTTGGCAAGAAGAGGGATGTTGCATGTCTGCTCTTCCATTTGTCTGCTTTAGGGAACCCTTCGAATAAAAAGTGCCATTCCTATTTAAAATAGTCTATTCCAAGGCTTAGAAATAAATTCATTTAAATCACTCCCCAAAAATTCATCAAAGTTCAAGTGACCTTGAAAATGACCTTAAAGTCTTTCTTTTAGACTTTTAATTTCATGCAAACTTAGCTTGCAAGGGGAACATCATTACCTCCCACAAGTTATTTAAGGAATATTTGACTTGGGGTTTCATCTCCTGGCATTGACTTCACTTACTCCTTCTAAGTTACACATGGGATGTATCTACATTTGGACATCGCACTACACTGAGTGAACAATAGGATGTAGTGGTTGTAAAAAGGACTAGACCTTTTTATAAGTAGTCTATGTCGTGGTCACCCAATTTCCATGCCTCTCTTTTACATTGTTTGATGTGAAATTAATTATGTAATTGATTCCCTAAAAATGTTCAAAACTTGATAGTTTAGTCAATCCCACATGCTATACCCTTACTAGGATTTGGATGGTTATACTTATAGTATTTTGATCATTTTCTCATTTGGTATGTTTTGAGACTAAAACTTGTTTGTTTGCTCATAAATCCATGTCAAAACCAATTTGTCTTTACGTCACTCTTTTGTCTAAATAGGTGTTATACTGGCTATTTTATAAGACACGTGTGCCCTAAATTTTTTTCTAAACCTTTTTTTGTGTGTGTGTCATTTGAGTTGCAGAGGGTAGTGTTATGTTGCCCAAATCATGTCAAATAATTTTACCTTTGATTCTTTGAAACATAGTATTGACCACATCATTCAATCATGTTTGCACCATTAGGATGATCAATTTGTTTCAAGACTAGTTTACCTTGCACTAAAAATTATTATTTCAAACCATGTCATGTATACCATTTAGACCTTTGTATTGTGTCATCATGTTGCCCAATCTTGTCTAGCTTGTTTGGTCAAATCCTAGTTTTCAACATTGAGTTTTTAATTAACCTTGTCAAGTTTGGATTTAAACATTGATTGATTTATATTTAGGCTTTAATTTGTGGGGTTGATACATAGATCTTTCTCTTTTGGTTTGCATAAATTTTTATAATCAATTACCGAAAATTAAAAACTATTGATGGTTTGTTTGTTCAAAGCCTATCATCATCACTATTTGCGCCTTTATTTGGGAGAACACAATGTTTCTCAAATAGCCTTTTGTCTTATGCCTTACACCAACTGATCATGTTTATGTTTGATTTCATGTGTCAGGTTTATGTCAAAGTTGTTTCCAAACTTGTTAAGTTAAATCAAATCACATCATGCATGTTTGTTTGAGCCTATATTTTTACTCCACATTTGGACAAAAGACTAAGAAACTCAACCTTTCCCTTTCCTAGTTTAGACCTTATTTGGAACACTTTGACCTAGACCTTTGACATGTCAACTTTACTTTAGATGCTTAACCTTTTATGTGTATGACATTATACATTTGACATTAGACTGTTTTATCCAAAATCTTAGCAAAAACCATTTTGGAGATACAACTCTACTTTCAAACCAAATTGGAGATACAACTCCACCCATTCGACCAAGTTGGACCAAGTTTTAAACCATTTGTCCTTTAGATCATTTTTTAGAGTTTGTAGAACTCTAAGCCTTTTTTATTTTCAGAGCCTTCATCATTTACATAGCTATGTCTCACTACACTTATAGTGGAGTCACTTACAATCCAACTTATGATATAATGGCCACACAAAATGACTTTTATGGTCTTATTCAAGACCCCAGTGATGATAATATGGTTTTTGAGATAGTTTTCTATCTGCCTCATATTAATCATTCATGGGAACAAAGTCATGAAACAAATTATAATCTAAATGAAGACCTTGACTGGTATGAAAAGGCTTGTGAAGAAAACTTTGAAGACCCAACTATAGAAATGTTTTTTGGGATATTAATCCATGCCCTCTTTTCAATAATCTGTACATGGAATATAGTCAAGAACCAACTTATCAGCCAACTTACAATTGGGATGATATGGTTATGAGGAAGACTTGGATGCTTTTACTTGTGCAAGCAATCAAGTTTCACGATGTCCTTTTGTTATCTAATCATCAGCTACCCCTAACCCTCCTTTGGATTATATGAGCTATCAAGCTTTGTACTATCCAAGGAATACCATTACCATTCTTATACCTAGTCCTTTAGCTTGTGTGAGAAACAAAGATTCATAATGTATAACCATTTATATTCCAAGACCTCATCCTTTATTTTATGTGAGCAACCAAGCTCCACAACACCCCTTCATCATTCCAAGTTCTAGTACTTTGATTTGTGTGAATAATCATGCTCCACACTGCCCTATCATTACCATCTCAGGACTTTGTCCTTTAGATCATGTAAGAAATAATGCTCCTGAAAGCCCTACCAATATCCAACCATAGACCATTCCTCTTCTAGTACCAATCCCATCCAAACCTCAACCCATCTAATCATTTGAAGAACAAGTTGTGTTCACAACTAGTATTTTCTAACTCATTTGAAACCACGGCCAAAATAACCAACCAATCCAAGATGTTTTTGTTGAACCATCCATTTATTATAAGTCAACGTATGATGAATCACTTATTGATCTTATACTAGTTGTTGAAGAGTCTCACTCTGATAAGCCAGTCTTTGTTGAGTTACTTCTTAATGATTATAACTGCCTTTGGGAAAATCATTACCTCAACCATGTGCCTATTTTTCAAGATCCTCCTATTGACAAGCTAGCCTCTAAGGAGTTGTCTCTTGACCTTTTTCCCATCCTAGAGGAGTCTCACTTTAACAAACTAGTCTTTGTAGATCCCATCATGATGTTACAGGTTTTTACTTGTCTAAAACTAAATATTCAACAAGACATCATTATAATAGAGTATCCATTATATGAAGAATCATAATTAGATTTAGGTTTAATTATTGAACCGACATCAACTTTAACATCAAAATTAGAATCAACATCCATCTCAACATTAGATTTAGAGTCCCTTGAGTTAGATTCAAATTCAAAAGAAGAATATGTTCATTTTTGTTACAATATTGGTTACGCATGGCTTGCAAATCAATTTGAATAGATTTTTTATCCTTCTATAAATTTTTAGGATGAATAATTTAGCTTCGACACAAGTTATCCTAGTATCTTCTATGAGGATTGTGAAGCCTCTCTCCATTCCATTACCATTCCACAAGCCATTACCATTAACTAAAATAGCCATATTATTGACATTCTATCTCTCTTAAGTGTCTATTGGGATCGATAGAATCACACTTTGTTGAACTAAATCCATGGCAACATAGTGGTTGAGGAAGAGCAAGGAGGTCAAGACAATACTCATTTAGTAAAAGAACATTTTCCTAGTGAAACCTTTTCAAAGGTGCTAAGAGATAATCAAAGTCAAAAGTTAACATTCCTTAGTGAAACTTTCTCTGAGGTGCTATGAGACAATCAGGACAACTTCATTGGTGAAAACATCATTGAGGCACCAATAGCTAAGCACAAAAGTTCTTCACTACTTGATGAAGATAAAATCATAGATCAAATCAAAATATCTTCCAATCTATAGCCTAATCAGATGGTAGCTACTCTTAAGATCAAATAATAGAAAAATTTGGTGGTCCTCTTGAGAGAAAAAGTTTTCAACCCTACCACAACCAAAATTATGTCAAATTTGGCATCAACAACATTACATGTGACTAAAAGCCGTGATCTTCATTTGTTTCCCCACCATTATACATTCCATTATCATATACCATTCCATTTCATAGTCAAACCTACCATCTATAAGTTTTCCCTATTTACCATCTATGGTTTCACTTTCCTTTGTAGAGGCTATAAAAATACCTTGTATTGATGTTTGAAGGAATCAAAATCAACAACCAATGAAGATCACAAAAGCATTATTAGCAACCAAATTTGTAGGCCATTCTTGATAGAGTAGTTATTTTGATGAGGTGTGGGATAGCAATTAACATGATTAAGTATTTTATTTGTATCATTTATTGATTAGGATGCACATCTCCCCATCAGTAGGAACATTAAAATTAAAAACTACATCCAAGCCAAAAACATGTACGATATCATCTCACATTGTCATTGCCATTGTTGCATATCCATTTTTCATCGTTGTAGATCCCAACCATTCATCCCACCACTTAGGGGAAACTCTCTTATCATTTTATCTAATCTATATATACCATCATTATCCTAAGTAAGACCATACCATCCTATCATTCCATTCTTATCTAGACTAAAGCCTATTTTAGTCATCCTACCCAATCCTATTCTGATCTTGGTTCATTTGGTTCTTCCTACACTTCTTGTGAGGGGATTCCAATCAAGTTTTAATAATCAATCCAATCCATGTTTACAATGATAGTCTATTAAAGTAGTGTGACATTTGATCTGGTAAGGTATCTTTCATTTTCCATCCTGTATTAGGTTTGTTTATGTGATCCTAATTATAACCACCTATGGGCAAATCAATGTTTCTCTAATCTTGCTACTAATTATAACCTCCTGTTGGGAAATTATCATCATTAACATATGATGTTGTATCCTAGTTATAAAAACCTATGGGAAAACTAGGGGCAACACTTGTTTATCATGCATTGCTACATCACCATGTCATCAATGTTTTCATTTGAATAGCCATTTGCCAGATTTGAGAACTTGTTGGGACCTAGTTGGTTTTTTCCCACCTTTTGTGTGGATGGAATTACTATGACTTGAGGTCATTTCAGGATTGTGGTTCATGCTCAATTCATGTTGAGGTTACCTCAATCCCCCTTTCCATACGCTCTCACCATTTTATGAACAGGTATCTTGTCATTCTTTAACAAGTTAAGATACCTCAAAATTCCAAAAACATTCATAATATTTCAAAATCTAAAAACATTTGTCATATCTAATATTAATCAGTTATCCTTAATTTACCTTATTGGGGCATTGTCATTGTTAGGATGCTTTCTTTTGCTTTTATTTTTAGGCTTTCTATTTGTTTTTTTATTTTAGGTTGTTTGTTTATTTGCTTTTCTCTTTGTTTATTTGCTTGCATATTTGTTTATTTTCAACACTGTTGCCTTGACTTGATCTATATGTTTTCATTAGGTGATTCCTTGCGTACATTATTCTTGAGTCTATCCTTATTCATATGTTAACATTGTCATCATGGTTTTTATCATTGGTGCATTATTTTCAAGTGTTTATTAGATCCGGAGTCAGTCCTTATACATATCTTGGCCAAGTCTTCATGGTGTTCTATCATGAAGCCTACCATCACATACCACAAAAAAACTTAGCTTCAAGAAGGTCTACAATCAATAGAGCCATATAAGTTTTTCCTTGGTACCTTGACAAATCCTTCCTTCCCACTGTTGATCAAATCAACCCATTGACCATTTTAGTTTTATCAATGTTAATCAGGATGAGCATCTCCTCATTAATAGGTACAGTTAAATCATTCACAACTGATCAATCTTATTATTTTATTCATATTTTTCATCACTTTACACCCACTCATATTTAATCTATATTCTAGGTTATATCCTTGAGTTATGGTTGATAGTCATCCCTAAATAGGGCACGATCAATTTTATCCAATCCAAGTCATTTTCATGATTATAACTACCTATGGGAAAATCATTATTTTAACTTTTATTCTTGACTATAACCATTTTTGGGCAAATCAACATCCTTTTTACATCAATGCATGCAAGAATTTTTCTTGTGTGGATTAATCTAAACCACAAATTAATTCCACCTTCCTTGTTTCTTTTTTAGGGATCATCCATCAACAAATGTGATGACCACTTCCTCAAGGGGGAATCATCATAGTTTTTGTCATACAAGCCATATCTCATTATTTAAGAAGACATTGCTTTTCCTAAATTTTTTTACATTTGCCCAAATAGGGGCAAACTAAAGACACCTAAAACTGACCACCGATAACCTCCAACTAGGCTTTTGGCCAATCTCCACCCAAAATGCACAATTTGGCTTATAAACACTAAAATACATTAAATGAGTTTAAACTAACATATTTAAATGATGATTTTGGATAGGGTATACCTAAATGGGACAATGCAATTTATGGGCCAACTAAATTTGATTAGATCAGTTTGAGTCAAAATGTTAATTTTGCACCCACGTGCTTTGGATTGCTCTTTCCTATCAAATCTTCTATATAAGATGCATGCCTTCATTATTTGTTTTTGGTAACATCCTAAATGGGATGGTGTTTACAATTCATCTAACATCACCTTCTAATTCTAATCTAATCAAATTTAAGACCAATAACAAGGCATTTTGATCGATTTGAGTAATTTGTGCACAAAGTGCTTAATCACGCTTAAGAGCTAATTAACCCAAATTAAGGTATAATCAATAATTCCATGGAAACTTATTGGATAATTATTTTTTGAAAATTAATATTGAATATCTAAATCATCAAGTGACCTCATTTCTTTAGAAGACATTCCTAAGCCATAAATCCCACAAATATCAGGATTCATACCCTCCCTACCTCATCAATGCCTTACATGATGCCCTTCATGCCTCTTAATTTCCCCTTATTCCAATTTCATGATGAGGATAATTAAAACCTTAGTTCCAAAAATTGAATTAATCCTCATCCACACATCTCAATCTTGAGATGGATGGTTGAGGTTGATTCTGATCAAATCCAAAAATCTATATATAAGAGGCCTCACAACATCATTTCTAAACTTAATTTGTGCAAATTAGTTCCAAAATATTTAATAAAGTAGTGTTACCATGCAAAATTTATTCTAATCCAAGCCAAGCTACAAGCCAAAGGTGCCAAGGAGATATGGAGGTAGCCAAGCTTCCATTGCCAAGGACTTCATGAGCACAAGCTGAGCAAGCCACTACTACAAAGGCATTTGGAGCATCCAAAGAAGGTGAAGGAATTATTGTGTTTGATTCCTTTATTTTTATTTGTGTTTATCATTTGATTTTGTTAACTAAGCTCTCCCTAGTGTTTAGGCCTAGCAATGTTATGATATTAGTGATTTTATTTCACTTTGTTTTTATTTTGGAACTAACACCATACTAATGATCCTCTCTTGATCCAAATTACTAGATCATTAATAGTGCCATTCAAGGCCTCCTATCTATTCCACCTAGCTGAAACATTCATTATAACCTCATAATGAAATATTGATGTGAGAAGATTTATATTGGAGAAGTATATGTTTAGTTAGTCCCTCAATCTCATGTGTGACATGTAGCTGGTTGGTATTCATCAATAAATTTGGTGTATCACACAATTTATATTAATTTTACTTTAAATTTTCTCTCCCTTTTTTCTCCCAAGCATAGGTATAGTAGTTATCTACAAGTAGGACATCAAGGGAGTTATCCCTATCTAGATTTTTACTTCATTTTTAGGCTACCCACAGCCTAGAGGTGTTTCAATTATCCCAATTGGATGAAGAGAGATAAGACATATCCTCAAAGGGTAAAAATAGAAGTGAAAATAGGTAGTCTACACCCATTTTCATTTGAAATGGAATGATTTTGGTAGGATTATAAAAATAGAATTGATCACATTTTCACCAGTCTGAGCTTTACTCATCTCAAGATGTTTTATCTCAGCTTCATGTTGCACCTCATTCACCCATTCATGGTGATGAGGATATCCTTGCACATATAGTTCATAGGGAGTTACATTAAATAATTAATGAATTTCATAGACATATTCATATGAATGAAGTGTTTCCTTCCCCCTAGGAGTTAGCGATGTGCTTCCTCTAGAAATAAATCCTGCACCTTCTTAGTGTCTAGTGCCTTAACCAATTCTTTCATGAGTTCCATAATTATTTATTGACTATAAACTATAGATAAATAACAATGATATAGATCAAATACACTATAACTCTACTATTTTAGTCTATGTTACCCACATGCATCAATCTTGCATTCAATTCTCATCTATTAGTCTTATCTATCATCTCTTACTTGGTCTAGTTGATATCATTTTCTTCCTTGGTATTTAAATAATTTCTTGAATATCCTTTCTCTACCTTTATAATATTCTACACCCATACACTCAATCCACTTCTCCATCCATTCATCCTTAATCTTTCTTTGCCACTCCCTTGCTTCATTCAAAACTCATTCCCCTTAGTCCCTTTTGGATAACCATGCAACAATGGCTATAATGATATTTCACAATGACTCTTGGAATCATGTTATAGTAGTTTTAAAATTATTCTCACACTAATAATATCCCATCCAACAAACTCCATTTAATTATATCTTTCACTGTTCATATGCACTCTTTGACCTTCATGACACTTTCACATGTCCTCAATGCAAAAACTAATATTGTATGGGGAATAAAACACAATGATGATTGAGGTAATATATAGACTTAATAACTTATTTTAACATCCTTTATAACTCTTCAAAAGTAATAAAACCAATATGATTGATTACCTTTTCAAACAAGCTCCTTTCTAGCTTTACCTCTTACTAGCCCTATTTTGGGTAATCTTCTTTGGTAAGAATTGCTTACAAAATTTCAACACAATTTGAGACCATTTACTAGAGTCCCTTGGATTATTCTAACTCTAAAATTTCCTTTTGGACCAATCTCCACTCACTTACCCTATTTTCTTACTACCTCAGTCCTTAATTAGGCCTATTCAGGCTCAAAATAACCTACAATCACTAATACATGTAGAATAATGATGGTACCAACTTAGAACTAAAAAATATATTATATAAGGACAAGATAGTCATAATAACCAAGTTTTTGACTCTTTGGCTAGTGGATACTCTTTCAAATTCTAAAACCCTAACCTAGGGTTTTTCATGCCCTGTCATAAGCTGAGACTATATAAAATTCCACTATGAGAATTGTTGACGCTGGAAAGTGCACCCTGCGGCAGGAGAACGGATTCCTGCCCTCTCCCCGCAACATGGAAACCCCTCTCTCACCTGTGGGATAGTGAAGTGGGAGAGGAGAGTCTCTAGGTATGGGCTAGTTCCCTCTGATGTATCTTGTTTGTTTCAGGTAGCGCAAAAATATAGGTATATAGGTATACTGGGGGGATGAAAAGAGAGAGAGAAAAAGCATGAAAATAAATAGCCTACTCTAAAAGAGGTGATACACCAAAACAGGTTGACCTTCCACATCCACACTCAGGATCAAGCAAAAACATACATACACTCAGATCTGGCAGAAAAGACCAAGTCTCTGGGATGACAGGGAGGTTCTTATGGAAAGCACAAGAAACAGGGACTCACCAAGGTGCTGAGAAATACACACTGTAAGTGACCTCACTTGTTCTATACCTTCAAAATAGAACTCTACTCCTGGCAGCAGCAGATAGTGGCACTTTGTAGATCAGAGGTTTGCTGGTGTTGAACCTATGAGAGCATCAAGAGATAATGACTGGACACAGATTAACATTCAATGCATACACAGAAAGATCCATCCAAATAGAGGTAAAAACTATCTTTTATTGATTCAGGTGGAAAATTTGGAGAGCAGTGCTCTTTACAAAAGTGGGGAAGATCTTGATAAATGAACAAGTCTGTGTATTTATACCAGAAGAGCCAAGAGAAGTCAAGTGAGAAGAGTGAAAAAACACTGTAGCTGATGTCACAATTCTGCCAAGACCATGCTTGTTGCCTCGTTTTGCATGCTAGTCTTCCGGTGGTTGGGCAGGTTTTTTTCTTGTGCACTGCAAGTGATTTTTGCCGCCATCTGTTATGGGTGATGAATTTGCCGCCCGCTGCATGTAGGATTTTTGCCGATGTCGGCCGATAACCTGCCAACGGTGGCAGTTTTGCCGATGTCAGCCAATGTTGACGGCCTTTCTCCTTCCCCGCCAGGGGGCGGGGGTTTTCATTTTGCCACATGAGGGCGGTGCTTTGCCTTTTCCCCATCGCAGGCGGGTGCTAGTCATTTGCCACCTTCGGGTGATGGTTTCTTATTACTTGCCAAGGGGTGGGGGTTTCATTTTTGCTGCCTGAGGGCGGTGCTTTTTTCTTTCGCACCTTCAAGCAGGCTTCTCCTTTTCCCCACCGGCTGTTGTACTGTTGACGGTGGCAGTTCTATCGACATCAGCCGATGTAAGATGCCGACGGCGGCAGTATTGCCGACGTCGGCCGATGTCGACGGCCTTTTTCTTTTTCCTTTGTGTTGTGGGCAGCAAATTTGCCGCCCGTTGCATGTGTGTAGGTGGTTTCCCTTTACCCGCCCTTATTGTGGGCAGCGATTTTGCTGCCCTCTACATTTTGTCTGTCCTCTTTTTTGCCTAAGTGTTAAATGCTTCATTTTTTCCCTCTTTTCTCCTGTGAACGTTTACAGACCCTACCTTTTGCTACCGTGAACGTCAATGAACGAGGCCAATGAACCAATGCTCTGAAACGGAGCTGCCAAAACCTGAAGGTGGACCTTGCAACCCAAAATGACTGACCTTTCATAGCAAGTGTAGGAGGTGACCGGGATTTTGCCTGAGGGGCAAAATTGGGTCAACAAATTGGCGACTCACGAGGGAAGCGTGCCTGCTATGCTTAGAACCCAATTGCCTTGCATATCCATTGGGTGCGGAGTCAGATGGTAACTTTAAAGATAGTTCACAATAGCTCAAAAGATTTCAGAATCAAAATATATAGAATTTACCCCCACACGCAAAGGGAAACACACAAGACTAAAAATGACTAATTGTGTAAACTGCACTTAGGGAAAATAGGGAAAACAACAAGGGAAACTATGTACCGTCAAACCAAAATTCAATGGCAATGCTTCAGATGTATCCCATTGACTGGGATACGTAATTCTTCGCCATCCAACCTGGAGAGATGGAATGCATTATGCTGCTTGCATTGAGTAATCATGTAAGGACCACTCCAGAGGGCATCAAATTTTGCATGTTTTCTGGGCTTAGCTCTATCTTCGTCCCATTTTAGGACAATGTCTCCTTCGGTGAAATTTTTTGATGAAGACTTCTTGTCGAAATGTCTTTTCACCTGATGCTAGTGATTGATCATAGAGACCATGGCCCGATTCCTCACCTCCTGGAGCTCCATTAGTTCACATAATCTAACCTCCATGTTGCTTCTTTCTTCTAGCTATAGCTGATGAGCGAGGTCTAATGCCGGCAACTCAAGTGAGATAAGAAGCCTTGCTTCCCTTCCATACACAAGCGTATATGGAAAATTTCTGATTGATCTTTTCAGAGTGATTCGATCGGCCCATAGAGCTGTTTTCAACTTGGCATGCCAAGTTTTCTGATTTCCTTCCATGGTCCTCTTTATAATCCTGATCAAATTTTTGTTAGTGGACTCAGCCAGTCCATTCCCTTGCAGGTAGTAATTTGATGAAGTGCTAAGGTATATACCATACCTTAGCACCCATTCACTAGTTTTGGTTCCTAGAAAAGCTAAGGCGTTATCTGAGATTATATTGGCTGGGACCCCAAAACGTGTCACTAAGTCCTCATAGAAATCTAGGACTGCTCTCTCATTCGCTTCCTTCAAAGCAATGGCTTCCACCCACCTGGTGAAATAATCTGTAGTAGTCAGGACCCACTTGTGTCTGGATTGGAGGGAGGATTGATCATCCCTATGAAATCCAGGCCCCACTACATGAATGGTTGTTCAACTTGAATGGGCTGTAGGGGCATGGCAGCCAATCATTGCTTTTCGTCAAAGAGTGCACACTTCTGACACTTTCTTATCTAGGCATGGGTATCCTTGAAGAGAGTGGGCCAGAAATAGCTAGCTCTCATTATTTTTGATGTTGTGGTCTTAGGGGCAAAATGGCCGCCTGCTGGCCCATCGTGAAACTCAGCTAATACCTTGTCAGCCTGACTGGAGTCAATGCATCTCAAGAGAACCCCAGAGAGATCCTTCCTAAATAATACTCCATCAATCAAAACATAGGGAAGGGACTAAAGTTTAAAATACCTTCTTTCGACTCTACTGAGACCCTGTGGACACTCACTCGTAAGAAGGAAATGCCTCATGTCCAGTGTCCAATCTCTCACGATAGTTGGTTCTTCTGCAGTGGCTGCGTCATGGATTAGCAAGCTGTCTTCACCCTTTTGCCTCAAATCTGCTGCTAGTTGTTCACATAGGCCCCTTCCTCTCACCAACTTGGCAATTTTGATGTCTATGTCGTACTCCATCACTTTGGTGATCCATCCCGCTCTTTTCTCATTTAAGTCTCGATTGGTCAAAAAATCCTTGACGCCAGGATGTGGAACCATGAGATGGATCCTGCTATTTGATAACATATATCTAAATTTCTTCAAGCTACGAACCACTGCCAGGACTTGCTTCTCTACATAGGTATACCTGATTCTGAAGTCCTCCAACCCTTGGCTGAAGAAGGTGAGTGGTTGCTCGAGGTCATCACTGTTTGCTTGGGTAAGCATAGCAGATATTACTTCTCCATTGTTGAAGGTATAGAGATTGAGGTCTTTATTGAAGTCGGGGCTGATTAGAGTGGGAGCCTGGTTCAAAGCCTGTTTGATAGCTTCAAAGCTATCTTTCCTTGGTGTTGTCCACCTGAATTCTTCACCCTTCTTTAGCAAAGAGGTTAGGGGTTTAACTATTTCAGCAAAATTCGAAATGAACCTCCGAATGAAATTTATCTGGCCAAAGAAACTCTGAAGGCCTTTCTTGTGCTTTGGTAAGGACATCTCCAAGATGGAGCGGACTCTCTCGGGGTCAATAGACAAACCTTCCTTGGACACAATGTGGCCAAGAAGTTTCCCCTCATGAATCACAAATACACATGTCTTTGGATTTAGGGAGATGCCAAATTCCCTGCACCTCTCAAAAATCTGCCTGAGGTGCTTCATATGATGTCCTGCCTCTTTGGAGAAAATTGTTATATCATCGATGTACACCAGCACATTCTTATTTATCAAACCACTGAAAGCCATGTCCATGGCTCACTGGAAAGTAGCACTAGCATTGGATAGCCTGAAAGGCATCTTCTGATAGGCGAACGTTCCCCATTTAGTGGTGAAGGCTGTTTTGTATTGGTCGCAACCCCACACTAGAATCTGATTATATCCCGAATAACCATCCAGGAGGGAGAAGCGTTCGGAACCAGTTACCTTTTGGAGGATCTGCTCCATGTTCGAAAGGGGATAATGATCTTTTAAAGAGACTTTATTAAGGTCTTTAAAGTCGACACACAACCTGATCTCCCCATTTTTCTTTCTAACTGGAACCAAATTGGCCAACCATGAGGAATGTTTGATCAGAAATATAATGCCGGACTCAATCAACTTGACCAATTCTTTCTGCATAAGGAGTTTGATCATTGGATTAACAGGCCTCTACTTTTGCGTAACTGGTTTTGTGCCTTCATCTAATTCAATGGTGTGCTGGGCGAGTCTTGGATCGAAGCCTTTCAAGTAGCTATAGTTCCAGGCGAAGACGTCAGCGAACTCCTAACATAGCAGAATGAAAGTTTGCCTTTCTTGAAACGTGCAGACCTTACCAAGCGCCAGCAACTTGTCTTTGAAGATTTCAACCTTTTCATAATTCTCCTCTTTGGTAGTGATGCATGCTTTGTCATCTCTTAGTTGGTCCTCTCCGTTGAAAATACTTTCAAGTGTGACCAGACCCTTAGGGAGTTTATTGTTCTTTAATTGAATAATCTGATTTCCATATTGCTGCTGCAATTTCACTTGATTGTGGGCTGCAAACTCAGCTTCTTCCTGCAGGAAGAGAGCTATCTGTTGGTCACTTTCAAAGACCTGCCAATTTGTAACATTGTCTAGAATCGAAGGCCGAACCACCACTTTTAAATGGCACGAACCACAACCCCTGCTTATCTCTTTTGAAACATCAAATTGGGTGCCAACAGCTGCAAGCCTGTCAGCCAGCTTATTCTATTCTCTGGGGATCGAGGTAATGTTAAGAGCAAAGAAATCCTCCATCAAGTCCCAGACTCTATGCTTGTAAGACTTTAACAAGGAATTCTTAGTTAGGTTCAAGCCTCTTATTTGGTTCACTATTAGTTCACTATCCCCCAAGATTTGCAACTTCTTGATCCCCCTCTTTCTTTCCCACTCAAGTCCATGAATCAAAGATTCATATTCTACAACATTACATGTGCAAGAGAACTAGAAACGGAAAGCTGAAAAGTACTTTTCTTTAGAAGGGGAGACTAACATTGCCCCACCACCAACACCCAATTTGCTTCTGGAACCATCGAAGTACAGCTGCCACAGGCCAAGGTCTTCTTTGTTCTCCTTCATTATATTGGGCATGACGGCACTTTATTCATGCAAGCAATAGACGCCAAGTTCTACCTCCTCAATAAACTTATAAGGATCGTGCTCAAAGTTATCACTTCCCCACTCATCCAAGAGTAGATCTGCAACTCCTTCAAGAGCGGAAGATGAAGATTTGTCCATCTGAGAGTCTTTTGGATCAATGATAGTGTAACTGACATTCGTTGCCTTGGGTGAATAGGGCTCTAGGTGGTCCTTGTAGAGTGGCTTAGACTCAATTTTCACTTTGGTCCCATATTTGGTTCTGAAAACCAGATATGACCAATTCGCTGCTAGATAGCCCCCTATCTTGGACGGAAAGTCCCTAGACAAACAGATTGTAAAATACGGAGGAACGTCTGCTACCACTATATCTTGGGGGATTGAGAATGTCGAGCAGGCATGCAATGTTAAACTCAATCCTTTCAGGACCCCGACTGTCTTTGCAGGCGTCCCATCTAGTTGCAAGACTCCCTTGTTCATGGCTTCATACTTTAACCCCATCTTATCAGCAATGCACTTGGGCATTACTGAAGTGTTGGCTCCGCTATCAATTATGTAATTATGTACTAAAAAATCCCCTATGATCAAAGATACATAAAAAGGGGGAGTTTTTTCTTCTTTCTTTACCTGACCTAAAGCAGAAGGCTGCCCATTCGTCATTAAGATGTTATTAGTGTCTGTTGGGATGGCCTGGCGATCTAGCTCATGCAATTCTTTCTTCAATACCTCCTTTTGTCCTGAAAGAGATAATGAATCCCATAAAGAAATGTTCACGTGCAATTTCTTCATTTGATCAATTATATTAATTTGGGGACTGACCCCTTTCATGCTTTCCTTTGGGCTGATCCCAGCTGGAGCTGTAGACTGAGGAGCTGGAGGTGCAAATGGTTGTCTGGAAATTGGGGCCTTTTGAAAAGGGTGTGATGGAGGATTCGTTGCTGCCTGAGGGGAAGCTTGCACTTCCCCAACTACTCTTCTTTTAAATCTTGTGTTGGCTGCAATGCAATCAGCCTGATTGCCTGTAGCACCTCCATGATTAATTACATAGAGCTCACCTTCTTCGTGATTTATCAGGGTAGAATCTGGCTGAGTTTGATTGTTACTCGTGCTGGGCTGAGCTAGAAACTCAAAAAACTGAGAAAAATTAGTAGCCTAATTTTTTGAATTCTGGAAAAAATTCAACATATCGTTCATGTGGACAGCTTGCTCTTGACCTTGTCCCATGGTTGGACAACCTGGCTACTCCTGTACTAGATTATTCTGAGTAGGCACCATGGCTTTGGATGACGAAGAGGGACTTGAGTTATAATTTTGATAAGGCCTGGTTGTAGTGAGCTGCCCCTGACCTTGGTTATAATTTTGAAAGGGGGGTCTAGGGGCATGGCCATAATTTTATTAACCCTGGTTTGGCTTGTTGTTTTGAGCTTGATGCCTTTTAAGAGCAACAAGTTCATTTGACATGCTCTGCAACAGGCCCTTAACTTCATTTAATTCATTGGATGTAAAAAAAGCTGGCTTCTCAATGACAGGTAGGGGAGTAATTGTGGGAGCGACAGCCTGAATTGGGGGGAGCGGTTCTAGGAAAAGTGGCATATGAGGCCTAGGGGCGATTTTCCTGGCTTGAATTAAGCAATTTTTGGCCACAATGGCTATGTCATACACAGCTGGCAGTATGTGTCCCCCCATAGATTAGATCATCATAGCAATGTCACTATTTAATGCCTTTAGATAGTACAAGAAAGCGTAGCTAGGAGTCGGCCTTACTAGGATGAGAATTCTGTCCCAAGTCTTTTGAAACCGCGTGTTGAAGTCCTGCATATACTCATGCGGAGCTCTCTTTATAGTTGTCAGTTGCTCTGCAAGAGAGAGGCCATCACTTTTTTCCCCAAAATAATTAGTTAAATGAGTGCCCAATTCATTCCAGGAATGTATGGAATTCACAGGCAAGGTGTCGTACCAGTCGAGAGCTTTCCCTTTCAGAGACAAGGCTAATAGTCTAATGGCAATATTTTCTTTTGTTATATTGTGAATATTGCAAAGGTTGGCAATATTTTTGATATGCTTAACAACTGTAATAGGTCCCACTCCATCAAAAGAAGGCACATTTTTTAGAGTTGTTCCTGGGATCGGATCATAGCGTGGGAGGTTTAAAGGGCTCTCACCACGAAAAGCTGCAAAAGGTAATGCCATGGCTAGAACAGGTTGTATTTGTGGCTGAGTTTGATTGATGTTCCTAGCAACAAGTCTAGGAGGATTTACTAGTGGATAAGGGCAAGTTCTTCCAAACTTGAGCCTTTTAGCAGAGTTCAAAGGCAACTCAATGAAAACAAAAGGGACCCCTCTTGAAGCTGACCTTGTGGTAACCTTTGGCATAGAGGTTTAAGTGACTGGTCTTAAAATAAAGAACTGAGCTCTTACCAGTGGAGTCACCAGATGCTAGAAATCTTTGAAAATCACTGTAGCAGGACCAACATCAATCCTAAAATACTACTGCATTAGAAATTGATAAAAGTATGGTCCCACTGGGCGTGCCAGAACTGTTGACACTGGAAAGTGCACCCTGCAGCAGGAGAACGGATTCCTGCTCTCTCCCCGCAACATGGAAACCCCTCTCTCGCCTGTGGGATGGTGAAGTAGGAGAGGAGAGTCTCTAGGTATGGGCTAGTTCCCTCTGATGTATCTTGTTTGTTTCAGGTAGCACAAAAATATAGGTATATAGGTATACTAGGGGGGATGAAAAGAGAGAGAGAAAAAGCATGAAAACAAACAGCCTACTCTAAAAGAGGTGATACACCAAAATAGGTTGACCTTCCACATCCACACTCAGGATCAGGCAAAAACATACATACACTCAAATTTGGCAGAAAAGACCAAGTCTCTGGGATGACAGGGAGGTTCTTATGGAAAGCACAAGAAACAGGGACTCACCAAGGTGCTGAGAAATACACACTGTAAGTGACCTCACTTGTTTTATACCTCCAAAATAGAACTCTACTCCTGGTAGCAGCAGATAGTGGTGCTTTGTAGATCAGAGGTTTGCTGGTGTTGAACCTGTGAGAGCATCAAGAGACAATGACTGGACATAGATTAACATTCAATGCATACACAAAAAGATCCATCCAAATAGAGGTAAAAACTGTCTTTTATTGATTCAGGTGGAAAATTTGGAGAGCAGTGCTCTTTACAAAAGTGGGGAAGATCCTGATAAATGAACAAGTCTGTGTATTTATACCAGAAGAGCCAAGAGAAGTCAAGTGAGAAGAGTGAAAAAACACTGTAGCTGATGTCACAATTCTGCCAAGACCATGCTTGTTGCCTCATTTTACATGCTGGTCTTCTCCTCCGGTGGTTGGGTGGGTTTTTTCTTATGCACTGCAAGTGATTTTTGCTGCCATCTGTTGTGGGCAGCGAATTTGCCACCCGCTGCATGTACTGCATGTAGGATTTCTACCGACATCGATCGATAACCTACCGACGGTGGCAATGTTGCCGACATCAGCTGATGTTGACAGCGTTTCTCCTTCCCCGTCGGGGGGTGGGGGTTTTCATTTTGCCGCCTGAGGGCAGTGCTTTGCCTTTTCCCAGCCGCAGGTGGGCGCTGCTCATTTGCCACCTTCGGGCAGTGGTTTCTTATTTCCCACTGAGGGGCGGTGGTTTCATTTTCACCGCCTGAGGGCGGTTCTTTTTTCTTTCACACCTTCGGGTGGGCTTCTCCTTTTCCCCATCGGCTGTTGTACTACCAACGGCAGTAGTTCTGCCAACGTCGGCCGATGTAAGATGTCGATGGCGGCAGTATTGCCAACATCGGCTGATGTCGATGGCCTTTTTCTTTTTCCTTTGTGTTGTGGGTGGCAAATTTGTTGCTCGCTGCATGTGTGTAGGTGGTCTCCCTTTACCCGCCCTTGTTGTGGGCAGCAATTTTGCCGCCCTATGCATTTTGTTTGCCCTCTTTTTTGCCTAAGTGTTAAACACTTCATTTTTTCCCTCTTTTCTCCTGTGAACATTTACAGACCCTACCTTTCGCTACCGTGAACATCAATGAATGAGGCCAATGAATCAATGCTCTGAAATGGAGCTGCCAAAACCTGAAGGTGGACCTTGCAACCCAAAATGACTGGCCTTTCATAGCAAGTGTAGGAGGTGACCGAGATTTTGCCTGAGGGGCAAAATTGGGTCAACAAGAATTTCACATGGTTTCAAGAGGTCTGACCTCTTCCTAAAGGTATATCTAATTACCATTATAATTTTCCATTTAATCATCATCATCCCTTAATCTTCATATCACATATTAACAAGAAATATTAATCTTTATTATTGTGTTCTATTGACAGTAAATAGGGTAGTCTAAGTTTCTTTGTCTTTACAACTTAAAAATACTTCACACACTAAAAAAAGTTTATATTATACCATATATGACCACATAAAACCATTTTCAATCATAAAAATATTCAATACCAAATGACCTTAGTCTATAGAATCATGTATTAGTGTCTTTATACCTTCATTGGATAGTAACAATGACCATTCTGTGTTATAGCAATTTTTTGAACAAATGTATGCTACAAAAATATTATGTCCAATAGAACATTAATTTTTTAATATCATATATCCTTTTTAAACCCTTCCTCAAACTCTTTTATATTCAAACAAGATACAATACTAAAGAACAAGCATAGAATTTCTAAGTTTGCAAACTATCTATTTTTAAAGAACAATGATTGTTCCTAATTCCAGCTTATAATTATTGTAACAATATATAGTATATAATGATCATAAATAATTTAATCAATATTAAACAATTAACTCACCATTCCAAACTTTCTAAACACATTTAATTCTTTGCTACATAATGTAGATTCTTTACATACAAAGTTCTTAAACACAAACATTTATTGATTCTTCACAAAGTTTATCTTTAACCTTCATTCTCTATCATCATTAAATGGGATTATAGGTTAAAAATATCTATAATTACTATCTCACCTAATAAAACTCTTATATATATCAAAACTCCTAAAAATAAGATTGCTAACTGATTCTTGATCAAGAAGGTTTAATAACGTCTTAGTCCAATGTAGGGTGGTGGACTGCCACCTAAAATGAGCTTGAAAAATATATTTATTTTCATATTAGGACCTTTATAACACCATAAAATTTCTATTACATCATTTATCATCAATTACACATCAACTAGACTCACTTAGACCCATAAATACATCATTAAAGTTTGAAATTCCCTTTTGTTAGGAAAACCAATTCAAATTTGCACCCTCTTAAGACACACTCTAGGCCATTTGTGAGCATTCCAAGATGCCCCTACATCATAATATCAATGGATAAAATAACTTGGCTAAAATATTCTTCTTCCTTTAAACACTCACATAGGTGTGTGTGCTCTTGACTACCACACTTGTACTTTGTCTTGCCTTTTTCCATCTTCCTCCATGCTACACCTACAAAATATAACTCATTAAATAAAATATACTCTTCCTCATGCCCTTGAGGCATTCTCCATATTCTCTTTTTTCTTTATTTTTTCTCTTTATTCCAAGCACCTTCATGTGATTTTTTTGCTTCATTCTTCCCCTTTGCATCAACTATCAATGCATCTTGCTTCTCTCCTTGAATGGCATTTCCTTCATCTTCCACCTATACTTCAACCTCAATAGCTAAAACTTCATCTTGAGGAGTACCTTCATATGCTTGAATCCTCCTTTCATTCATTAAGCCTCTTATCTTAGTCACTAATTCTATGTTTCACATGTTCATGTTCCCCTTGATAACCTCTTTAGCCATTTATCTATACATTTGATGAGGATCAAATCCATATTTTTGTTTCAAATAATCATACAAGCTGGAATATACTTTATATCTTTCCTTATGTTGCTATCTTATTTTTCCTTTGGCTTCACTTTCCTCCTCTTGAGTGAAGATATATTCTTTCTTCATGTTCAACATGGCCAACCTATTTGTTCTTATTCCATCAACATGACTCTAAATGGAATCTCTTCTTCATCTTGACTTATTTTGATCACCATTTGGTCATATGTCTCTTCCTCTTATCTCTTTAGCCTATGAATGGGCTCAACTATCTCTTCATATCTCAAACTTGCATTCATACATACAAATACATCATTAGATTTCAAAGCATGAGTCTTGATTGCCTAGTTATCCTTCAACTTTTGTATTTTTTCTTTTTTATGCCAATTTCTTGATTGGCTTCCTTCTCATGACCCATCCAAGATGTGGGTTCACAAAATATTTCATCTGTTCAATCTTGATCAGCATCTCATCTATTTTTTTCCTCATCTCTACCATCTCTTGATCTATCTCAATCTTCTTCTCGGTGTCTTCATGCACCATCTTCTCTTTGTAGCTTTCATGCTTAAACCTATCTTTCACTCTCCTTGCTACCTCTTCTCTCATCTTGATCTTGAGTACCTCATTTGGGCACATTATTCTCTTTGTTTTGGCCTCACTTGGACAATCTCCTTTGGTTCACACTTGGAACCTTCTATTTCAAACCTCACTTGGGCCTTTCAACTTCTTGTCCTTCACTCTAAGACTATTATGTCCTTCTTGAGCTCTATTTATGAGCTTATTTCCTCTCTAGATTATTACTTTCTCTTATTTATTTAGAGCTACCACCACAACACTTACTATTCTATATCAGTCATACATTCAAATCAAATAATCAACCCTAAAATGTATCATACCTTCTCAATCTGCCATCTTATTCTATCCTCCAACAAGTCTCTTTGCAATCTGCAACATACATAATGTAATCAACCTACCTATAAATTTCCTATAGTATATAGATGGCTCTAATACCAAAATTATGTAGGTCAAATACACTATAACTTTTCTCTTTCAATCTGTATTACCTACATGCATCAATCTTGCATTCAATTTTCATCTATTAGTCTTATCTATCATCTCTTACTTGGTCTAATTGATATCATTTTCTTCCTTTGTATTTAAGTAAGTTTTTAAATATCCTTTATCTACCTTTAGAATATTATAAACCCTTACACTCACTCCACTTCTCCATTCATTCATCCCTTATCATTCTTAACCACTCCCTTACTTCATTCAAAACTCATTCCCCTTAGTCCCTTTTGGATAATGATGCAATAATGGATATAATGATCTTTTACAATTACTTTTGAAATCACGCTATACTAGTTTTCAAATTATTCTCACACTAATGATATCCCATCCAATAACCTCCATTTAGTTGCATCTTTCACTATTCATATACACTCTTTGACCTCCATGACACTCTCACAAGTCCTCAATGCCAAAACTACTTTTGTATGGGGAATCAAACACAATGATGATTGAAGTCATATCTAGACTTACTACCTTATTTTAACATCATTTATAACTCTGTACAAAGAATAAAACTAATTTGAATTCTCACCTTTTCAAATAAGTTCCTTTCTAGCTTTACCTCCTACTAGCTCTATTTTGGGTAATCTTCTTTGGTTAAAATTGTTTATAGATTTTAAACACAATTTGAGACCATTTCCTAGAGTATTTTGGAGTATTATAACTTAATAATTTCCATTTGTACTAATCTCCACTTGTTTACCCTATTTTATTACTACCTCAGTCTTCAATTAGGCCTATTTAGGCTCAAAACAACCTATAGTCACTAATCCATATGGAACGATTATGGTACCAACTTGAAACTAAAAAATATCTTAGATAAGGACAATATAGTCCTAATAACCAAGTGTTGTCATTTTTTTTTAGTGGATACTCTTGAAAATGTTAAAATCTTAACCTAGGGTTTTTCATGCCTTATCACAGGCTGAAACTGCATAAAAATCTACTATGAACATTTCACATAGTTTCAAGAGGTATAAGCATTTCCTAAAGGTCTATATAATGAGCATTCAAATTTTCCATTTAATTATCATCATCCCTTAATCTTTAGATCATATATTAACAAAATCTCACTCTTTATTAATGTGTTCTATTGATATTAAATAAGGTAGTCTAAGTTTGTTTCTCTTTGCAAATTCTAAAGACTTCACACACTACAAAAAGGTTATATTCTACCTTATATGTCCACATAAAACTCTTTTCAATCACATTTGAATCATAATAATATTCAATACCAAAGGACCTATGTCTACAGAATCTTGTATTAGTGTCTTTATACATTCAATAGATAGTAACAATGACCATTCTGTGTTATATCAATTATTTGAACAAATGTATGTTGAAAAAATATCATTTCCAATTAACCATTAATGTCTCCATATCATATATCCTTTTTAAACCCTCCCTCAAACACTTTTGTATTCAAAAAAGATATAATACTACACCCAATTCCACCTTAGAATTCTTGTAACAAGATATAGTCTATATTAGATCATGAATAAGTTCATCAACATAAAACAACTCACCATTCCAAACTTTCCAAACACATTTAGTTCTATGCTACAAAATGCAAATTCTTTACATCCAAAGTTCTTGTACACAAACATTTATTGATCTTCATAAATTTTATCGTTAACCTTCATTCTCTATCATCCTCGAATGGGATGAAAGGTTACCATCTCTCTAGACTTACTCTCTCACCTAATAAAACTCCTATATATAAAAACACCTAAAAAAAAGATTTCTAATTAATTCTTGATTTAAAAAAATGTTTAATAACCTCCTAGTCCAATGTAGGGTTGTGCACTACCAGCTCAAACTAGATTGACAAATGTATTTACTTTCATCTTAGGACCTCAATAAGACCATACAATATATATTACATCATTTGTAATCAATTACACATCAACTAGACTCACTTAGACCCTCAAATATATCATGAAAGTTTGAAATTCCCTTTTGAAGGAAAACTAATTCAAATTTTCACCCTCTTAAGACATACTCTAGACCATTTATGAGCATTCAAAGATTCCCCTACTACAAACAACCTAATATACATGTTGTGGGTTAGAGGTATTCTAACTCAATAAGGTATCCCTAGCCTAGGGATGCCTCCCATCTTCTTAGTACTTTTAGAGTTTTGATGAGCATGTTGATTTCGATCACCACTTTTGAAGTAGACATATATGGGATGCATATCAAGAGCATCAATGGCCACCTATTAACCCTCATGTGATGGAACATGACTAGCACCATGATATCTTAGGCATCATGAACATTTCCAAGAGTACTCCACATTTTCCCATCATACCCATGGGGACCATCACACTTCCCATGGTCATTCTCCACCTTGTAGTAGAAATGATTTCCATCATGAGCATCTTCCTCATCAGAAACCTCCCTAACATCATCTTCCCTATAGCCATGGTCATGGTGATACCTGTGGGCATAGGCAACATCATCACCATTACAAGTCCCTTCTCAGAGTTTATTGTCAGCTTGCTATCAACTATGCTTATGAGGATCTCCATCAAAACCCACTATCCCCTTAGGTGTGTGTTATTCCCCTTCCTAATCCTATCCCTAAACTTCAATAAGTTTAATGGGATGTAGGACTCTATTCTTATATATCATATCATATAATTCATGATGGTTTGTATGGATTAGTAACAATATAAAGACATGATGTCAAATCTCTTCACTTATTCTTTAAAAGCCAAAGCTCTTGTCTGGTTCCAAAATCTACCATTAGATTCTCTTTTTAGTTTATATCTCCTTTTGGATGACTTCCTTTCATATTTTGATATCTCCAATACTTTTAACCTTGGCATCTAATCACTCACCTTCATGGTGTAGGCCAAGGGTGAGTCAAACATTGATTTTGTGTGTAAATGGTGTTCAATTGTTCATACCTGTAGGACTCATTTCTCATATGACTAGATTTATGATATGTTAATGTGATCATTAAGGAAAGAGGTTCAACTTGAGGTCTTCAAGCATGAACCTATATCTTGTGATGAAGCTATTAATAAGTGTCTAAAGATAAAAGTGTTTGAGGTGCGTGTGGGCATGCAACTCGTACTTTCTAAAAACTTATCCCCTTCACATGATTGCAACCATAATATGATTGACAATGGTGTCACTAATTCTTATCCTAAGAATATGGACAAAAATATAGCCATGAAGTCAATGCTTTGATAAAGAAGCTAGCTAAAAAGAAGGATTTTGAATCAAGCACAATAAAACAATGGATGGTGTTTTCTCATGACCCCACCAAGTTTTGCAACTTTCATCTAATGAGGGTACATAATGATAAAAATTGTGCCACCTATAAGTCTGGTATGTAAGCCTTACCTTCATCTCAAAGTTCTCCTCTTGGGGAACCCAACTATAAGTTGAATGTTTTCATGGATCCTCTACCTAACCATAATAAGGATAAGAAGAAGAAAAAGAAAAAGAATAAATCAAAGGCTAAGGCCCTACATTCCCCTTCTTGATCTTCCACCTATTTTAACTCCTCTTCATAGCTTGACCTAAGAGGGAAATCCAAGAGCTAGAGTAGAAAAGTTTTTGTTGCTATTAACGTAACCTCTACTGGGTATGATTGCTTTGTCAGCACATGCTCTAGTCAAGACATTAAACTTGTTGGAGAGACTAGTGGTGCTAGACCTCCTATTTAGCCCATAGGATTAGGGAACCCCAATGTTAGATTTGAATTTTGGCATAACATCCCTCCCCAAGATAGACAGTGTCCTTACTCCATCATAAAGGAGTTATAGGGCCTCTTAGTTGGGATCTCCATTTGGGACCTTTTTCACCTTTGCCCTGAGTAAAGGGGTCTTGTCTTTGACAAGCTTGGTCTCCCTTGTGAGGATCTAATACATGATGATTTCAAAGTTTTATTCAAATCTGATACACATGAGTAGCTTCATCCTCCCATCTTATCTTTCAACCCAACCTCTTTATCAGATGCTTTGGTTCTTATAAAGAGGGATTGTTTCTCTCTCTACATCAAGACTTCTAGGGATGATTTCCATGTCAAGAAGTGCATTATTGATGAAGGAGATATGTTGAACATTATGCCCCTACATATGTTTAATGAGCTTGATATCAATCAAAAAAGGATCTCTAATTCTCACCATAACTATGTTGGTTTCAATAATGACATAATTATGCCAGTTGGGAATATGAATATTTGAATCAAGTTTAGCCCCAATATTGTCAGAATAACATTCTATGGTTAGAAATTGATCTTTAATATAACATGATTTTTGTCCATCCTTAAACTACTATCATGTAAGCCATCATGTTTTCCATGTTTTGCATAATGAAATTTATGCATGAAATTGAGGTTCACACCTTGAAGGATAACCTAGATCCCTAGGCACTGTTCTGTGCAAAGACAAAACCCTCAATTGAGGCTTTGGATATCTTGTCATGGGGGTCTATATATTCTCATACACCTCTCATTTTTGAATCTCACTTCCTCAAGAATGAACACTTCAAATCAATTGAGTATTATTCAGTGTTCATTATTTCAGAGTCTACCATGCATGATCCAACTCCATCTTTCACTCTACAACACCAATCTATCCCATCTCTTTTTAGAGACCTCTTCCAATATGTCTCTCTATATGTTGAGCTCCCCTTTATATCATGCTTTGCCCATAATAGTGTAAGCTCTCTCCATGCATCTCTTATTAAAACCACTAGGATGGTCAAGTCCAATTTTGAGCATTGTTTCATTCATGTTATCATGTGCAACTTGTTCAAAGAGAGAAAATATTACACCAAGATCATGCTAGCTTTCCATAAGAATAATTATCCCCTTGATCACCTTGGTTTGGATATTTCTCTCATAGATAGACCAACCCTAGGCCTTCTTATAGTGAGTGTTTCTCTCGCTAATTTGCTTTCTACATTCAAAAGATGAATAAAGAAACTAAAGAAATGGACAAGGCTAGAAGTACCTGGATAAAGATTGTGCACCATAATCGAGATGTTTGTGGGCACTCCTCTTTGGCTGTGGAGGAATGACACCTACAAAGAAAAAGAAACTTGGACAAGAAAATGTTAGATGGATAGGCAGTGGGTTGCCAAGCAAAAGCTTGTTCCCGGAAGTGTGAAAACTTCCTCAAGGGAGGTCAACCCACTGATAACAGACAGATAGAAGACTAAGAAAATACAAAATGCCAGAATATAGGAGTGATAAACAAATTACAAATGAAAGAAAAGATCAATGATTACTTGAAAGGAGTTGTCGGGCTGATGACAGTCGCCGAGGTCGGGAATGTTGCCGGAGTCAATTTCCTGGTCTGTCGACTTCGGTTATCCTGTCGACGTCGGTCGGGGAAGTAACTGGTGTCGGTCGGGGTAGTGGCCTATAGTCGGGTCTGGTCGGGTTTCTGGACTATGGACAGGTCTGGTTTGTGAACAGGGTCGAGACAGAGTTCAGGGATGACTTTGAATGGACTGGGGAATGGTCTGGTTCTGATTAGGTGCCCTGTACAGGGTCTTTGTTGGCAGGAGGGATGAGGGAGTTGTCTGGGATTGTACTGAAAGGATGACAGGTGACAGGGAGGTATACAGAGGATAGGGCCTGAGAAGGCTTTTCAGCCTCTCAGGGGGTAGGACAGAGGGAGTGGGAGACAGCAGATACCAAATAACTGAACACTAAAGAAAAGAAATGAAATGAAATAATAGACTGTGCTTACCTTTTTAACTTGTTGAATGAAGAGTGGGAGAGCTGTCGTTGAGACCACAAAAGAATTTGCAAGAGGAAACCTCTGCTCAAGAATCCTTGCACCTATTGCTGCTATTGCACGAGGTCCAGAGGGAGAAGAAACGATTGCCAAAATGCCAAGAGAATTCAATTTGCGAGCTCAAGGGGCTGGGGGCTGGAATGGATGCAGAAAGGAGTCTTGAAGGCTGCCGACGCTGGCAGGATCGCCGACGTCGGCTGAAGGGTCACCGACGTCGGCAGTGGTAGAATGGGGGCAGAGACTAAAAATAGCCTCTGCCCATTCTTGCATGCTGCCGGGCGAGGGATTGTGGGAAGAACGGTCATGAGGATGCTTAAATGGGCGCAGGAGGAAGATAATGACAAGATTTGGCATAATAAAGGCTAGGAGGGAGGTGGAGGGATCCAAGGGAGGATCCAAGGTGGCAAGGGTGAGGTGGAAAGGGGGCCACCTAATTGAAATATTTAAGTTATTTTAATTAAATGAGTGGAGGGGACTAAGGCCAAGGGTTAGGATATGGGTTTGAGGTGGACAAGGGGGGAGAACCAAGGTGCAGACACATTTGTGGTGTCTATATTTGCCCCTTTTTGTCTTGTTGGTTGTTTTTGATGAACTGCAAGACAAAAATAGGAGTTGGTTGCCCCAAGAAAAGAATGAGGTGTTCCCCCCTCAAAGCGATAGTCGAGAGAAGGGAACTGGAGATCAAGTGTCGATTTGATAGAGAGATGGATAGAAGAGTGTTAGCAAAAATGCTGCAATAGTTGTGATTGCGCGTATGCCACTTCACAGGATGGTTGGGTCAAATTGTCGCATGTCGAGGGTCAAGGAGTGCCAAAATTAAAGTAATTGGGCCCTAGCATTTAGTCATCTACTGATCGGGTTACTCAATCTAAGCTGAAGCTCCAAATGGTCGTCGTGTTCTAGGTATCCCAGGCTCAAGAAGTGCTCCCAGAAACATGAAAATGCCACAAGTAGTAGGGATCAACTGGCTTGCGATCCTATACTTGCGAAGGGTCAAAAATAGTCTGCAGACAATTCTGCTAACTAGCTGTGAGGTAGCACACACGAAAAAACAACCAAGGCAACATTGGCTTGGAAGTAGTCGAAGGTCGAAGGAGATACGCATGATCTCCAATGGCCATTGGTCAAGGGGATGGATGGACGAAAGGATGTGGCCGAGCTAACCTCAGAAAACGTCATGTGATCTGAGTGCTGCCTACATAGCCCTTGTGTGAAGGGCCTCAGGCCAATGTAGTTCTCCCTAAAAGGGAGGAATGGTCAAAGAAAATGATTGGTCTTGGTTAAAGTTGATGGAGTTGGTCGATAGACTGGTCGTGGTCAAGGTCAAGGTCACAAAAGAGAAGGTCTGTCCATCAAAGAGACGAACAAACGAGGGTGGTCGAGCTAACCTCAGAGGATGTGTTATCTGAGTGCTGCCTACATAGCCCTGGTCATAGGGCCTCAGACCAATGTAGTTCGGACAAATTGAGAAGATTGGTCGATGATTGGATGTGGTCAAGTGTCAAAATGATGAGGGTAAGATGAGGATAAGATGATGCTACAGATGGTGTATTCTGTAGAATTGGTCGAGATTCTTTCATCCCTAGCAAGTTTCCATAGTCGTGATGGATGTATGCTAAAAATGAATGGAGGTCTATTTATGCTTCAGCAAGTATTGGTTTATGCTTAACATAAATTGGGTCTGGTCGATAGTTTCCATGTGTATTGGTGTCCATAGAAACTATGTGAAATGGACGAGGATGATGTCCAATGCCATGAGGATGAAAAATAGCTTGGTTTGAGTTGAGTCGACAATTGATGTGGTTAAATGTGACCAAAGTGTAGAGAAAAGGTGAAAGGCGAATCGCTCTTTCATTGACAAGGACCAAAAAGGGAGCATAGATAGGGGTTATTAGAACAAAGGCCCCATTCAAGCATTACGTCGTTGACCAGTGTTGTGTTAGAGCGGTAATCGAATCACTTTGACATTAAAGTGAGCTCGAAGTCCCTTGAGCAGGTAATAGGAGGAGGATAGGGTAACCCAGTTTAAGAGCAGGAATAACCTTGCCCCTTTTTATAGGAGACCCTGAGACAACTACAAGCCAAGTCCATGACTCATTTTTTTTTTTTTTTGGTGCAGACTGATCGATGCGGGAAGTCTACATAGAGATGTCATTTGATTTATGGTCATGTTGCGAAGCTAATCAATGCGGGAAGCTTCTAAGAAAGGTTGCTGTTTGTAGCAAGATTTAGTCATAGCCATCCTTCGAGGGAGTGGTCTATATTTTTGCTTTGTATAATGTTTGAATAGCTGTCCTTCGAGGGATCAGTCTATTAGCTACAGCAATGATAGTACAACTATCCTTCGAGGGAGCATTCTGTCTTTTTGATTTGATTTTGTGACCTTGGATTATGTTTTGACATCTTGATTTTTTTTATTTATTTTTTTTTTGAGTCATGGACAAGACTGTAGAAGTTCAAGGACACCCTTTTATTAGGACAAAACATCCATGCATCACAAAAGGGTTGTAGAGGACTTGTTAAAGGGGAATAGGGTTGAAAGGAATGAGGATTAAGAGGACGAGGATTGCTCAAGGGACGAGCTCAAGTTACGTGTCAAGTAGACGAGTACTCGACTAACAGAAGAATGGTCAAAGATGCAACGCATTAAGAGGCTCAGGTTCTGGCCGTCCATCGAGAGAGGACAGATGATAAGTCCCTGACCCATACTTGTGCATGATGATAAAAGGTCCAAGCCAATTGGGGGTGAATTTGCCTCGTTTACTTCGCTCCATATTGGTCACGTGCTGATTCTCTTTGAGGATGAGGTCTCAGATGTTGAAATCTCATTCTCATAGATTTTTGTCATAGGCTCGCTTTATGCGACTTTGGTAGACATGGAGATGATTGAGGGCAGCAAGACGGCGCTCGTCGAGTAACTCAAGTTGAGCTAAGCGATCTTGATGAAAGTCATCATTGGAAAGATTGTCATGCAGGGAGATGCGAAGAGACGGGATCTGTACTTCGAGAGGTAAGACAGCCTCCATTCCGTACACGAGGGAGAAAGGAGTAGCACCCATTGAGGTCTGAATGCTAGTGCGGTAGGCCCACAAAGCGAAGGGAATATGAATGTGCCAATCCCTTCCTGTGTCGTTGACCACCTTCATGAGAATTTTAGTCAAAATTTTGTTGGAAGCCTCAGCCTACCCATTTGCTTGTGGGTAGTAAGGTGAAGAAAGGCTGAGTTTGATGCCAAATGAGTCGCATAGTTTTTGGACAGTCTTATTTTTTAAGGACTTGCCGTTGTCGGTGATGATGTTGTGAGGGACACCGAAACGACAGATGATGTGGCTACTGATGAAGTCGATAATTTTGTTGGCTTTTGTGGAGACAAGAGGAATGGCTTCCACCCACTTGGTGAAATACTCAGTGGCAGTGATGATGGACTGATGACAAAGAGACGAGTGAGGGTTAATCTCACCGATGAGATCTAAGCCCCACTGAGAGAAAGGCCATAAATCTTGAGTGACTTGTAAGGCGTGGCTAGGGAGATGAAGCAAGTTAGAGTCTTGCTAACACTTGACGCAATGCCGAACATAGTTGCTATAGTCTTGATGAAGGGTGGGCCAATAATAACCCAGGCGAAGGATGCGCTTGGCAACTGAGTTTCCACTAAAGTGTCTGCCACAGATCCCGTCGTGGACTTGTTTTATGGCTTGAGAAGCTTCAGTGGAGGTGAGACAGCGAAGAAGGAGGCCATCAAAGCCTCGCTTATAAATAAGACCCCCTAGCATGGTATAGCGAGTTGTGTGCTTGATGAAGGCTCACCGCGCATTGCTAGAGAGGTTGGGAGGAGTGACAGAAAGAGACAAGTAGTCCACTAGTTGCTTATACCAGTCATCTTGTGGGCTAGAATTGATAGTGTTGATATGGTCGATGTGAGGGGAGATGTATGAAGGCAAGGGTACACGATGCACCGTGACAAAAAGTCAAGATGATGATGATGAAGACGGGATATGCGAAGCAAGAGAAGCCATGGTGTCAGCAAACTTGTTCGTAGAGCGTGGAATAGTCTGCAAGAGATAATGGTCGAAAGATGCCAAAAGAAGGTTAGCAGGATTTTTATACCTCTACAAAACTTCATTTTTATAGAGGTATGAACCGTTAACTTGATTGACAACGAGTTGCGAGTCGTCGAAGATGTTGATAGACTTGATGTGGAGGGAAAGGGCAGTCTGAAGTCCCAAAATTAAGGCCTCGTATTCGGCCATATTATTGGTACAATCAAAGTCAAGCTTGAAAGATAGAGGCATGGGCTCCCCTTCCAGTGGGATGAGGACGACCCCCGCACCCCCATCAAGTTGACATTTGGAGCCGTCAAAGAACATGGTCATTTGGTAGATGGTGTCATCGGTGGGAAGTGTGGCGATAGATTCATCAGGGAACTCACACTGTGAAGGTTAGTTGTCGAGAAGAGGGGCATTTGCCAATTGGTCAGTGATGGTTTGCCCCTTGATAGATTTCTGTTGGATGAATTTGAGGTCAAACTCAGCGAGCAGCATGAGCCACCGAGCCATACATTGATTCTGATATGGCTTGGAGTGCATATACTTGAGAGGGTCAGTGTGAGTGACAACAAAGGTTTTGTGGTTGAGAAGATAGTGACAGAGCTTGGTAGCGGAAAAGACTAATGCCAAATAGAGTTTCTTGGTATGAGTATACCGAGTTTCATAGTCGACTAGTGTTCAGCTGATGTAGTAAACCGCTTGCTCATGATGATGCTCGTCTCGGTGCGCGATCATGGCACCTAACGAATGGTTGGTGGCAGAGATATAAAGGTAGAAGGGTTGGTCTTCTTTAGGTGGAATGAGGACTGGTGGAGAGACCAAATAGCTTTTGAGGGCTTCAAAAGCCTCTTGACAGTCCTCATCCCATTTAAAGGAGACGTCCTTCTTAAGGAGATGATGAAAAGGTTGGCAGTGGTTTGAAAGCTGCGAGATGAAACGGCGGATGGACTAGAGCTTTCCTTATAGACTGCGAAGCTGCTTGAGATTGGTCGTGGGTGGCATTTCGAGGATAGCGCGGATCTTGGCGAGATCTATCTCGATGCCACGGGAGGAAATGATGAAGCTGAGAAGCCTGCTTGAGAGGACCCCAAAGACACATTTCTTGGGGTTAAGGCAAACATTGAATTAAAGAAGGCGTGAGAAGATGATTTTGAGAATGGTCAAGTGGTCGCGGCGAAGCTTGGACTTGCCGAGAAGGTCATCCACATAGTCCTCCATGATTTTGTGGAGGAGATCATGGAAAATGTAGGTCATGGCAATATGTGGCACTAGTGTTTTTCAAGCCGAAAGGCATGACTCGATAGCAGAAAGTCCCCCATGGGGTGATAAAGGTAGTCTTGTGCTGATCTTCTGGTGTGATCAACAAGCTGGTCAATGTTAGGAAGAGAAAAGTCATCTTTGGGATAGGCTAGGTTAAGGTCGCAATAGTCCGTGCAGATCTAAATCCCCCCAGTTGCTTTAGTAATTGGGATGATGTTAGAGACCCACTGCGGATAATCGATGGGCTAGATGAAGGAGACAGAGAGAAGGCGTTGAAGCTCCTCTTTGACAAGGAGCGCAATGTGAGGATGCATCTTTTGAAGCTTTTGCCTAACAGGCTTAGCCTCTGGTTTGGTGACAATGTTATGGGTAGCAATGGTGGGGTTGATGCCAGGCATGTTGCTGTAAGTCCAGGCAAAGGCCTTGCTATGGTCGGAAAGGAACTGGGTATAGTCAAGCTGCTCCTGAGTGTCTAAAGATTGGCCAATATTTAAGACGTGAGGAACATCGAAAGAAGGGAGGTTGATGTCAATGGTTGATTCATTTAACATAACCTGGGTCTCAGAAGGGAGGGAACGGTGGATGAAAGAGTCATCGGCACCCATGTAGGAAAGGATGGCGTCATCGTCAACGCAGTGGACAGTGTGAATGGTTGCTGACTCATCCTCTATCATGTTAGAAAAGATGAGAGGGAGAGATCTGGACACCCCATTGAGCTAATAGGTCAGGGGTTCCAAGCGGATGGTGTTTATGGAAAAAAAAATAGGAGGGATGGAAACCACCGACTCCGTAGGCGACGAAGGAGAAATGGGTGAGTTTGGAGGAGATTGGTCAATTGTTGGCTCGAGACAAAGGTCGGAAGGAGCTTGAGTGGGGTCATGATATCCCAGGCCATACCGTTTCTTGGCATCATCATCATTGAGCGGCTCGATGGGCTGATGGGAGCCCTGCTCATAACGTCCAAAACCAAAACCCTTCCATGCACACCTGTAAAGGTAAGTGTGTGCGAAGGCGGGATTGCCAAGAAATGAGAAATTTGATGTGAAAGGTTGGGGTGAAGAGAGGGAATTATCGTTGGTAGGAGCTTGATTGAGCCCCCCATAGACAAAGTTGGTTTGGAGATGAGGAGGACCATAAGGCACGACCATCCCGATCCGATGGTCGTAATTGGGACTAAGATAAAGGCATCCATACTCTTGCAGAGTTTGGAACATGTCTAGGGTCAACAAGCGATATTCCCCAAGTGATAGTCGTTGGAAGATGTCTTCCATGGGGTCTTTGGTTGGCACTTGAAGAGGAGGGGTGAGGGCGACTGCTGATTGCAAACTGGTCAAAGCTTTTGTAGATGGAGGCGGCGCCAGAGTTGACGGCTTGATGGGAATGAGGACATCATTGGGATGGTAAGTTGTGTTGCAAGTCTTGAAGGGTGAAGGGTCAGCGGGAATGGTGTGGACTTGCCCGTCATGCTCAAACTTCACACAACGGTGCAGGGTAGAGGGGACACAGGCCATGGCACGGATCCAAGGTCAGCCCAGTAGAATATTGTATTAAAACTCTCCTTCGATGATATAGAAGAGCTCTGGGACTGTGTGTGGACCAACGCGAATGTGAAGGATGACTGTGCCAATGGTCGTGGCGGTGGTGTCATTGAAAGAGTGTAAGATCGCGTCAGTTTTGGAGACACAATTCTTGGGAAGAGCCAACTGATCAAAGGCATGGGTAGAGATTATGTTGATGCTAGTGCCGCCGTCGATCATAACGCGTTTAATGCGTGTTCGATCAACATAGGCAGTGATGAAGAGGGCGGCATCCTGATCTTCCGTGTTAGATGTGGGAATCTCAGAATCACTGAATGTGATGGAGGCGACAGGAGATAAAGAATGGACGAGGGCAGCGAGTGGTTGGGGGTCCTCGGGTTGGACCTCCGCTACCTGCAAGGCTTGGATGAGGGCTTGACTGTGCTGAGGCGATGTTTGGATAAGGTCATAAAGAGACATCTTTACAGGCATCTGGTGAAGCTGCTTCAGCATGGAGTCATGAATTGGCCCAGAAGAAGAAGATGAAGAGGGCTGGGACGCACCAAGGATAGAAATTTTAGGCTTGGGTGCAAGAGGTGGCTTGACGAAGGGATAGGTCCAAAGAATGGTAGCTTTTTCTTTCGCCTTGTCTTTTTGCGACCTAGTGGTTATACGGATAGCATTGATTTCGAAAATGGGAGGTGAAGAAGGGGTCATGTCTTGCTAGTGAGATGTTGACGTGGTTGAAGAGGTTGGATGGGAAGGAGTCGGGGTCTGGTCAAGAGTGTCCTCAAGGAGAAGAGTGTCCTTCTCCATATAGCGGTGGATGACGGCCTTGAGGGCACAGCAAGTCTCGGTATCGTGTCCTGGTGTATGATGATATAAGCAAATTTTCGTGTCATCGAACTAGGAGAGCTTGGACCCGAGAGGTTAGAAAGGCTTGATGGGTGGAAGGGTTATGTTGGAAGTCTGTAGAAGTCAGTGCAATATCAACGAGTATGAGCCCACTAAAGGGTCCGTGTTATTTGATATGCGCGAGGTCGGTGACTTTTGCTTAGGCAAAGTTGGAAGAGGTTTTCATACCACCTTATGGGTTGATGGTGCGGTAACAGGCAAAGACAGCACTTTCTTGGTGATTAGTACCACCTTTTTGGGAGAGGGACGGCTGGAGGTAGGTAGAGGAAGAAAAGGAGGCAACGAGTTTTGATTAGAGGCCAGAGTGGGAAGGATTCTAGCCAGGGTCAAAGGATGGGGGCCCAAAATGGATGGCAATGGTGACGGAGAAGGAGGCGTTCGCTTCGACGGTCTGGCAGTCTTCTTTGACTTGGTTGGAAGACTACTGCTGGTCAAGGTCTGGTCTAGGTCCACCTTCACTTGTGGGTGAGTGAGGGTGGAGACAGGACGAACTCTAAGTGACTTGATAGGCTTAGACGAGAGAGATGCAGGTTTTAGTTTTGATGGGTTTGGTTGAGGTTTGAGAGTCTGGTCTTTGTCAAGAGTCTGAAGAGATTCTGCCTTGGGAAGATTAGCAGCATGTGATGAGAGGGCACAGGTATGTTGAAGGGCTTTAAGATGCTCCCACAACACCTGAGGCGTCACTTTCCTCGGAGGGAGAAGTTTGATTTTCTCCACTAACCGAGAAAATGGCTGAGAAGAAGATGTCGATGGTTACGAGGTTGAAGACGAGATGGGTGTAGCAGTCTTAGAGGCATGGTATGGTGAAGACAAGATAGATTTAGATGGAGACGAAGGGGAGATAGGTTCTTCCCTGGGTGGAGAAGAATCCAGAAAGCGAGGCTCCTCAAGCGGGTAAAGGGCAGTGATGATGGTGCCCTCCACTTGCGATTGAGGAGTAGGAAGGGTCGGGTCCTCCATAGGCAGTAGAAATGAGGATGGTGAGACTGGTGGTGCTGGTAAAGCTGAGGCGTCCTCTAAGATGAGAGAGGTCAATGGAGAACTGGCCGGGGAAAGAGGTTCATCCACACGTGATAGACTGATTGATGGACTAACCTCTTGAGGTTGATTGGGGACGAAAGGTGAGACCGCATTGACTGTTCGAATGTTGTGTTCATGATTGTCATCAATTAAGGTCTGGACATTGTTTTGAGTTAGTGGATGATTAGGGAATGGCTATTTGAAGATGTCAATGGCCTGATTAGGGGGTGCATTGGGATTATCTAAGATGAGGTCCCCCTTTTCAAGCATGGCTTGGATTATGTTTTTAAAGGTTTTGCAGTTTTTCGTGTCATGTCCCTTAATGCAGTGGAAGCTGCAGAAGTCTTGTTCCCTATACCACGCAGGGATGGCGTGTGAGAGATCAAATTGTGGAGGAGGTCGGGCTTGAGGGAGATTGAGGACCCCCTGCTTAACAAGCTTTTCCAGCACAGACGCGTCTGATTGTCTGAGAGGAGTATACCGTCGTTGCATGTATCTCTGCTGGAATTGGCGAGTGGCGCTCTGAGATGTGGATGGCTCAGGCTGATTGGTTAAAGAAGATGAAGGTCTAACCACCACAACATTAGCTAAAGCCTTGGATTTAGAATTGGATGATGATGGCTTAGCAGAAGAAGGGTCATTGGTCTTAGAGCTGGGATTCTTGTTCTGCAACTTGACTTTATTCTCTTCGATGGCACGCAACTCAAGTTTGTGGGCCATCGTGAAGGCTTCATCGAAGGTGCGGAAGGTTTGAACCCTTAGGGTGGAAGAAATATGTCTGGCACAGGCTTGGGAGAAGAGTTCAATAAGCTCGGCCTGGGGTAAGGAAAAGGAGAGTTGATTGATGAGGCCTCTCCATCAAGCAACAAAGTCAGCTATGGACTCGTCCTCGAATTGCCAGATAGAATAGAGATCCATGATCGAGACCTTCTTGGTGATGTTTATGGAAAAGTGATCGAGGAAGAGCTGGGCCAATTGTGTGAATGAGAAGAGGGAATGGCTAGGAAGGGAGCTATACCAGTCAAGCACAGCACCCGAGAGAGACATAGGAAATGTGCGTAAGAGCAACGCATCGTCATGGGCCATGAGGTAACAGGCATGTCTGAATGCCCGCAAGTGTTGTTGTGGGTCTTCCTTGCTTTGAAAGCGAGAAAACTTTGGAAGCTCCCACTGGCTAGGATATGGCCTGATTGGGACAGAAGGATGAATGGGCTCGTTGCAAATTTGCTCATATGAGAGAGCGTTGCACGAGCCAAAAATGGAGGTCTCTAGACTGGTCATCTTATCCATCAGTATTTTGATGATATCTATCGACAGATTGACGGGTGGCGCACCCCCTAAGTTGTAGGGCGCTTGGAAGAGGCTAGAGGAGGCATAAGACGTAGTTGGTTGCCCCTATAAAGGCGCAACGTAGGGATAACTAGTCATAGGGATAGATGAAGAGGCTAAAGGTGGTTGGGTAGAAGGCATAGCTAGGCCCAATGTTGCCACGAGGGGTTAGACTGTGGTAATGGGGGCCAAGGGATAAGAAGCCACCCTAGTGTTGATAGGGGCCAGGGTAGGCAGAATAGAGATGACAAGGTTTTAAAAAAGAGTGGATAGCAGTTGAGCGGGTTGAGGTTGATAGGGGCCAAAACCCCGGTGGAAGTGGGCCCAAAGATAGAGGGAGAGGCCACACCTAGAGGATTGGTCAAAGTCTGGTCAGTGGTCGAAGCGATGGCTTGAGTGTCCAAGGGTTGAACTACGGATGCCATCGATACAGCCGTAGTCGCAACAAGAGAGGTTGGCATTCCGTAGATTGGATTGCCCAAGGAGTCTCGCGTTCGGCTATGCGCGAGATAGTGTTGCAAGGCCTTGACATTGAGTTCCAAGAATCGTTCGAAATCTTGGTCCCCTTCTTGGATAAAAGGAGTCTGTGGCGGGGTTGGACGAATAGGAGTTCTTTCGGTCTCCGAGTTGAACTCCATTGTAGGCTTGGTCATGGACGGGGTAGACGGAAGTGGTTGATGGCTAGCGTGGTTGACAAGAGCCTTGGCTTGGCTATGAGTCAAAACCATGCAAGGCAAAGAAGGTTCAGGTTTCAGAAACTGTGTTTTTCTATTTCAAAAAACCAGGATGGACTTTTTGACAGAGAAGGGACAGGTTTTAGGCTACTGGTTTTGAAAAAAAAGGATAGTGACAGAGACCGACGTCGGTTGAAAAACCAATGTCGGTAAGAAAGATGGCCGACGTCGGTCAGATAACTGATGCTGGTAAGAGAGGAAAGCTGACGTCGGTGGCAGAACTGATGCCGGTGACTGTGTTTTCTAGAAAATCAAAAGATTTTAAGATTCTTGGAAAAACAATGAAGAAAGCGTCCTCACTCACTCAAACAAATAGATGAGAAGAGAAGAACTGAGAGAGACAGACAAGCCTAAGCAATAAAACCTAAGAATTAACCTTAGAATCTTGTGGCTTATGCCTTAGATGAATGTTTGGGGAGATTGGTTGTAAGAAGGGTCCTAGAAGAGGCAATCTAGAGCTGGTTTTGGGTCTTGTTTTAGGTGCTCAAAAGTCTGTGTTAGGTCTGGTACGTGGCCTGGTGCTAAGGAGCAAGCTCCCCTCACTTCACGATTCCAGTGGTTAGCTGGTCTCGCTTAGCCAAGATATACCTCACCTAGGGTTTATCCTCCGCCAGAGAATGGAGTGGGCTTCCCTCTTGGTGATGAAATCCAAGTAGGGTCACTGGGACGGGTAAGGTATCTGCTGGGGGATGAAATCCCAGTTGGGCCTTGTCTGAAGTAAGTTTTATGTTTGTTTTAGTGCATGTGGTTTGGTAGTGTAACATCAAGTGTCTACGATTTATTCAATATGCATTTTTCTAATTACTAGGTGAAGACTAATGCAAGCACAAGCAGAAATGCAATGCAGTATGTTTTTAAGCCCAAGTCGAAAATATGAAGTTTGGATGAAGACAAGTTTGAGAAAGGGTTTGAGAGTATGATGTTCAGACTAGTCTAGAAATGCAAGGAAGAAAGATTCATTTTAGTCCTGCTTATAGTGTCATTTGGAATAGAAGAAAGAGAGAAGAAGGAAGGAGCCTAAATGCACCTAAATGAATGAAAGGAAGAGGAACCCGAGGAAGAACCTAAGGTCCCACCGGGCGTGCCAGAATGTTTTTATCGCTAATTCGCTTTCTACATTCAAAAGATGAATAAAGAAACTAAAGAAATGGACAAGGCTAGAAGTACCTGGATAAAGATTGCGCACCGTAATCCAGACATTTGTGGGCACTCCTCTTTGGCTGTGGAGGAATGACACCTGCAAAGAAAAAGAAACTTGGACAAGAAAATGTTAGATGGATAGGCAGTGGGTTGCCAAGCAAAAGCTTGTTCCCGGAAGTGTGAAAACTTCCTCAAGGGAGGTCAACCCACTGATAACAGATAGATAGAAGACTAAGGAAATACAGAATGCCAAAATATAGGAGTGATAAACAAATTAGAAATGAAAGAAAAGATCAATGATTACCTGAAAGGAGTTGTCGGGCTGATGACAGTCATCGAGGTCGGGAATGTTGCTAGCGTCGGTTTCCTGGTCTGCCGACTTCGGTTATCTTACCGACGTCGGTCGGGCAAGTAACCGGCATCGGTCAGGGCAGTGGCCTATAGTCGGGTCTGGTCGGGTTTCTGGACTGTGGACAGGTCTGGTTTGTGAATAGGGTCGAGACAGAGTTCAGGGATGACTTTGAATGGACTGGGGAATGGTCTGGTTCTGATTAGGTGCCCTATAAAGGGTCTTTATTGGCAGGAGGGATGAGGGAGTTGTCCAGGATTGTACTGAAAAAATGACAGGTGACAGGGAGGTAGACAGAGGACAGGGCCTGAGAAGGCTTTTCAGCCTCTCAGGGGGTAGGACAGAGGGAGTGGGAGACAGCAGATACCAAATAACTGAACACTAAAGAAAAGAAATGAAATGAAATAACAGACTGTGCTTACCTTTTTAACTTGCTAAATGAAGAGTGGGAGAGCTGTCATTGAGACTACAGAAGACTTTGTAAGAGGAAACCTCTGCTCAAGAATCCATGCACCTGTTGTTACTGTTGCACGAGGTCCAGAGGGAGAAGAAACGAATGCCAAAATGCCAAGAGAATTCAGTTTGCGAGCTCAAGGGGCCGGGGGCTAGAATGGATGCAGAAAGGAGTCTTGAAGGCTGCTGACGCCGGCAGGATCGCCGACATGGGTCGAAGGGTCACCGATGTCGGCAATGGCAGAATGGGGGCAGAGACTAAAAATAGCCTCTGCCCGTTCTTGCACGCCACCGGGCGAGGGATTGTGGGAAAAATTGTCATGAGGATGCTTAAATGGGCGCGGGAGGAAGATAATGAGAAGATTTGGCATAATAAAGGCTAGGAGGGAGGTGGAGGGATCCAAGGTGGTAAGGGTGAGGTGGAAAGGGGGCCACTTAATTGAAATATTTAAGTTATTTTAATTAAATGAGTGGAGGGGACTAAGGCCAAGGGTTAGGATATGGGTTTGAGGTGGACGAGGGGGGAGAACCAAGGTGCAAACACATTTGTGGTGTCTACAGTGAGTGTCCCAACAATTGAACTTAAAGAGTTAGAAGAGTCATTCCCTCCCATGCTTGAGTATTTCAAGGAAGGTAATGCTATTTATGTTGAAGGATCCATAGATGTTAACCTTGGCACTTCATCAAGGCCTAATATCATCAATATTAGTGCTAGCCTTACTCCTAAGGAATGAGATGTTTTGGTCACCTTATTGCATGAATTTTTAGATGTATTCACTTGGGAATATGTTGATATGAAGGGCATGGATTCTAACATAATCATCCATAATCTATTTATGGATAATGGGACCTGGTACATTCAACAAAATTAATGACCTATGTATCTTAAAGTTTCCCCGTTAGTCAAACTAGAGATCAAAAAACTCATCTGAGTTAGCTTTATCTAAGCCATTGACTACCCCTGATGGATTCCAACATTTTCCCCATTCTCAAAAAGAAAGGAGCAATCTAAATTTTCATGGACTTTCAGGATCTCAATATGGCCTACCCAAAGGATAACTTTCCTACTCCTTTGATAGACTAGATTATTAATTCCATCATTGGTTTTGAGATCATGTCCCTCATGGATGGTTTCTCTAGGTATAACCATGTCTAGATTTCACCTGAAGACCAACACAAGATGATGTTCACTAGCTTTTGGGGTACCTTCTATTACACTATCATGCCTTTTGGTATAAAGAACACTTGGGCCATGTATCATCATGCCATAACCCATGTTTTTCATGACCTTATCCATAATATTATTGATTTCTATGTCGATGATCTCCTTGGTAAATATTACAAGTAGGATGAGGATGTGGAAGACCTTAGAATCATCTTTGAGCATCTTTGAGAGTATCACATCAATCTCAACCCCAAGAAGTGCCTTTTTGGCATTTCAATTGGAAAACTTCTTGACTTCCTCATCTCTCAAAGGGACATTGAAATAGATCTTAACAAGATCAAAGTGATCTTAGAGATGCCTCTCCTATGTAATGTCATCTAGTTGTAGTCCTTCCTTGGAAGAATCAATTTTATCAAATGTTTCCTCAAGGAGTATTCCCACAAATCCATATCCCTCACATATCTCTTATGAAAAGAAACTTTGTTCTTATATTCTACTAAAATCCAAGTGGCTTTCAAGGAATTCAAGCATTTTCTTCAAAATTATCCCATCCTAATGGCACCCATTGAGGGTCATGAGTTCATCTTATACACCTCTATCATTGATATTTCCATCAGGGGCATGTTGTTCCAAAAGGATGACACTGACAGGGAGAGAGTTGTTTATTACATATCTCACATGCTAGTTAGCCCTAAACTCAACTATTTTCTTATTGAGAGTCAGTGCCTCTCTCTCATCTTCACTATGAAGAATTTATGGCATTACATGTTGGGCCAAACTATCAATGTGATTATCTATTTTGATCCACTTTATTATTTGATTAGAAAGACACATCTTACTTGTAGGACTACAAGGTGGATCATACTTCTTTAGGAGTTTGAGCTCCACATCATTAACAAAAATTCCCCCAAGAGCTTAGTTATGGCTGACCAACTTGTTGAGTGTCCACTACCCAACCTAAACACAAAGTTAGTTAATGATGCCATTCCTAATGAGATGGTTTACTTGGATGATCATGCTAAGGTTTCTGAGTGTGATTGGTATTGGGACATAGTTTGTTACCTTATAGAATAATATTATCCTAACACCACATCTTAGTAATAATGTTATCAAATATGTATGGTTACCATATGCTATGTCATAATTGGTGATGTCTTGCTCAATATGGGTCTCAATGGTGTGTTGATGCAGTGCCTCATCCCTGAAGATATCCATCTCATAATTAAGGAGTCCCATAGTAGCATTTGTGGTGGCCACCTAAGAGGGAAAGCCACCACTTAGTATATTATCAAGATGGGCTACTACTATCCTACTCTTGTTAAGGATGCAGTCTAGTATACCAAGAAGTGTAGGATGTGTCAAGTCATAGGGGATGCTATCAATGCCCTAGCTGACCTATTACACTCCATTTTTTCCACTTTGCCTTTCTTGGTTTGGGCTCTTGACTTTATTAATGGGTTTAAACCCACCTCTTCCAATGGCCATTATTGGTTCATCACCACCACTAATTATTTTATGAAGTGGGTTGAGGTCATGCCTCTTAATGGCATGTGTGGGAAGACCATTTCCAAGTTCATCCTAACCAAATTATTTTTAAGTTCAAGTTTCCCACTATGATTATGGCCAATAAAGGCTTGGGATTCCAAAAACCCAAGATGTGTGAGCTCACTGAATGTTTTGGGTTCAACCTCTATGTCTCCTCTACCCGTTACCCTTAGGGAAATGGGCAAGCAGAGTATTTAAATAAAACATTAAAGAAGATGCTTCTATATACCATTTCCCAATCCAAGAGAGATTGGCACCTCATGCTCTATCCTACCCTTTGGGCCTATCAGACTAGCTTCTAAATGGCCATGAGGGCAACCCCATACTCTCTCATTTATGGGTATGAGGTTGTTCTTCCCTTAGAGATCCTTATACCTTTGTTATGGGTTAAAACATTTTTTTCTCTCTCTAATAAAGAATAACGTGCCACTCACCTCACTGATATTGAGTAGTTAGATGAATGATACTTGGCTACACTTGAGTATAATCATGGTTACTGGTGTCATCAGTGCCACCAATTTTAGAATTTGGTGCACCTTCATCAGTTCGAGGTGCATAATAGGATCTTTATTTTTGATAAGGAGAATTGAATGAAGGGAAAACTTGTGCACAAGAGTTTTATCCCTTTTTCAACACTACTTCTCTAGAAAATGAGTCCTTCTATCTCTCAAATCTCAAAGGTGAGCACTTAGCACACCCAATCAATGGGTTCTACCTCAATACATTTCATGTCTAGGCTCATACATCCCTCTAATAAATTTGCCTATGGTGGTAAGGTAAACCTTTCCTCTCTTTTTTCACCATTACCATCTATGCCATTGGTATATGTGTGTGTAAGTGGGTTTTTTATTAGCGATTCATACTTCTAATCACATGTATCTAGTAGTCTATATCAGATGAAGCATACACATCACACATAAAATCATAAACACACATGTGCTAATAATGAGAAAATCATTGTATATATATCACAAAAAATACATGTTTTTTCTCTAGGTACATCAGATGGGCTTACCCTCCACAAAAACTACCACATGTATGGATACATATGTATACCCAATCAGCCTAGGATTGGGTAGTATCTATGATAGTCATACTCTAGGTGGAGATCTATATCTATGCATTTCAACCAGTCGATTTATGGTCTCCTCTAGTATAACCAATTGGTTTATCCTCACTTTAGATGACTAAGCTCATATGGTCTAGTCTTGAGCTAGCTCATCTCATAGCCAATCAATCTTGGCCTCTACTCTCACTAGTCTCACCTTTATCTCTACTATAGTTTCCCTATGGTTTGCCATTACTACCTTGTGTCATGCTAACTTAGCCTCTAGCTGTGAAATCATGTATCATTCCTTGACTAGCTCAAGTGAGGCTCATGCATCCACACATCAAAATTGATTATGTGAATCTACCACCACTAGTAGATGTGGTACTTACTGGAAATTTTTTGACCACATAAGAAGAAGCTCTTGCATGGTTTGATAAAGTAGAGCTAAGGCTTGGAAAGGGGTCAAGGATTACCAATTAAAGGAGACCATATAGGTTCTCATGTGTTTTTCAACATTTAAAACATGGTCCAAAGTCGTAGAGCCCTTATAAGGTATCAAGGGTGCTTAGAATGACTTAGGAATCTCCTAGTATTCATCTAGTTCTTCATTTTATTCATCTTGATATCTTGGGTCTAGTGGAAAAAACTACAAATGGGCAATTTGTTAAGGCCATATCTCAAATGTGTGGATAAGTCAAGGAGAATTGGTCATATGGATTTGTTCACTTTTATGCCAAGATCATATGATCTAAATCTTAGGTCTCCACCCAAGTGCAAAAAAAATTACAAAGGTATAAATTTGGATCCTTGGTCATATTCTACATGTTTTCCCATACTTAGCCATTTTCAAGAAGGTTTTAGTAGAGCTAAGTGAACATCTTCAAAAATCTATATATCACACATGTAGTAGTTATAGGATAAAGTGATCACATGGGTCTATTCACCTTGGTCCTAGGTTGATATGAACTAATTTTGAGGTCCTTTACTAAAGTGAAAATGGAGTTATACATGTACAAAGTTGGGTTTTTAGGCATTTTTGCTAAGATTCCCATACTTAGTCATTTGAGCTCAGCCATCACCAAGGCATCATGTAGAAGCAGTTATGGATTAGCCATCTTGAACTTTTAATATCTTTGCTTTAGAATCTCCCAAGATTAATGGATCAAATGATTTTATCCCTTTTGACCTTACTAACATCTTTTGAAAGTTTGATGCCTCTATGATTCTTGTGTTTCAAGATCTAATCCTCAAAGTTGATCAAAATGAGCCTATAACATGATAGTTCACATGACTATTTAATTAAAGCTTGAGAAAAAATCTATTTGTGTTTAAATTTGATGGTCCATGGGATGTCAATCACATTCTATAAAATGACGAATGATGGTCATGTGAACATAATATTTAAAGATAGAATAAGACAATCCTATTAATCTTAAATTTTATGATCACATGATTTTTAATGATAGTCATGTGAACATTAAATGATGGGAGTGAGGATGTCAATTTTAATACCATAGAGTAGGCATTGGATTTAAAATAATGGGTCCTAGTTGATCAATAGTCTACATTACATTATATCCTCAGATCGGATGGTAGGTGTGATTCAAAGAGGTCAATGAATCTAAAGGGTGAATGGGTGTATGACAACTAGTACAAATACATTTGACTAGTATAATATTGATGGCTCATGGATACCTGTGCATAGGCAAATTGAATGTGTGAGCCAAGTTAGATTTTGATAGCCAATTAGAGTGAAGGCGAGCCCAGGGTTTTTGATGGAGGTTAAGAATTCATTTTTGACCATGGAAAGTAGGGTCTTGTAGGTTTTTCATGATGCCATCAAATTTTTTTTGAATTCTATGGAGAAGGCTAACTGATATAGTCAACTATGGGGAATATAAGGGAGTGCCATTGGAGCTTATATTGATCTCTAGTTTGATAAGTTAGAGTTTACAGGGTTCTTTTTTGTGACTGGTTCACTAGGTTAAAGAAGGATCCATCCATATATGAATTCTTAATTCACATAGAAATATAATAGGTTTATTTGAACCTATTATAATATATAAGGTGTTAAATGATCCATGGGTCTATTTTACTATAAAGACTATAGGAAAAGTAATGTCCTTAGATTGGTTTTTTGACTATAGGTGGGACCTATGATCCAAATATAGAAAAGGAATGAATATGAAATTAATGTAAAGATACCCATAAATAATAAATTAGGTACTCAAGCACCAAAGGTATGGCATGTTTGTTAGTATCAAGATTCAAAGATTTGATCCTCATGATCACGGTGAGTGGACTTAGGGTCCCAAGGTGGTGAGATGATACTTGGAGAGGAGGTTAGGAGCTTTGATTCTACTCAAATGAACTTGATCATCATATAAAAAACCCTTATCTCTAGTAGAACACTCTCAACCAATGAGAGGAGCTTGGGTATTAATGGGACAATAAGAGATCTATTTGTTTATCAATACATGCATGTAAAAGACAATCAAAGTCTTCCACCTCACTCCTTGATCTGGAGGGATTTCTTTGACTCTTTGAATGCCAAAATCCCCTCTCTCTTTCTTCCTTTTTAATATAAGTATATCCTTTAATATATTATTTTGGATCCCTCAAGATGGTATGAATAGACTCTACCAAAATTGTATTTAACACCTGAGTACTGGATAGAGTATTTTTTAGTCATTTGCTAATTTTTATTTAGTGTTCTATGTTTGTGTAATATGAAACTATGAATGTTATCTTCCTTTTGTATGTCTAAACTCAACCTAAGTTTTAGAATTTTTTTTGTTTAGGTCATATAGTGTGTCTCAGTATTGATCTCTCAAAGATATAGTGGATAGCTAGACTTAAGTGTCTCTAACCAAACCTTATTTTCATTGCTCCCTAGTTCAAGTGTATCAAACAAACCTCTATATGAATACTATTCCATAGAAACATAGTAAACATTGAGTTATTTTCTTCCATATTTCATTAGTGTGTCCAAGAGTGGATCTATTAAATTATTAGTGCATCACCACATGTTAGAATAGTTTTCATTTTATGAAATCTCTTAACTCTTTTCACCCCAACCAATTTTAGGTTTTAGATGTTCCAAATTCTAAAAATATAAGGATCTAGCCTCAGAAAAAATCTTAGAGGTCTAAACTAGATATAGACAACCCATAACCTTATACCATTCCCATGTTAGTGTAGGTATAGGTCAAAATGAGCAAATCTAACCTCTGTTGGGTTCTATCTAGATAGATAATAGTTTTGGCACACTGGGTGGGACAACTAATATTTCATAATATTTTATGCCCCCCAGGTTTATCACAAGATCCTCCATAAAAAGGAAGGGAGTAAATTTGTCTAAGCTACCTTTATAATCAATAAATAAAAATAAGGCCTCTCATCCAAAGCCCACACCTACCCCTCTTGTTCCCTCTTTTGTTGCTCGAAATCTTCTTTTTCAAGCCAATATCATTCAGCCAAATATTTTTGTAAACCCCATACCTCATATAGTCATTATTAGGAGGCAATTCTTTGCCTCATTCAATGGTGGTAGCCCCATGAATCTCACTCAATGGGATGATATTACAATCTTAGCTTTAAAGGCTCTTACCTATTATATAGGAGAAAATCTAGTTACTCATGTAGACCATATTATTGATATTGTCAACCTTTGTTCAATGCATCATATAACTCAAGAAAATGTAGCAATGAGGTTGTTAGCAACCTCTCTCAAAGGGAAAGTACTCCAGTGGTATATATGTTTGCCCCTCACATCAATTAATATATGGGATGAGTTTAGAGAGGTCATGTGTAAGCACTTTGAAGACAAGAGTGACAATCTTTCACTTGTGAAGCAACTCACAACAATCAAGAGATTCCCTAATGAGTTTATGGTAGATTTGAACTACAAATTATAGAAGACTTATGAAAAAATTCATATGGTAATCAATCATATGCCTAACTATGCTTTTATATACTATTTGAAGGCTCTCAACTTAGATGTAGCTATAATGATTCAATCCATAGGAGGGAATACCCTACTTGGGGTTTTTAAGTATCAATTAGGCTAAAAATTGCCTCATACAAGTAGGAAAGTATAATCCAAGGCCACCAATGCCTCTCTTTCCAAAAATACATCCTCCTACTCCAACTATCACTCTAGTTCCAAAATCAATAGAGCTTTATCAAATAAAAGGTGAGCAAACTAATAGATTGAGGAAGATAGTCTCCTTAAAGCCTAGAATAATAAGTTGGTTGTAATGGAGAGGTAATAGGCTCCACCATAAAAGCCATCCCAAAATAATAATAAAAAATTAGTACAAGAGGCCACCCTATCAAACCAATCAATAAGGACAAGGGCAAAAGCCTCAGTCAAGTCGATAAAATCTCAATGCTCTAAGTAATTCTAGAGTTGTTGTGCCAACTTAGAACAACTATTCCCAAGAAGGTTCATATAATTCAAAGAGATAGTCTAATGAGATGGTAATGGCCACTAATCTAAATATGAATCAAGACCCTAATTAGAAACATGCTCCTTCATTTTAGAGTTATGATATGATGCCTCCTCTACCACAAGCTCCCAAGTGAGTCAAGAAAACATGCCTACCATGTCACGATCAAAAGCTCAAAGCCAACAACAACGGATCATGAGTAGATCACCTATTGATACCACATGCATGAATTTCCAAGAAGGGGAATATGTGTTTGAGCATGTAACAACTAATATAGGATAATCCCATAAGATAAATGAATCAATTATAGCTTAGATAAGAGCTAAGAAAATGATGTTGGAGAATAACTTAGGGTAACCTAAGGATTTTGCATCACCTCTTTAGACTAGTCAACAACCCACTTCCTTAGATGCAGTTGCCAAAGTTCCTATAAATTAATGAGTTCCCCAATCCCATGGATAATAACAAAGGTCCCCTTTTTTTCCTCATGTTACTCAAATGTCAAGTGATGCCTCTACCTCCAAAGGGTAATCTAAAGGTACTAGTATTATTTTTAATATTGTGGATCATTTTAAAAATTCTAATGAAACTATGTCCATATATGATGTTATGTCTATTCCTGGGCAAAAGGAGATTCTCCATTAAGAGCTCTCTAAACTTTCTCAGGTGGAAAAAATGGTTGATAAAGTAAATATTGTTTTCATCAATAATAGTTAGCCTAATCAAGCCCCAAGCCAAGTTCCTAGTCAAGTTCCAAGCATAATCCAACCTCAAAAAAAACCCCCCTCTTAAGGTTGTAAATCCTCCCCAATTTTATTTTTTAGTCATCATTGGAGATTGTTTGGTGCATAATTGCATGATTGACTCAGATTCTTCAATCTTAGTGATGCTTAAATCCATAGCATACAAGCTTGGGCTCAGATGTGTGCCTCATGAAAAGGGTGTGCTCTAATTAGATGGATCCCATGCTAAGATAGTAGGCATATTAAAGGATCTTTAGATCACCTTAGATGAATGTCCAAATTGTGTCATTTCCCAACATGTAATGGTGGTAGACCTACCCCCATATTTTTCTCTATGCTTTTATAGGGACTTTATTGCTAATATTAGGTTATATCTATCATTTTATTGGTCATACATGGTTTTTAGAACTAGGTATGGAACCAAAGTAACCATAATGTTTGAGCCTATTTCTAGGTTCTACCTAGAATTGTGCATGCCCAATCTTGCAAATACCAATTATGCCATATTTGAAGAGGTTAAAGAGGTTACTGAATAAGAACCCCATATTCATCTAGAAGGCATATTAGACATATACTTGGATGAATGGGAAGTTGATAAACATGGATTTGATCCATACAAAATCATTGAAGAGACAAACTTGGGAGTGTATTGAATGCATGAGGAAGGTATTGCAATGCCTTCCTTAACTAACACTGCTCAAGAAGAAGATGGTAAATGGACCTTGTTCTTTGATGGCTCAAGGTATAAGAATGGAAGCAGAGTGGGAGCCATGCTAGTTCACCATCTAGTCAAAATTATCATTCAAATATAAGAATCTAATTCAGTTTCACCTCTAATATACCTGACTATGAAACTCTTTTGCATGGTCTGGAAGAAGCAAGAAAGAGAGGTATCCAACTCCTCAAAGTCAAGGGTGATAGGGAAATTTTATTGTAATAGGTGAGAGGCCTAAATGTAATCAAGATTCACCATCTAAAATCCTATAAGCACTAGGTATGGAACCTCATGGAATATTTCTTGGCATTTGATATCTAATCCATACCAAGAGAAGTAAACTATCATGTAGATAGGCTTACTACCATTGGTGCACAATATGAGATAGTAGAATAAGTCAAAGGGAACCAAGGCCAAGATAAGGTAAAAATTATATGCATATAAATTGTACCTTACAATGAAGTGAGTTGGTAAGTCTTTGAAAATGATGATCAAATCATATGTTTCCTAATTAAAGAGGTAGAGTTCTACCGTAGGAACCAAGACAAGTTCCATAATCAATATGATGATCAAATAGTATAGATTAGAAAAAAATGTTTCCCAAAGGACTTGTGACATTGGAGAGAATCTTAAATGAAAATGACCAAGTAAGAAAAGGAAGACATGCATCTCAACTAAAGAGGAACACTATAAAAAGGTAGAGATCTTTAAGGGAAACTTGTTGAACTTGGGAAAAGTCAATAAAATAAAAGAAAGAGTTACGTTTGTTTCTCTATGCAAAGAATTTTTTGATATATTTATGTGGGAATACAAGCAATTGAAAGGGTTTAACCCAAAACTTGTATAGCACACTATTGAATTAGAAAGTAATGCCAAACAAGCTAGGAAAAAATAAAGGCCTGCCAACCCAAGAGTGGAGGATCTCATGAGAAGAGAAATCTATAAATTGATCGAATCTAGGATAATATTTCTAATTAAACATTATTCTTGGGTGGTAAACCTTGTGCCAATGAGAAAAAAGAATGGAGAGATTCGATTATGTGTTGACTTCAGAGACCTCAATAAGGTGTCTATAAAGGATCATTACCCACTACCCTCCATGGATCAAATTCTACAAAAGGTAATAGGTTCTCATTGCTTATTTATTATGTTGGCTATAATCAGATCATGGTGAAAGAAGAAGATAGACATAAGATTACCTTCACTACAAAATGGGGTACCTATGCATATTGTAAAATACCTTTGGACTCTCCAATGCTAAATCCACCTTCCAAAGAGTAATGGATATTGATTTTCATGGTCTTTTGAATGGTATGGTTTTAGCTTACCTTGATGATATAATAGTTTTCTCAAAGAATCCTAATGATCATCTAACACATTTGAGAGTTATTTTTTATAGATGTAGATAGTTTGGGGTTTTTTTGAATCTAAAGAAATGCATTTTTTTGATGCATGAGGGAAGACTTTTGGGAAATGTGGTGTCTGAAGCTAGTTTGTCCATTGATATATAAAGTATAGAGGCAATCCTTTCTCTATCACTACCCAAACACAAGAAAGGGTTATAGAGCTTCTCAGGCAAGATAAACTTCATCAAGAGGTTCATTTCAGGCTTTGTAGATATGGTTAAGCCACTCACTCATGTGCTGAGAAAAGTAAAGAGTTCACATGGAGAAGAGAAGGAAATAAGATATTTGAGGCCATCAAGGATGCCATATCTCATGCCCCCAATATATTAAATCTATATTTCAATAAGGACTTCTATCTTTATGCCTTTTCCATATTAGATGCAATCTTTTCCATGCTCTTGTAGTATAATAATCAAGGTGTGGAGGAACCCATTAATTTTTTAGCCAATCCTTGGAGGGTTATGAATAAATATATAGCTTTATTGAAAAGCATGTGTTTATTATTATAAGTTTGAAGAAATTCAAGCTCTAGTTTCAAACAGTAAAACCATAATAATGGTGGGTCACCTGAGTCTAAAGGATTTTATCCTCAATAGAGATTTGAAAAAAAAGAGAGTGGGATGAGTCACCAAGTGTATGGAGGAATATGAAATTTAAGTCAAGGTCATGAATCTATTTTGAGGAAAGGGATTATGTGAACATCTTGATAAATATGTGAGATAATAAAAAGAGATAATCCTGGTAATCTAAGACACCCAAAGGAAGTTCATCATACTATTCATTAAATTGGACATAGAATATTATAAGATTTCTCCAAATAGGAGAGTGTCAAATGGGTTTAAATGCATCATAAAGAAGAAAATTCAGGATGTAATCAATGCCATGCATTCTAATTGATGGAGTGTTGTTCAAAAAGGATATTAGAGGTACGCTCTTAAGATGTGTTGAAACTAACCAATTTGATAAGCTTCTTTGGCAATTTCATGATAGTCCTCAAGGAGACCATTTTACATTTGGGACCATAGCTACAAAAATCATCAAAGATGGTTAATTTTGGCCCAATTTATTTAGAAATGCACATGCATGGGTGAGGAAGTGTTCAAAATGTGCCATGTTTATATGGAAATAAAATCTAGCCACTATGCCACTAAATCCTATTCAAATTGAACAGTCTTTCATGTAATGGGGCTTAGAATTCATTAGCACAATTAATCCTCCATCCAGTGCTAGCCATAAGTGGGTCTTGATAGCCACAAACTAATTCATCAGGTGGGTGGAAGCAATCCACTTGAAGTAAGCAAATGAGAACTTTGTTCATGAGTTTTATGAAAGCTTATTCACCTATTTTGGAACACCATCCACCATAATATCAGATAATGCTTTGGAATTTAGAAACATGATGGTATATGAGTGGACTCTTGATTAAGGTATCCATATAATATATTCATATAATTATTATCCATATGATAATGGATTAACCAAGTCTACTAATAAGAAATTGATTTGGATCATTAAGAGATTGATGGAGGATAATCAAAGATCCTGACACACAAAATTGAAGACTTCCTTATGGGCTAATAGGGTCACCCCTAAGAAGGCCATTGGTAACTCCCCTTATTTTTTAGTCTATAGAAGAGAAGTAAGGCCACCCATTTCATTAGATATTCTAGCTCTGGAACTTGGACACCAACTAGAGCTTCTAGAAAGTAATGTAAAGGAGGTCAAAATGAATGAACTAAGAGAGGTAGAGGAAATAAGGGATGATGCCATACATGCCATGTGGTCTAATAAATAATAGATCAAGATGACCTTTGATAAAATAGCTTCACCAAAGACATTCTAGTAAGGTGACATAGTCCTCAAATGGGATGAGGACCGTGCAAAACCAAGAAAAAACTCCAAGTTCGACAGTCTTTAGATTGGACCTTATGTCATCATAGGCTATAAAGACAAAAATGATTTTGAGCTTTCCAAATTAAATTGAGAGAACTATTGACCATTTTTTTCCCAACATGCCAAAAAATTGGTCCCCCTTCTTTTTTATGCTGTTCTGAGCCAGTACTTTTGATTTTGCATGAGTCTTGGAATTTCTACAGACTCTACAAAATTTCTATGGACTCTTTAAGTGTTGTCTTTTGATAGATGAAGAACTAGTCAAAGAGTGAAAGGTTTTACAAAGCTTCTTCAGACTCTTGTTCAAATAAATTCATAAGGAAAGTGAGCTTAAAATGGTTCAATGACATGATCTTTTGAAAGAGTTAACAGCTTTGAACCATTGAACCAGTTCAATGATTTGGTTCAATCACCTTGGTTCAAATGGCAAGTTCATCACTTGGTTCAAAGCCTAAGTTTAATTAGTGCAATTTAGTAGCTTTTGGTTCAATCAAATGGTTCATCAGCTTAGTTCAATGCCTTGGTTCAATGTTTCAGTTTAATCAGATGGTTCAATCATTCAGTTCACTCTATCAATTCAAAGCTTGGTTCAATCAATTAGTTTAATGACCTTGGTTCAATGCTCAGTTTAAATACTTGGTTCAACAAATGCTTGAACCGTTGAACCGGTTCAATGGATTGGTTCAATGGTTGGTTCAAAGGAGTGGTTCAATGCGAAAGGTTCATGCCTCCTGAAGGACAAGTGCCCTTGCGGAGGGCAGTTATAGGTTAAAGAGCCCTTACAGAGGGTAGGAAGCACTTCAAAGGAAAAAGGGCCACAAAGGTAAGATTTTTTTAGAATTTTGTTAAGGCAACGACATAATTCCTTTAGACTTTTTGTCTGAAGGAATTCCTTCAAATAAAAATCCCGAAGGAATTTGGAAGGGCTGCCTGACAAAATCTCGCAAAAAGACTTAAGCGTTGAAACAAATTCTTTCATACTTTTTGTTTGAAGGAATTCCTTCAGACAAAAAGTCTGAAGAAATTTAGAGGAAGGCCACGAGAGAAGAGGACCCAGGGAAAACCGTGAAAGAAATAAAAAGTGGCCAATTCTCATAGACTTTTTGTCCATGGGAAAATTGTTCATAGAAAAACCCTGAAGCAAAAAAATCTGAAAGAAAATTGCCTGATGGAAAATAAGCCTGTAGAAAAGGCTATGGGGAAAAGTGTCAAAGCAAGAAGCTGAAGGAAAGTCCAAGGGTGATGGCCCTGAGGATGTCAAATTTAAACACGACAAACTAGTTGTTGGAAATTCAAAAGTGACGATAGGTGCATGGACGTCAAATTTAAGATGGTGAAATAGCCATTTGTTTTTAAATTGCCTGAGCGCCAACCATGAAAAGAGCCCAAGGAAATTAGTGACCCACTAGAAGACCATCCTTGAGAGCTAAAGGAGTAGAAAGAGACAAAGCAGGAAGGAGACAAGGTGCAGAAAGAGACAAAGTAGTCCAAGTGGCAAAGAGGAGGTGAGTTATTGCTAGATGGTCACCAAACGGTGCAAATAGTAAGCAACATGGCTTGTTTCCTCTAGTTTGCATTTATAAGTAGACAATCTATGAAAATGCCTTGAAGGGAGTATTCTATTCATAGAAAAGAGGTGTGGCCATGTTTTCTCATTAATGTTGGGATGCCAAAGTCAAAGCAGGAACCAATAATAAAATGACTCCCTCTTCCCAAGGCTCAGAGCGTACATGGGCTAGCTTGAAAAAAAGAGTGCCAAAGTCTTTCCCAGAAAGTGTAAAGTTCTCTCCCTCTTTTTATATATTTTAAAAATTCTCATTTGTGGAGGGGACTCTCTTACCCTTAAGGAAAAACTCTACCCAAAAATCTCAGGCTTGTAAGGCAGAGCTCTGCCAGATTTTACCTTGAATCAGGACAGCATTTTTTACCTCTATCTGGACTTGTACTTTAAAGTATATGTTTGTGTTCTTCTCTTGTGTTAAGTCATTGTCTTTCATGCTTTTCATAGATTGATTATAGCATGTCCAGTGCATTATGAAGTCTCCTTTCTACAGGTCTGCCAGAAGTGTCTATAGAAAGAATATAGGTGCATGTGAATAGGCTGCCATAAGTGTCTCTGAGGATGCCTTTGGTAGTTTCTTCTTCCCTGTATTTCCATGGACCTCTAGCTAACTATTTTAGAAGAGCTTCCCACTTTAGATGAAGTGTATGGGCACTTCTTTTTAGTGAAAAGTGTATATTCGGGTTGGGTGGGTCAACTTTTCTAGTGTATCACCTTTTCATTTTTTAGGCTTAGGTTATGTTTTTAGCATCTCTCTCTCCCTTTTCATCCCCCACTTTTTTCCATTTATTTGTTAGCAGTAGGATAAATTAGGGCCTAAAAGATACATCAAAGGGAGTTATCCCTTATCTAGAGACTCTCCCCTCCAGCTTCATTAGTCCCACAGGCGAGAGGGGAGTTTCCATTGTTGCGTGTGGAAGGCCAAGAGCTAGGTGTTCTGCCCTCCACTGCATCAACAAGAACCTCCCCATCCCTATCAATGGGAGGTATCTCAATTTCTACTACTAGTCCCATATCTCACTTCTTATACATAAGAAGATAAACCTATTCCTTTCCTGCAAGTGCTTTTGCACATTGTCATTATTAGTCATTCTATTCATAGTTTAGTTTATTTCTTTGTCTTTTGTTGATTCATCATTTTTTTCCCTCCCTATTAATCCATGAAGTGTTACCAAAAGTTAAGTGCAGTCTATTTGTAAGTATCTTTTCATTTGAGCTAGATTGGCACATAGTTTGGGTTCTCCAAGCATAGCAAGCATGCTTCCCTATGAGTCACCAAAGATGTTATCCAATTTTGGACCACATAAGAATATCTTGCATGTTTTGATGAATAATTAGATCTAAGGCTCAAAAAGGGGTCCAATATTTCCATGTAAAATAAACCATGTAGGTTCTCATGTGTTTTTCAACATTTCAAACATGGCTTAGAGTTACAGAGCCCCTATAAGGTGTCAATAGTGCTTAGAATGACTTAGGAAGATCCTAGTATTCATTTGGTTCTTCATTGTATTCATCATGGTATCTTGGTTCTAGTAGTATACATTATAAGTGAGAAGTTTGTTAAGGCTAGACCTCACACATGTGGATGAGTCAAGGAGAATTTTTCATGTGGGTTTGTTCATTTTTATTCCAAGATCATATGCTCTAAATCTCAGTTCCTCCACCCAAGAACATCAAAAGTTACAAAGGCCCAAAGTTGGCTCCTCAATTATATTTTACATAGTTTCCCATAACCATTTTTAATAAGGTTCCAGTAAAGCCAAGTTAGAATCTTCACAAAGATATATATTTCATGTGTATCAGTTATAGGGGAAAGTGATCACATGGTTCTATTCACCTTGGTCTTAGGTTGTTTTGCACTAAGTCTAAGGTCCCTCACTAAAGTGCAAATGGAGTTATACATGTGCAAATTTAGGCTCCCAGGTATTTTTGTTAAGTTTACCATACTTAGTTGTTTGAGCTCCACCATCACCAAGGCATAATGTATAATTCATTATGGATCAACCATCTTGAACTTTGAATATCTTTCTTTCAGAAGCTCTCAAGACTAGCATATCAAATAGGTTTGTCCTTTTTGACCTTAATAACTTTTTTTGAAAGTTTGATGCCTCCATAATTCTCATGATTCAAGATCCAATCTTCAAAGTTGATAAAAATTAACCTACAACATGGTACATTCACATGAAAGTTGAATTAAACCTCAGGTAGAAATCTATCTATGTTTAAATTTGATGGTCCATGGGATGTCAATCATGTTCTATAGAATGATGAATGATGGTCATGCGAATGTCAAATTTAAATATAGAATAAGATAATCCTATTAAGCTTAAATTATATGGTCTCATGACCATCAATGATGGTCATGTGAACCTCAAATGATGGGAGTGAGGATGTCAATTTTAAGACCATGGCCTAGCCATTGGCTTTTAAATAATGGGTCCTAGTTGATCAATGGTTTGCATTGCATCATACATTCATATTAGATGGTGGGTGTGAGTCAAAGAGGTCAAGTAATCTCAAGGGTGAATGGTTACATGATAGTTGGCACAAGCACATTTGACTAGTAGAAGATCGATGGCTTATGGGTATTCATGCATAGGTAGATTGATGGAGTGGGTTGGATTAATGTGTCAATGAGCCAAGTCAAATTTTGGTAGCCATTAGAGTGAAGGTGAACCTAGGGTTTTTTATGGAGGTCAAGAATCCATTTTCAACAATGGAAATTATGGTTTTTCCAATTACATCAAACTTCATTTGAATGTCATGGAGAAGTTTAGCTGATATAGTCAAGCATAGGGAATATAAGGGAGTGCCATTGGAGCTTATATTAATCTTTAATTCAATAATTTAGAGCTTATAGGGTTCATTCTTTTGATTGGTTCACTAGGTTAAAGAAGGATCCATGCATATATGAATTCTCAGTCCCCACAAAGATATAATAGGTTTGTTTGAACCTATTATAATATAGAAGGTGTTAAATGATCCATGAGTCTATTTTACTATAAATACTATAGGAAAACCAATGTCCTTAGATTGGTTTTTTGACTATAGGTGGGACCTATGATCCAATTTATAAAAGGAATGAATATGAAATTAATTTAAAGGTTCCCATCATCAATAAAGTAGGTATTAACCCGCCTAAGGCATGGCATGTTTACTAGTATCAAAATTCAAGGATTTGATCCTCATGATCACGATGAGTGGACTTAGGGTCCTAAGGTGGTGAGTTGATACTTGGAAAGGAGGTTAGGGGCTTTGATTCTACTCAAATGGACTTGAACATCATGTAACAAACCCTTGTCTCTAGTAGAATTCTCTTAGCCAATGAGAGGAGCTCCGAGATTAATGGGACAATAAAAGATTTATTTGCTGATCAAGACATGCATGTAAAAGACAATCAAAAGATACCACCTCATTCCTTGATCTAGAAGACTTTCCTCCACTCTTTGAATGCCAAAATCCCCTCTTTCTTTCTTCCTTTCTACTATAAGTATAGCCTTCAAGCTATTATTTTAGATCCTTCAAGATGGTATGACTAAACTCTGCTAGAGTTATACTCAACACCTCTTGGAGTAGTGGATAGAGTATTTTGCATTCATTTGATCATCTATATAATGTATTTTAGCATTGATCTCTCAAAGATATAGTGGACAATTGGACTTAAGTGTCTCTAACTAGACCTTATTTTCACTGCTCCCTAGTCTGAGTGTATCAAATAGACCTCTATACAAAATACTATTACATAAAATCATAGTAAGCATTGCATTATTTTCTTTCATATTTCATTAGTGTGTCCAAGAGTGGATCTATTAAATTCTTGGTGCATCACCACATGTTAGAATAGTTTTCATTTTATGTAATCTCTTAACTCTTTTCACCCCAACTAGTTTTAGGTTTTAGAAGTAAAGATCCAAACTATGAAAATCTAGTCTATATATAGGTAACCCATATCCTTAGACCATTCCCATATTAGTGTAGGTATGTGTCAAAATTGAGTAAATCTGACCTCTATTGGGTGATATCTAGATAGATAACAATACCCACTATATCAATGGTGTCCCTACCACATCATGGAATAACTTTCTAAGTAGTAGGTCCACCTAGGGTCAAGTATAACTGGGCTGGTCTCCTACACACATACATAGAGAACATATGCTAGTCACATATTTTCTCTCACTAAGGATGAGTATAAAGATAAAATGAAATCTAATAAATAAACTTGTCTTACCTAGAAGTGTTGATGGCCTCTATGGCCCTCCTGCTGGTCATACTCCTCTTATTGGTGGTGGTCCTTATTTTTGTGGCCTCTCTCTATTGTCACCCCCTTGTTATACCTCATTTTTATATTGATCTCAACCCCAACTAGCCTAGGTTGTGCCCATCTCCCTCACAAAGCCTACCTCTCTAGATGATGGTATGATGCTTGTGGACCTCACAGCTCCTACCATCCCAAGTAAGGCTCTACCCAAGCATCCTCTATCCATGCTATAGACCTATAGGGATCTTTGATGTATCTCAATAATATGTCTATATCCAAGGTGGTTTATATGAGCCCTACCTTTTCTACATACCATGAAACTAGTGTTACACCCTCCTCTAGTGCAAGGTATGCCTCATTACCATATGACATACTCAACTGCATTAGTGAGAGCATATCATAGGCTTAGGATATGAGTAGATTGGGCTATGTCAATTTACATAACCCTATACGCTAGATGTGATCTATTTATTGGTATAATCTTCCTAAGATGTAATAACCCTAGGCAAATCTTTATCCTCTCTCATCTTGTTAGACAACTCCTAGCCATGATAATGGTATCCATCCTATACTCTAGCTAGAATAGAGCCTCTCGACCATGATCTTTGTTCTCACCATCTAAAGAGTGGGTACCCTTGGTAATAATTGTAAAATCTATACTCCATGGTTGTTTTGATATGGGTGAGGTCCCACCAAGTAGATCTCTACTACTACTCTTGCATGCACTAGTAGTAGCTCTATCTCTTTGCCTATCCAATCTATCCCATAGAGTTTATAGGCATCATCTATGCTTAGGATAACCTCTATCTTGGGTCCTAGTTGAAGCATGTGCCTCTTGGGTACTTATGTAATCACTAATGCATTTATCAGGTCTCTAGAGTAATGTAGTGAAGGTACATGTACTAGCTACCAAAGTCCTACACTCCATAGGTAATCTTGGTCTACCACTAGTATAATGTTAGACTCATCAACCAACCATGTTATAACTCTCTCATATTTAGTCACCTCACATGGTCCATCTAGCTATGATGGCCTCTTTCTCACCTATGAAGGTTCTCCCTCCTTTAGTAGGATAACTCCTTCATAAGTCTACACAAGCAAACAAATAGGCAAATAGATTAGTCAACTAGCCATAAAAAGAGTATGGACAAGTAAAACATAAGTAAACTACTATTTTTATTGATCCACTTCTTTTTTCTCCCTCCATTTTCTTTTGGCCCCTTTCAGTATCTCTCAAGCTCCTCTGGACTCATCGAGGGCTTATTTTGGCCCTTTATTGCCCAGGGCCATGGCTTTTTGGGCAAATCAATGACTTGGGTAGGCTAGGTCCTTTCTTAGTCCTCTTAAGCCATATTTTAGGGCCTTATAGGCTATGACCTATGTTGGGATGCCCTGAGAGCCCCTAAAGCTCCTCTTTTCTCTCTCCATAGGGTATTGTTGGACCCTCATTGGTCTTGATTGATTTGTGTTATCGAGCCCATCATTTTGACTACTTGTTCTATTTGATTTTTCTTCTAAATCACTTGGAACAAGCCAAAATACATTTATGGCCTCCTAAACCCCCAAAAAATGAATAAATTTGACAAAGTTTGTTAATCAAACTTACCCAGACCATCTTGTGCACATTTGATGCTCTCCCATGTCCTCATATGCTCCACTTAGGCTTTGGTTACTTGTGGGCTCTCCTCTAGCTCTCTTAGAGTGAAAATAAGAGTGAAAATGACCTCTTTTCTCTATTTTTTCCTCTTTTTATCCCCTTTTTCTTGCTTTTTAGGGGCCCTTTTTGGGGTTTTCACCCATTTTTGTGTTTTAGACCACAAAACCTTCATCTTAGAGGGTTTATAACATTCTAAGCACATTGGTAGCCTCTAGTTTTTAATTTGAGGCTTTTTCCCCCCAATTTAGCCCCATTTTGGTTCCTAAGACACTTTTTGGGTCCTTGTTGACCTCTCAGGCCCATGTCCTATCTCGTGGCCACCTAGGGATAGAAGTTACTTTTATTTATTTTAGTTAACCATTTCTCTAATCTTCTACAATTGATCCATTTTAACTCCCTATCTTTCTTATTCATCATGGTTGTAGGTGGGGATATTAGCTAGTTATAGTGGTTTGGTACTTGCTCTAGTCTTGTCAAATGGTCTTCATCTTCTCTAAACTTCCCCCCACTTTCTATTGTAACCTCTCACCATGGATAGTGTTGGTCAACCATTATGATTATGGCTTGACTTCATTATTTATTTCCCTTATGCAACTCACTTACATTGCTTTGCTTTGAGATCCAATCATTTGTCTTTCATCCTTGAACCCCATCATAGTATACCTTTCAGTGGTGATTCACACTAATGGTGATAGTCAAGGAAACCTAAGACTAGCAACTATGGCTTGGGTTATCAATGATCAGTGGGGCCATGAGCTTGTTGTGGTTAGTTTCTTCCTTACCAACAAGATAAATAATGCCATAAATTATCATGAAATCATTAAAACTTTTATCAATGCCTATGAGTTATGCATGTGTTATGTGTATTTATTTTTTGACTCACTCTTATCCATGTCTCAACTCACTAGTTTTTGGGTCATCCTTAGCTCTGAGTTGCTTCCCCTCTTCAAGGTGGTGCATAATTTACTCTCTTTCTTTGAGGATGTCCAATTCACCCATATCCCTTATAGGGAGAACACTAGGGATGACACCCTAATGAATTCCATTTTGGATAGTATGATGTGATTTTATGTCTCTTATGTCCCTTATTTACATGATTTGGAGTTAGAGCTAGAGCTAGATCTGGAGTTCAATTCTAGATTACGTAGTATTTGCACTCTCACCCATAGACCACATCAACTTTTTCTACTGCCATCCTTATCTGATAAGTACAGGTAATGTTTCATTTTATATTTATAGTCTTTGTTTTTTATTTTCTTTAGTGTGCCTTTTAGGTAATGCACAACACTCCTTGTTCATTCAAACACCGACTACTTGTACCTCAGGGGCATATGTAATTTTACTTCTCATAACCCTACTCTTAGTTATGATTATACATCAACTCATGTGTAGATTACCAACCCTAAAAATCCTAATATAAGACACCCTCTACTCTCTTGGACCTCTCTTGCATCATGTTCCTATCCTCCATGCATCCCTAGTTTACATTGGGCCTTTTGTACACAAGATAGGCCTTTTTAGAGACCCACAGGGCCTCCCAAGGGCTTGTTGACCAATCTTGATCAAAGTCTGACTAAGGAAATGGCTTGTTTGAAGGAAATTTATGGCCCAGGCCACATGTTTCCTTCACTAAAGATGTGGCCTAGGCTATGTTCTAGGTAGAACATTTCCAAAATCCCCAATTTGAATCCAAATAACTATAATGGCTACTTTTAGGTCATTTGGTAGATTTGGGTGGGGATATATGTATCTTTATCATTCATTTGAGCCTTTCTCTTCTCATTCCATCTTTCTTGTTATTCTTCTTCTTTCTCTTGAATCTCATGCCTTTTTGAAACTCTCTTGGTTCATTTTTAGCACTCTTGAGCTTGATTAGGGATAGAGAATCCCATATGCTGCTACACTCTTGCTTGAAGAATTAATTACTACTCTTATCTATTCTTTATTCCTTATGGCTTGATCCCAAGCTCCTACATTTGGCATTATACCTGATTTGTGTACTTGGTTGGAGATCTCACACCATTACAAGTTGTCACTTCACTTTCTCCTTTGCTCTTGCCTCTTGTTTTGGACTTCATCTTGCATCTAGCTTGGTATTCCTCCTAAATTACTTCCTAACTTAGATTCTTGGTTGGTAGAACATCTACACTTAATATTTGAGCTTCATCTGAGGGCATTTTTCTATGTAAAGTTAAATTCCTTTATTTTGTGTAGTTTATATGTTAGGGTTTGAATTATTTTAGTGAAATAGTTAGTTTGTATGTTACTTAGAGTAGTTTCTAAAGTTCATTACATTTGTATATGTTCAAAGAATACTTTTATTTCTTGAAATAATTATTTTTTTATTACCATTTCTCTCTTTGGATCCCTTCCTCATTACATAAGTAGATATATACATGTTCAAAATGCACTAGAAAACATTACATTAATAGACAACAATAATATTGAATTGGAAGGATAGCTAAAATATAGAATAGGCATGCTCTTGAGCCTTTGCTTGAAAAGGTCTTTGTTACGCAAAAATTATTTCATTTGGCTTCAAAGTGCTTTAATTACTAGATTTATATTTCATTGGTTATATCATTTCATTCATTTTTATTGCTTTCATATTTTTTATGCAACCAATAATATAGTTTTAGCCACTTGCTTTACTATGGTTAGACCCATTAGAATAATTTGAACACTTTGTGTCTGTATTCAGGATAGCCCCAACCTAGTTTTTAAGTTTGTCTATAATTTGGTGTAAGATAGTAAATTAGTCAGACACCATAGAAATCTTGTAGCCCATAAAACCCCTGAGCCTTTTGGCCTCTTAGTGGTTTATTTTAGTACCTTGTTAAACACTAGTGGTTTTATTTTGATTCTTAGACCTACACCTTCCTTCAAAGAGTCTAATTTTCTCCTCATAGGATTTGATCAAGGAATCTTGTTTTATGTTCTTTCCTTGTAGTATCTTCATTTCTTCCATAGTATATAGATATTTATCTTCAAGAGTGACTTTCTCATCTTCTTCCTCTGAGCTATCTCCATCAAAGAAATCTCTACTTAAAGAACATTCACCTTCATCATCATTAAGAGCCATGAATAATGTCTCCATATCCTCATGAAAATAATGATCACTATCAGATGTGTCTACTTCTTCTTCTTTTGAGATGAGTTATTGTATGCTTCATGGTAAAGGCTCTTACTAACTTTGAATGATTCCTTCTTTCCAATTTTCTTATTAAAGAGCTTTTTGTACATGCTAAGACCCTCAAATTTCTTGTGTTCATCCTCATGAGATTCCTTGTGAGCTTCTTTACGTTCAACCTTGTTTCCATTTGGACATATAGCTATAAAATTACCAACATTACCACATGAAAAACATTTGAAAAGAAGTTTCTATTTATACTTACCTAATCCTACATTCAATTATCTTTCAATCATGAGTTTAAGTCGATCTTCATTGAAATCAAAATCTTCAAGACTTGACTTGTTCTTCTTGGATTTTGTCTCCTTCATCACTTTGAAGGTTGTTTCCTTATTAGGAGGTATATCTTCATCAACTCTTATTCATCTTGTTTTTGAAAACCCACTTAGTTCTAATCACATTTTTATCTTTTGGCCTAGGAACCAAATCCCATGTTTCATTTTTTTCTATTTGATCAAGTCCCTCCTCTATGGTAAATGTCAAATTTTCATCTTTGCTAGCTTCTAAGAAAGTTTTAGGTTTAATTTTGGATAAAAAATCTATCTCTTGTTGATTCTGATTGATCAACCTTTTCTTCTTAGTCTACAAACTAGCATTCACATCTCCAATAACTTGGGAAAATGGATGATCATTTTGTATTATCCTAGGAGGGGCTTTAGTATCATGTCTTATTCCTCTTAATCATCTAGTTGATCAAGTATGCTTTCATTATTTGAAATAACATCCTTAGTAAACTCAATTATCTGCAAGTTAGGGTTCTTGATGTCACTTGTCTCTTCAACTCTCACATTAGAGATTTTAATAACTTTGTGGAGTCTCTTATTGAAACATATATACATAGAACTTATGGAGGAATAACCCAATAAAATTCCCTCATCAGATCTTGTGTCAAATTTTCCAATATTTTCTTCATTCTTCTTGATAAAACACTTATTCCAAAACACTCTAAAGTTTTTGACATTAGATACTCTATTTTTCCATAGCTCATATGCTGTCTTTTCACCATTTTCTCTAACTTGGCATCTATTTAAGACATAAATAGAAGTACTATTAACCTCTTCCCAAAAACCATCTAAAAGTTTGGAATCTTGAAGCATTGTTCTACTCATCTTTTGGATAGTTTTGTTTTTCATCTCAACTACCCCATTCTATTGTGGTGTCCTATCATCAGAGTATTATCTTATAATTATTTATTCCTCACAAAAATTATCAAACTCATAAGACAAAAATTCACCTCCTCTATCTAATCTTACACACTTGATTCTTGATCCTTTTTCATTTTCAACAAGAGATTTGAAGGATTTAAATTTTCCAAAAGCTTATGATTTATCTTTAATAAAAAATATTCAAGTCATTCTATTCAAATCATTGATTACTAACATAAAGTAAATATTACCTTGAATGCCTTGAGTTCCCATAGGTCCACAAAGGTCTGTGTGGATCAACTCCAATGGAATTGTAGTAGAATGCTCCTTAGATTTTTATCTTATTTTGACTTGATTTTCATGAAGGCATGCCTTCCAGAGAGTATGAGGAATCTTAGTGATTTTAGGCATATGCCTCACTAATCCTTTTGAACTAATCCTTACTAAATTATGAAAGTTCATATGTCCAAGTCTTCCATGATAAATACATCTTTCCTCTAATTGATTCATGAAGTACTTTTCTTTATTAGATTCATGGAACACATACAATTTGTTATTTTCCTTATGAATGTTTTTAACTAATTTTCCAAACTTGTAGTTTCTCAGTTCACACCCTTTGTCATGAAAAGTCACGACATTTCCTTGTTTACACATTTGGCTAACACTTAGAATATTGTGTTTTAAACCTTTTACATATAAAACATTTTAATTTATAGTATGACCATTATCTAAACTTATAGATCCTTTACTTACTATGTTAGTAGAGTTGTTGTCACCAAAGCTTACTAAACCTAAATTATTTTTCTTAAGAGAAATAAACTTACTCTTGTCTCCTTTCATATGACTTGATCATCCACTATCTATGTATTATTTCTTATTTTCATCCTCTTGAGTATGTAAGGAAAGTTTTTCAAACATGGATTCTTCCTTTGAGTCATGTTCCTTCTTTATTTGAATCTTAGTTTTGTCTTTCTTGAACCATTTGATTGTGTCAATAACTTAAAAGTCCTTTTTCCAAAAGTCCCATTTTGTAATGCTTGGCTATATGTCCTTGTTGATTGCAATTATAGTAAAAAACATCATTTATTATCCTTGAAGAGTAAGTACAATCCTTATATTTTTGACCATATTCATTACAAGTATAATAGTGCCCATTAAAAACATAACTATAACTATTCATGTTAATCACCCCTTTTGTTTGATCATCAATACCCCAAGACATCTCATCCATAGATTCTTTTGTAGATTTGGATTGATGCTTGTCTTTGGATAAAAGAGCATCATTATAAGTCATAACTTTACCTTATAATTGATCCATTATTTGATTCAAAATTGTATCAACCAAAACCTAAAAAATTTTACTATTGTTTCTATTAGTCTTGTTTATGTCTTCACATTATCAAAGCTTACAAGTATCTCATGATATATAAAAGAAGTCAAGTTTGAAGTTTTACTCACTATCATGTTATTCAATATTTCATACTTTTAATTTAGATGTTCATATTATTCCATTGAACTTATGAGTTTTGATAAAGCACATATTAGTTCACCTTGAATAAAAATCTCAACCTATTTATCTTTCATTGTACCTATGATCACCTTCAAGTGGTTAAAATTACAATGAAGGTCCTAATCTGATACCAATTATTGGAGGTATAATCATTTGGGGGTGAATCAATGATGCAAGATATTTCAAACTTCAATTGTAATAATTTTAAACTCTTAATCAATGATCACATGCATTCATAAATCATAAAAGATGTTTATAACATTGAATATGAAAGATGATGCAAGATCACACACATAAAACAAAAACTATGTGGGAAACCCTATTGGGGAATAAAACCCACTCTCAAGCCTACAAATACATGGACTACTTATCCTATACAATGATCATAAGAAATATACCTTTTAGTGAAGCACCCACTTCACAAGGAGCACACATCCCTAAGTGTGAACAATCACCCTCTTATTCTAGATGTTGATCACCCACACAACACCTTATTAAATCAACAACTCTAAAATTATTATTTTTGACCAATCTAATTGGATACACAATGTATAAAACCTTTCTTCCAACTCATCACACACACTCAAACTTATTCATACAAGAAATCCATCCAAAACACCCTTTTAGATCTCTCTAGTCTTCTTTACTCATCCTCAATCTATTTTCTACTTTAGTGCATCCACTAAGCACACTCTCTCTAATCTCTTTCCTTTGCCTCGATCTTATTCTCTCTTAACACATGCACATTATAGTTTCCACTATTTATAGATTATTCATGTATATCACTATTTAAGTTATCCATAATACTTGCATTAACTATTAAGACATATAACAAGCTAAGACATATATCAAATTCATTATCACAGGTTGACCATAGCATCTATGGGTCACACTTAAGTAGCTACACCTTTTAATTAGGCCTTACCATCCCTTATAGATCTCATGGAGACCTATTTACCCATTTAGCACTCCATCAAGCAAATTAAGAACATAAAATCACTTTAAAATACATGGGTCTACTCCATATGATCTCTAAGAGATATTAGGTGATTACTTCCACCGAAACACACTTTTGATAAAACATAATTTGCTCAAATAAAAAATTTTACACTATAGCACCATGAATGAACCAATAGTTGACTTTAAATCTCCATAACTTTGAATATAAAATTATTAAGAATTTATAACTGGGTTATCTAGATGCACTTTGAAGTTCTCTATAACTTTTCCTTTTACACCATGATCAAATTCATCCTAGCTCAAAAGATATATCTTAAATACTAAGCATTGGTTCTCCTTCACAAATTTGAATATTTAAATATCAATGGTCACTAAGCAAATTTTAAACTTCAGACACTTTGACCTCATCTCGTGCTCCCTAGAAACTTTGAGAAAAAATGCACCATCAATCTCCTCAAACTGGCCAGATCTTTATCTTATAATGCTCAACATTGATCTAAGATCAAAGCTGCTGTAATTGTGCTACTTGGTAGCTCTACATGCCTTCTATGCATATTGGCTCTTTGAATCGACCCACACCATTGATATTCTAACTACATGATCATATGCTCACCATTAATCTTCTATCCAAGCTTCATAAATGTGACACATGTCACTAACACTTTCATTCTTTGACATATTGACTTTTACGTGCATTATTTGACCATAATATGTGATTAAACATGCACCATTAGATCTACTAATAATTTGACTTCACTCATGCCATTGATCTATGTCTAATATGATCACATGCTCTATTGGATCTTTATCTAGTCAAAATAAATGCTCATTATTAGATCTTGATCTTATTAATGCTCATTGTTAGGTCTGTCTAGACAATTTGACCTTAAATTTTAACGTAGTTAAACTTGATGGTCTTTATTTCAACATAGTATACAAGAACAAATTTGAAGGTTTATAACTAGAGATAGAAAACACTTCAAGACTCCAAATCTATAGGGTACCTTCTTTACACTATAAACAACATCTTCATAAAATCTTTTGGCCTTTGTTGAATTTTTAAGTACCTGCATTAAATACACAAACTTATTGGGTCATTCTTATCTGTATGATGTCCAATGCTAGTTTAGATTCTCGTAAGCTATAATATGCAAGTTCCTCATTCCAAATGATCAAATGACATATCAAGACTTCATCCAGACATCTATGGATGCCTCACAACCTCTTCTTTATCCTTACTGATTTGTATATATGCCATATATTCTCCAAGCTATCAATCTGATCACTTTGTCATTAATGCACTATGAAACATGCTCTCTTTGACATCAATGACAACCTAACATCAATGACCATTCTCAATAGGTTCACCCAATATCAGCTATGTCCACACAAAAATAATTGGTTCTTTTTATTTGGTCTAAAAAATAAAGGGAAAACTTGTAATACATCCACCATAATATCCTCTTCACTCACACACAGTGTGCCATAATTATTACAATGCCCTCATATCAAAGGAGTGTTACATATTAGGGCAAAAATTTACCAACATAATTTCTACCATTAGATCTATGACCTAATACTGGGTGGTCCATATTTATTATGAAATTATAATATTTTATAAAGCATTTTTCAAAAAAATTGTGAGCCCCATGGATACCTTAGTGGGAGGTTTTTACCCCCACACACCCCCCTTGTCAAGAACTAGGAATTATAATAAGATCAGGCTCCACCATCCAACACCTGGCTAGTTGATTATTGTATTTAGTAGTTGATGTAGTTTTGATCAATGGCCAACTTTGTATGGAGTGGTTGATGTAATAGGGTTAACTGGTTGACTATGTATTAAGTGACTAATGTAGCTATGTTAGGTGGATGACTTCATATGAAGTAGTCAATTTAGTTTGAATTTAATAGTGGCCAACATACTTAGTACATGGTAAACATAGTAAAATAGTTATTCCTAACCAACATAGTTATTTATGTGGTGAATGTAATATATAATGTTGAGTAAATGATAGAATAGATTAATGAAGTAGTTAATTTTGATGTAAATGAATGTATTTATATTTTTGTAATGTAATTTAATGATTACATGATATCGAGGGTTAATACATTATTTTTTGTTTGATACTTTATAGAGATGATGAAGAGTTTGGCATTTGGTAGATGTATTTTGGCTACCAAATTTTTTAGATAGATTGAAAGCTGATAATCATGCATGATTGATGATGTTAGGATTTCGAGGTTTATGAAAATGTGTCATATTATTTTCGGTATTGACTTAATCACCATGTTATTAGGGACATGGGAACAACTAACCAACACTTGTAGGTGGGTGGTGGATGGGGATACCATTGGGATGGGTATCACTTTGGAGGATGAACATGCATCACAAAAATAAAAATACATTCATTTACATCAAAATTAACTACTTCATTACCTATTGTAGGTACTCCTATTATTTTTGATACCCCTAAGTTGGATATTGAGAAATGAGACTTATCCTTATAGATGATTAGATTAAATAAATATTTTGATGGGTTACGAGTGCATTTGTTTGATGTCTATGTCTCATCCATTTTGGATATCTAGAAGGTTATAATTAGTCTTGTGATGGATCGTGATATCTATCACAAGTCATATGGGAAGGTGCCCCTATATGTGGTCACATTATGTAATTTTATCTTAGAATAGGGTATCATGTATGACTTAGGGTCATTCATTTGGGTGTAGTTGGTGCATGATATGTATAACATTCTTTCATGAGGGTAGATGATTGTGGGCCCTATTATTTTGTTGAGTAGATAGATTTATGAGAGGTTTCTTATGTATCAACCTACGGGGTTTCCCCATGATATAGATGATAGTTCCTTCTTATTTTGAGATGGAGATATGACTATGTTCTATGATTTGCACCTCATGCCATAACATTGTAGACTATCACTCGAGGAGATATTGTGTGGTAGTTTTATGTAGTTATTGCACCTAGTTACCCTTCTTAGACAATTGTTTTTCATGGACTAAGTCATGGTCATATCACTAGTCATTTTATATAGTTGGTATAGCCATATCTTGTTTCTTGCTTACCAAATTAGTTGGGTTCCCAACCTCTAACAACACTTATAGTAGTGTATGGATATTGGGAATGACATGTTAGGGAGTGTAGGGGTAGTGGAGGTATAGGAGTACCTACAGATGTGATTGTCATTCATCCACACTAGTCAAGACCTTATATGAGATAATGATAGTGGAAGTATAGAGACAAGAGTGGTGGAGGAGAAGGTGGAGATGGTGATGGATATGGTGACTATTGTGTCCCATCAAGCTTTACAATATCCACCACATGCATCATTATGACATAGACATATGTCGATGTTGGTGTAGGGGGAGGTGCAGGGGGAGGATGATCTATAAGTAGAGGTAGTTGAGCATGAAGATCCTATGGCACAACTTGTAAAGATTTGGTCCATAGAGTGATAGATTTGTAGTGAACCAAACTGAGCTCGTGTTCTCCCACCTAGTTTTACATCACCTTAAAGAGTTTCCCCAATATAGGTAATCAATGACAAATCCTATGGAGAGACATTTTTTTAGTGAGTGATATGTGTTTTGATATGTTTATTATGTTTATTATGTTGTTAGATATATATTTATTTAGATAAATGTTTTTCGGATATGTGCCTCGGTGTATGTGTGATATATATATATATATATATATATATATATATATATATATATATATATATATATATATATATATATATATATATATATATATATATATATATATATATAATGTACATGTGGCTTGTGTTTTGTAGATACTTTTAAGGAGTTCAGGTGGTCCATGATAGCATAGGTGATACACTATGATATTTTGGATGATACGTTATTGTATCATGATATAATTGATATGATTGATCCTATTGTACCCTCTACCCATGCTTATGTTATTTAGTTTTTAATAATCATTGAAGTATCACAAGAGCTATGGAGATGATGAGAGACAACATAGGTGGAGTTTCCACTAGGGGTGGGAGATGGAGAGCTATGAACATGATAGACATTAGTCAAGGAGAAGGATAATCACTTGGCTACATCTAGAGAGTTGGCACATGTACAAGTCTAGGTGGCCAATTTATTGGGATAGATTTAGGGTTTTCATACATGTAAGGAGTCACTACAATTCACCTTTCATAGGGGGTAGTCTATGGGATTGATGGGTAGTGTAGCCCATCCACGAAAAAGGTAGGGTGGACCACAACTATATGACTCATGGATGCTATAGATGTATGCATTTTATTTTTATCACATGTGTTTAATATTTTGATATATGCTATGAGAAAATATATGATGTATTTTTTATTCTTTTCTAGAAATTGTGAACAAATGTATGATTTAAAAAGAATGATATAGAAATGTAAAATATATTAGATGTCATGGAAAATAGAATGTAAGACACTAAATAATGTTGGGAAGTGTGTAAAACAAAAATAAAGAAATTTTTAAAACACACTAAATATATCAAGTTGACAAACAATGGAAAACATAAATAAATGACAAAATGGAATGAAAATGTAAAACACACTAATTCAAGCTAAGAAAGCATGTAAAACATTAATAAATGATAAAATGGAATGAAATGTAAAACACACTAAATCAAGTTAAAAAATCATGTAAAACATAAAATAAGTAATTTTTTAAAATGAAAATATAAAACACACTAAATCAAATTGGGAAGCGTGTAAAAATAAATAGAGGAAAATAATGGAAGAAAATGTAAAACTCACTAAATCATGTTGGAAAGTGTGTAAGACATAGATAAATGTATTTTTATAATGAAAATTTAAAACACACTAAATTAAGTTGGGAATCATGTAAGACATAAAATAAGTGACAACAAAATAGCAAGCAGAATATATGTATATTTGTGGTAATCACTTGTTTAGAAGAAGTATAGCTATTTTGTGACTGGATGATGGTATGAATCTTAAGGATACTTTGTGAGGAAACCCTAGTTTTAACCAAGGTCTTATATTATAACTCACAAAGAGTAAATCAGTAAGGTAAATAATAATAATGAGAAACATTAATGGATGATAATGGAATGTTTATGAGGAAGGCCTAGTCCTATCCAAGGTCTTACAATGCAACTCACAAAAATGAGAATGAAAAGGGTATTATATCTATAATAAACAATATTCATCAAGGAGGAATATTTGGAATGTTATAATAAAAGAGAGAATAGAAAAAAAAATAATACATAGGTGTTTGTAACAAACCTTAGTAGGTATGATACATACTAATTAAATATGTAGGTGTTAAGAAGTTATTAGATGCCAAATTCAAAACACATATGTTCATAATAAACACAAAACTTTATAGGCAAATAATTTTATTACTAATATCATCTCATGAAGGTTATATATATAATAAAATTAAAATGGGCCTACCTTCCCATAACATGTTCCCCATTCCTTAGGACCCCTTATAGAGTCGTTAGTCTCCTATGAAGATTGGGTACTTGAATGAGAAAGTAGGTATTATTTATACAAAATTTCATGAGACCTCCTATCCCCATATACTATCCTATCACACCCTAATCAACCTTCGCTCTATCATGAGGCCAACTATGGAGTTTGAAATTCAACTAGAAATAAGAGATGTGCCAAGATATTAATCATGTCTTTTGGTGAGATTTTAACCTTTAAATGTTTATTTTTTCCTTTTTATCATTTCCCTTTGTTTAAATGATTTGGATTTTAAATTTTTATGTTTTTTATTCCTCATTCATATGAATTCATAATAACCAAACATGAGTGACAAAAGTGACATACATAGATAAGCTTTAGGCTTTGGTTACATGATATAAAATACCTAAATATTTTTTCATGTTGTTAAATAGTTAAGATTACCCATAAATAGGTATGTGATCTCAAGAATAACTAAATGGGACACATTATGAAGTGAAAATAAGGTGGAAATGGATATCAAGTAGATATATGTATGTAGTGATACTATGAGAAATATGTTTGTTAATTGATCTTATGGTAAAGATGGGATATTAATTGGGTGTGGATTTAGAAACATGTAATAATAATAACTATCTTATTTTAAAAAATGACATAAAAAGCATAAAAATAAATCATCTTAAAGTAGGGACAAAAAAAATGAAATAATCCATGAAATAGTTCCAAGTGAAAAATAAGACATACAATCAATAAATGTTCTTAAATAAATCCAAATCATGTGAAACTATTATAAATACTATGAAGAAACACCATGATGTGTTCACAACTACTAAAATATTTTGTGGTGAACATCATCCATAACATTTGATACATTCTTTTGTGATTGTACACTAAATTTGATCAAAGTTTCATCACTCTTTATAGAAAGTTATTAAAAGACTTCCTGATGCATTATCCTTACTAAAAAAGTGGGTATAATAGAAGAATAATTATGCTCATGGGGTAGTTACTATGAGGGATACATAATTCAGGTAACTAATGATGAACTAAGATGAGCATCCTTATATCTATGAATAAATGTGTGATGTAGAGAAGGCTGAGCCTTTATCCATGAATATCTTTGTGAATGCTCCTGATCCAGTGAAATTATAGGCCATGGAAAATCATGAAAGTGTTATTTTAATACTTGACATCTATTTGTGTGATGTGTAGTTTATTAATTCCAAATACAATAGACTTACCCATATTCAAGTATGTGTTCTGGGAGTATCGTATCAGGAGGTGGGATCGTTCTTATGGATTGTGTCTTCTCTAAATGAAGTGCATAAATGTAATTTAAAATCTATGAAAAATTAGTATAATAAGGTGTGTGTGTGTGTGTGCCATGAAAGCAACAAGCATGTCTAGGAGTAAAATGTGAAGGTCATTTATTTGTAGTATAAGTAGGGCTTAAATCTTGCTAGTGATTATGTGCATGAGAATCCTTGGTCCAATGAATGATAACCCTATGGATCTCACATTATGGCTCATCTCCCCATCATGTTGGTAAAGGGTCAAGATTAGGCAAAGTTATTATTCCATCACCAATATGAGGAGAACTAAAAATAGGATGAGGATTAGTTTAGGTCACATTAAGAGATGATTTCAAATCAGATTGATGTAGTGTAGACATCTCTAGAGAAAGTAAGTTGTAAGGACTTTGGTATGTAATGAACTAATTAGGTCCTATATATCATGGTTAAAAACCATACACCAAATAGTATCAATGGTGATTGGAATATTTGTGTGTGTGTGTGTGTGTGTGTGTGTGTGTGTGTGTGTGTGTGTGTGTGTGTGTGTGTGTGTGTGTGTGTGTGTGTGTGTGTGTGTTTGCATGTGCGCGTTCCATCTTAGATATATGAACATCACAAGAAGAACTAATATTAGGTACTATAAAAGGAGATGGAACTATATGAATAAAAATAAGAAAATGATGTAAATAAGAATGATATCTAAGTATATATGTATTTTTATCTTGGGAAAATCCAACTAAAAATGGGTCATCTAAATAATATCCATCATCATAATCAAGAGTGTGATGATCAATAATACATGAATATATGGTTTTATTGGTCGAAGAGGCATGATGAATGGAGTGTTTATCTTTTTTTAGAGTGACCACAATTTCATTTAATGGTTTTGTTAAAAGATTGAGGTTATAGAGGAGGTAATTATGCAATTATGTAAAGAGTTAGATCAAAAGTTTTGATTTTTAAATTGATCTCATATGTTTCATCATCATCTGAATCTAATCGATTAGGTGGTATGTTTCTTGTTAATTCAAGTGACATTATAACCTATACTAGAGTTGATGGGATAATTAAAGTGTTGTGATTCACAAAATGGTATGTTAGGTAAAGATTCAAGGGTAGATGTTTTAAAAACATTCATTTTTGAATTATTCAAAATTCTAAGGATTGGTGTCTCTTTGAATCTTGTATATAACACCATTATTGGGAAATTTAACACATTGGCATGTTAATGAAGCTACTTATCTCATGCAGTGTGTCCAATATTGAATGAGTAATATGTTATAAGAAAGTGGGAAGTTAAATGTCATGAATTTGATATGTATCATGATGGGGGAACTATGATAAGAATATAAACACACCCTAAATGAGGCATTTGTCTTATATAATATCATTGACATGTAATATGAGTATATTTTAGATTACATTCAAAATATCCAAGTGTTTTATTGAAATTAAGGGAAGACACACAGGTTCCTAAACCTTCATCAATTAATGTACATTTAATTTGGCTGTCTCCTATCTTGATGCTAATGAATAATGGAGGATCATCCGAAAAAAGTAATATCTCATTGAGAATCATTAAAGATAGAGGGAATTTGAGTGAAATAGAAGTATCTACCATTTTATCAACATGGATACACATATTCACACTATTGAAAAATGTTATCTTTAGACCTCAATAGAGTATTTTGTTGCCTCACATGTGGGGGATAAGGGATATTAATTTTCAATAAAAGTTGCACTAGATGATTATGATGATGAGGATAATTTATCATGAGTTATAATAAAGGGATATGAGATGCGAGATGTGAAATTTTAGTTATAGGATCCCATTCATCATATCCTAATATAATTTTATCAAATAGAGGTGCATAATGTTGAATTTAAGCCTTTGAGGGTGTAGCATAAGTTCATTACAATTGATGTTGGTAAGGAGTATTAATTGATTTTTAGATAATGTGGATTTGTTTATTGTATTTGATTGTGTTGTCTTACATGATGTGGTTGAATCCATAGTTTCTTCTTGTGTTTGAGAGGCAAAAATAGAAATGATAGAATATTTTTGGGTTTTCAAGTCAGGTGTCTTTAGAGTATAATTTATATCTATAGTATGTAAGTTATTGGCTAACTGTATTGTTGGATTTTACACTTATGAATTTTTTAGATGTTAAACTTATGAATTTATTGGAATTGGTTCATATTGCCCCAATTCCATGAGATGGGATGGGTAATAATCTTGAACAGTATGAAACTTTGGGAAATTATTGTAGTTAGAAGCTAGATAATGATTGATATAGGAAACTAATCTACTCATATTATTCATATTAACAACATTCTCATCATTCATATTAGGATCCATAGAACTTTTGATAATATCAATAGTAGTAGGTTGGTTAGTATTTGCTTGATGATTAGGAAGGGGATCCTTATAAATAGTTAAATGAGTGTTCGCTTGGTTAAGGGCCTCATGTTTAGTTTTATTTTCATGATCCTTAGCTACTATTTCATTATATTTTTGATGTGCATGTACGATTGATTCATGATCAAAGTTATGTCCAAGATGATAGTTCATAGAAAATTTTATTAATTGGTGATAAGTTTCATGAGATTGGACCCAAATTGCATAATACCAATATAATTTGTGTGGATCATACTAGTGTTTGGTAGGGTGAGTAGGATCAATATCTCATGTTGAAGGTTGAGGAGGACAATTTTGAATCTCTACTAAGGAAAGTGGTTTATGGATATCTAGATTATTTACTTGAGAAAATGTAGAACTAGGATGAGAATTGTTGGAAATCTGTGATGAAATGGAAGGCTCCGTGGGATTATTTAGATCAAAAGATTTAATTTTATGTATGTAATCATAAGTATCTATAACACCATCATTATCTATTTTTGGATTTCATAATAATTCAGGTCCCTATTAGAGGGTGTGAAGGCTTGAATTGTCATGTAAGGAAATCTTGATGTTTAGCTTGGTTGAGGACTTCTTCTAAATATTTTGGAGAAAGAGTCCTCACATGATGTTATAATTTGGATTGAAAAACATTGATGAATAAATGAAATATATTATCATCAAACATGTTATGTTTAACTTTTTTAGATAAGGATTTCCATTGTTTGATGAATATTTGTGTTATTTTAAATTGTAATTATTTGTAATTGATAAAATGATATAGGTTGTTTATAAAAAGATATTTAGTTTGGAATTATTGAAAGAATGCATTGACTAAGTCCTCAAAGTTAGCGATGTAATGAGTTTTAATTTGATTATACAAATCTATAGCATCACTTAAAAAGGTTTTAACTAATAGCTTGGTAGCATCAAATGTGTTAAGTTTAACCCAATCCTTGTATAGTTTCTAAATGTATTTAAATACAAGGTTGGATTAGTGGATCCATTATAAGTAATAGTGGGAACTATGATACCCATGTCAATGTTTACAATTCAAGCAATTGGAAGTTATTTTATATGCATGTAATAGCCTTGCTAAGAAGTGGAGGTTATGGTATGAGCTTAACATGTGAATCTCTAGGGGAGGTGAGGGAATTAGGGTTTTGTACCCCCCATGGAGTAGCTTGAGGGTGATTTTGGAAATGCATTATATAATTTTGCATTTACATCATTTGATTGTCACTATTAGTTTGAAAGGTGTCAATTTATTTTAAAGTTTACAATAATAATTGATTAGTGTTTAAGGTATTTTGACTATTATAATTAGTATGTGATGCATTAGTGTTATGTGAGGCATTGAAATTTTTAAATGCACTAGTAGTTTGATATACACTAGTAGTTGTGTTGATTTGAGTATTAGTGTGGTTATTTATAGTAGACTCACTAAAGGTTATGCCTACCATGTTTGTAGAAAATAAGGCATGAAAAAAGATGTCATGTTAGTATAGGGAGGCATGATAGAGGAGAAATATGTGGTAGAATTTATAGAATGACTTGTCCCAAATCCTATAGTGAAGCTAGGTGAAGGTGAATGGGGTTCTTTGATATGAGGTCCCATCATGAGGTTATAAATGAATATGAGATCCTTACCCTGATGTTGATGGTTTTAATTGATGAATGGGATAATTTTAGTTATATACTCAATATCACTTTCATCCTCTATCATTTGTAGGAATAGAAGATTAAGAGAAGTAGAATAGGTGAGTCCCATATTTGGTAGTTCTTGTAGTAATGTGGATATACCTAAGATTAGTATTATCTACCACATGATATAGTATATGAATATTAGAGGATTATGAGGATTAGTAAGACTCATCACATTAGTTTTATTTTGCTATGCAGATTCATCAGATGGATGTTACCTGATGAAAAGATTCTCCAGACACTTATTAGGGAAATTAAAATCTAGAAAATGAAAAATTAACAAGATCAAGTTGGTCGATCAAGTTGGGGTAACAGTATGAAAAAAAATATGAAAACATACTAGGTCAATCTAGTTGATCTAGTTAGATAAGTAGGAAAATAAAATAATTTATAAACTGACTAGGTCAAGTTGGTTAATCTAGTTGGAAAAGTAAGAAAATAGGATAGTCTATATGTTGACTACATCAAGCTGGTCAATCTAATTAGATAAATAGGAAAATAGAATAGTCTATAAACTAACTAGGTTGACCTAGTTGATCTAGTTATAAAATTAGGAAAACATGATAGTCTGTATGCTAACTTGGTTGATCTGGTTAATCTAGTTTAAAAATAGGCAAATAGAATAGTCTATAAACTAAGTCAAGTTGGTTGATCTAGCAAGAAAATAATAATTTAAAGTTGAAACACACAACGCAAAACTTTGTATTATCTTTGGCTAATATAATGTACAATAAAACATAGAATAGGAAATAACAAGCCACAAGAATGTAATTTAGATGTTAAATAATTTTCTGAAAAGAAGATCAAGAAATTTTTACTAAAAGTTGTGATTGATAGTGTAGGCTTTCAAATATATTGTCTTATATATTGATAATATCAACCCAATGTTTTAGAGTGATAACTATGGAGGAAGTGACCTTCCCATATCTAACTAAACCTATTTTTAGGGTAAGCTATAAGAAACTTATTGATGATAATTGTGAACCAATGCATCACATAATGAAATAGATGGTTGGATTCCTAATTTTTAATATAAAGATAAATCCTAAATGTTTCTTAAATACTATGAGGTACATGGAATCTAAAGACCATGTTTAGTTATGTACCATGGCTATAATTATTGGAGAAAACACCTCATGCATTGATATATGTAAATAATAAACAAAGATCATAAACATAATATCATGTAGACCTTTATCATACTAGCTAAATAATTTTAAAATTGTTTGTACATAGTTTCTATGGAAATCCAAGCAAAATTAGATTAAATACAAAAATCAATTTTGTCAAAAACCAAGTTGCAATATTTAAAATCAAATAAACAATTAGCCAGATAGAAAGGAAAGTGATTATAATTAATATAAAAATAGAGTTTAATTTATTTTACCTATGATATAAAATTAAAACATACAAAATAATATCGATAAGGTTGATCTATTTAGGAAAATAGTACATAAAAAATCAAGTTGATCATCTCAATCTACTGCAAGATAAGCTAGAACAAACAAAGTCGACCCAGTCAACTTAATTTGATGGTAGAAAATAGGCATAAAACTAGATCAAGCTTGTTGATCTAGTTGATTGTGTGGGTATAGATTTATAGAACTAAAATTTTTGGAAAAATAGCATAAAATTTGAATTTTATCTAAAAAGTGGCAAATGAAATATTTACTTTAAAACTTGATAGAATGGAAATAATAGACTATTTAGAATGAACTTGGAATATAGAATAAGATTGACTAGGTTAATTTAGTAGTTTTTCTTGAAAATGTTGAATTATTGTTTGACTTGGTCATGCAGGTGAGTTTTTGATCCTGTAAAGGTAGAAAATAGTGTTATTGAATTAAATTAAGTTAGACAATCTAGTTTAAATAAGGTTGATAAAAATAGGAAAATGAAACATAGATCAATCAAATCAATTTAGTTAGCTAGAATTGAAATATAGAGAAGAATAAAATTAAGCATGTTAGTTTATTTAGGCACATAAGGTAGAATAAATGACTAGATTGATTGATTCAACCCAGTTGGATGAAACCAAAAACCCTATGCATAGAAAACATAATTGGTTTGATAGGGTTGATAAAGTTAGAAACCTATGCAAAGAATACAAACTTAGGTCAACATGCTTGACTTGGTTAAAATCTATACACAAAATATAAAACTGGTTTGATAGGCTCAACTTGGTTGAAAACCTACACATATAATATAAAATTGGATCAATAGGGTCGATCCAATTGATTGTAAATGAAAATTAAAAATTACAAGGGTTAGTTTCACATTGGGTTCACCATAATGTATGCAAAAAATTAGAATGGATTTGCAACTTACCCTAAAGTGGATTTCAATCTAAGAAAAGGTAATCTTACCAAAAAAAATATTTCATAACTATTTATATTAAAACATGACTAATTTGGATCTGTTAAACCTAACTAAGGGATCTCTCACCACATAACACAAAAAGAGAGGATTTAAAATCCTCTAGGAAAATAACATTATGCAATAACCCTATTTAGGCTTACAATACATAAAAGAGATCTAATATAGTGTTCACTAAAGCTTGTGGCATGAAGATGGATAAAAAATAGAATAAATCATTCAAAGAGAACTCTACTCAAGTTAATACAGAGGTAAACTAATCAAGGAGTATAACATTCATCTTACTACTTTGTGCTATATCTAATCTACTAAATGAAAGATTAAAAGTTAGGAATACTTACCTTGAATTAAACCTATCGTGCATCAATATCTCCATTGGCCAATGTTGATTTTTAAGAGTTTTTTGTATTTTTATAAGGATCACACTGTAGAAATCAACTCTAGGTTAAAAGACTCATCCTTAGCATCCAATACTTTCCTACAAGACAATATTCTTTCCCTGCAAAGAAAAACCCTGAGCAATAACTCCTCCAATGTAGCAATAATAGAATTATGAGTTGTAAAAATGTGAAAATGAATGTTATTCTCTTTATAAATGAATTAAATAAGGTATTTATATCCAAGGATTGACCATAAACCCTCTTGGGAATTTAATCGACAAGCTTATCTAGGTAAATCTTGTTTGGAAGGAAAGATAGTTGTTAAGCCTTAAACTAGGTCAATTGGGCTAACAGAGTTTTGTAGCATGCATTAAATTCCTAAAAATATCAATCGGGTTAACATATTATGAAAATGAATAAATTGGGTTGATGCTTAGTTAAGGGCTAATCTAGAAGGTGAAATAACTTCAGTGAGTTTATAAGCAGGTTTTAAATGCTTAAGGAGTTGGATAAAAATAAATTGTAGTGGTTTTAGGTAATATTATATAGACAAACAATATTTTAAAGCACCAAAATTCTTCCCATCCCTTTCCTAGTGCACCCTTTAATGTGTGCACATAAAGATTTTAAATCTTTATAGGGTCCTTCAAGAGAGATGTAAACACTCGAAAACTACACATGACAACTTTTGATATCAAACTACCTTTTGACCCTCATCTGACCTCACATATAGTGGACCACTTAGTCATTAGACTCATTTACTGACTCGACCATATCAAATCTTTAACTTCACATGTTGAACTAAACCATTTAATTCTCTTTCTTTAACCTATTTCACTCTAAAATCTTGATCATCGATGGTTAGCCTAACCATCTATGGTTGGCCCAATCATCGATGGTTAGGTCCCCAAACCTATTTTAAAGTATTAAATCAATAATATATTTTGTGTGAGATAAGCTTCTCCTTGAATATAAACTTGCTTTAAAACATTGTGAATTGGCAACTTTATCCCCTATTACATTAGTAACTTCCTTCATCCTAATTAGTAACTTCATCCCACAAAAGGAGAAGAAGAGGAAGTGAAAGGGAACCACAATCTACAATCCACTATCTATAATTTTAAAATATCTCTTACATATAGGTATCCAACATCCTTTTAGTAAGCAAACAATGCCATTGAAGACCCAAATCTTTATTAGAATCACTTTCAAAAGTTGAAGTACTATCACTCTGGTTAAATCACTTCAGCATTCCACCATTAATTTTTAGGTATATTTTGATTATTTTTATTAAAATTACCTTATTTCTAATCTCCTTATCTATAAACCCATCAATATCTCATTCTCCACCCTTTAACCCTGTATTAGACCTCTTGTTTTCCCCAAAAAACCAATCTACACCTTCTACTCTGATCATTTCCAAATTTACACAAACAACCATTGATAGTTACCATAACTATCAATTGTTAACCTCAACCATCAATGGCTACCTAACCGTTGATGATTAGACTCAACCAAAAATGGTTCACTTGACTATCAATGATCACTATGGCATAAAAATCTAGTAATCTATTTTCAGCCCCTTAGCCCTAATCAAACCTAATTTTCTCTATTTCTGTCTAATTATAGTAACTTTTCTAGACTAAACTCCAACCATTTTAGCATAAGTATTTATCCACTTTTTTCTACTTTAGTTTTTTTTTAACAAAAATTTACCTTCTCTTTCTTACATGTATTTACTTTCATATCATTGAATGCAAGTATCCTTTCTTTTCATTGTTATCAACTTAATTGTTATAACAGTGGATTGATAGCTTCCTAGCAAGTAATACACTTCTTAAATCTAGCTCACATTGGTAGTCCACTCAACCATCCATCTAAAAATCCATTTTTCTAGTGTCTTTCTTATTTGTAGCTTAATCTTTCTGAGCCAAAGAGGAGTTTCCACCATCATTTAGATTCATGTGTGCACCTTACCAAGTATTATTCTACACACCCTATTACTAGTTTCATTATTTACTTTCAAAATTAATAAATGAGTGAAATTAACTGAAACATTTTGGCATGCCCAGTGGGATCCAGTTCCCTTTTCTTCCCTTTATTATTTTCTCATCGAATGAAATCTAAAAATTTCTTTTTGGGCTTAAAATAAACCTCTTGCATACATTGATTGCTTTCTTGTCTTAGTTCATCAGTAACTTAGGAGGCAAAGTAATTAATCATAGATTTTACTTTTACTTTCACACACCAAGATGAACCACAAAATAATTAACACATCAAAAAATACTTGAGATAAGGCCCAAGTAGGATTTCATCACCTAGCAGTAACTTTACACCTTCTTGGCTATTCCACTTATATTTCACCACCAAGGGGAGAACCAACTGAGTGTTTTAGTTGATTATAAACTCTAAACTCAATATAGTTTGGCTAAGCACCTTACACTCTTACTATATACACATAATATTTTCACACTTTTATTGATTATTGACACCTCGTATCCTACAAGAACCTACCAAGTCTGAATCTCTCTAAGTGCATGCTTTAAGGGGTGTACTAGGAAACAGGTAGGTAGACCTTTGGTACTTTGTAAGATTATTAATCCTTTTGCCACTAGTTATCTACACTCTTGCCTCCTAAAACCTTAAACCCTAAGCTTATTTCTCTTTTTCCTATCTATTCCCACCATTTGTCATGTTGTATCCCTCATTTCTTACCTTATTTCCCTTTTAAATTGTTTAGTAAGCTAGGTTGACTTGGTTGACCTAGATTATTATGGGGATACTTTGTCTTTCCTTATTACATTGCATCCTGATTAACCTAGCACAAACTTCAAGCATTAGCTCGATAATGTGTTAGGTCAACCTGATCAACCTAGCACAGTCAACATGTCCAAAAGTCTTTAGGGTGAGATACTACTATATATACAAGGTCATTCCTTACCATTTCATAAAAGACTTGAATTAAGCAAAGAAGTGTGAATGAACATCTGCTTATTGACCATTCTACTTGAGGAATAAAGATTTAGGGTTCAATACTTTCTTTTGGAGCTCTAATCTTATCTTATGGAGAAGTATTTTGGATGCTTAGGTAGGTCATGTATCCTAGAGCTGATTTATCTTGGTTGTCCTTACAAGCCACAACAATCTCTTGTGAAGAACCATTGTCCAAGGGAGAGGTTGAGACTCAACAAGTTCATTTTCAAAGGTAAGTATTCCTAACTTTATTTCTCTTTTGTAAGAGTAGATAGATAATGTAGTATGTATTCTTCTCTCCTATGTATTAGGATTCTATATCATTGATGTGAGTATATGTATGTTATACATGTATAGTTTATTTATTATTTACGTGTTTTATTTTAACCCCTAATTTGTTCCACAAACAATGGTGAGCACTAGATTAGCTTACTTTTCTTGTTATTAGATTAGTTTACTTTTTTGTTTATTATCATAAGTGAATATACAAACCATAGGACACTTTTAGGATTGTTGTGTAATCATGTTGGATTGTAGGCTTCAGAACCTTGCCTAGCATGATGTGTTGTGATAAATGATACAAATGATCCCCTAATTAGATCTAGCATATCCTCATATTGGTCATGTTCATGCTTAACAAGTGTATGCCCTAATCAAAAGTGTAGGTGTGATCTATCTTATTTGATTTAAGATTGATTCATGCACACCATGCAATTTTGATTGCATACAATCTAGTGAACCTGACGTGAATCAAACCCTTATAGGGTTTCTTTCAATTATTTTAAACATTTTTCATCTTTTCTATCATATAATTTGACTTACTAGCTTGATTCTATCAACCCAAATATTTTTCTATATGTGCAGGAATAGGAAACTAGATCAGCCAACTCAACCCAACATAGGTTTACAACACTTTGCAAACTTTTTATTTAGCTTACTAGGTCAATCAGGTTGACCTAACACATTTATAGCCACTTTGTAGCATGTTCCTATTCAGGACTCATAGTGTAGATTCCAGATTTTAGACTTTTAGATTTGTAGTCTAGTCAACTAGGTCGACCAATCAACTTAGCACATTTTTATACATCTAGTTTAGACTACTAGATTGACCAAGTCAAATTAACACACTTTTTTAGCTTTTGTCATAGGTTCCTGTCTCACTTGGTCAACCAGCTCGACCCAGTTCTAAAAATTAAGCTAGTTTTCTCCAAGGTTACAAGTCAATTACCTATTCTATTTTCATCTCCAAAAATCCAAAGTTAGTTTCTATTTATTTATTTCTACTCAACTCTGTACTTTTCTTTCAAAATTACAATCTATGTATCTTTACCAATTAGATTGGCCAGTGTCAATTTAGTTGACTGTGTATTTTATTTCAGTATTTACTTTTCTAGACTAGCTACAGGCATATCTCATTTCATTTTTTATCTTTTTAGCAATCATTTCTCTTTTCCTATGTGTTGTGGTATGTTGACTAGCTCAACTTTGCACTATCGTAGGCCATGCTTTCTACCTCTGTCAACTACACTAGGTCAACATGGTTGACCTAGTAGTTTATATAGCTCCTGTGCACTACACTAGGTCAACTAGGTTGACCTAGCATAGTTTTCAAGCCTTTTCCCTTTTTTCATCTTCTACTCTCTATAATAGTCTAGTTTTATGGATGTTATCTAGCTTTATTGTCCTTATTTTACACTAGGTTGATCAGGACAACCTAGCTTTATTTCTATCACTTTCTAAATCCTTTATTTTATCATCGTGCTTCTTTCATCTTTTATCTTGGATTTCCTATTGGGTGACAACACTGAATCTCAAACAACATGCATGATGGAATTCACCAATCCTCATATGGTTTCCTATAGACAAAGTAGAGTTCCATTTTCAAATCTTAGTAATGTTCATATTGCAACTCACATAATGGACTATGGGTTCCCTCATGATACCTCTTTGGAAAATAATCCTTATTTTTTCTTAGATAACCAACCTAAGTTAGAGTATACTCTTGAAATTCTTTTCTTTACTGACCAATTTCCCTAACATAAAAGGAAAGATCCATTTACCATTTACAATCTCATGATTAGTGGTCAAGATAATGAACTTCATTCACCACATTCTACATTCTCAAATGGATTTAGTAGTACTAATTTCTTTTCTTCACAACCTCTCCCTTTGATCATGACCTCTTCTCATGCTTCTTATTCTTCTTTCCTTTATTCTAAATCCATGCCTAGTATCTCAACTACCATGGTTGGTTCTACATCTAGTAATGTTCATAAACCTCTTTCATAGCTTAATTGTTTAAACATCTACCTAGGCCTCTTCCTCCTAAAATTTTACCTACTCATCCTATGAAAACTTGGTATGATCCTAGCAAGTTTTGTTGGTTTCATGCTAGTTGGGGTCATTATCATGAGACCTATAAATATATTCATAATTTATTTATGGACTTTCTTCTTGGACCTAAATTTGACTATGATTCTATCATATGCCAATGTCAACAAGCTTATGAGCATGCATTCAAAGAATATAAAACTTAAGATAAAGCTCAAGCCTTAAATCAAGAAAATGCTCATTTAGCTATATATAAGGATCCATTACCTAATCATCAACCTTAACATAAACCAATTCAATAAAACCAAGGTAAGCCTATCTCTTCCACCAATAATGTAGAAATTTTTGTGGAACCAATTTCTAAAGAAAATGTGGTTAACATGACTAATATGCAAAGACTAGTGGCTTTCATTGATTCTTAGCCTATCTACAGCCCACCTCCATCTCAAGAATATTATGTTATCCAATATTATTCTCCAAATCATTTAAATAAGTTTGGGAAAGAAGATCATATAACCTTTGATGAAGATCCAACTTATGATTCTCCTTTGGATAACACATCCGATGTTATTTCTACCACTCTTCCATCATCTTCTCCTTCCAATGTTAATCAACCTTCTGTTAACACCTCTTCTACTTATCAAAATCAAGCTGAACCTATTATTTCATCATCTCAACATGATTTATAACCTTATTATAAACCTTCTCATTAATATCAATATAAATTTCAATGATCTTTAGCTCCTCACTTCGAAGACCTCCTTAACCATTATGCACCTATATCTAACAATATTCTCATGTGTTATGATGAGTGGGATCCCATTGTGGAGATCACTAATCTCCATTATAAAATCACATTTCTTTAATTAATGATAACATCTCCCTATCATAAAAACTATCTTATGCTATTATTATTTGAGATGAATGTCCCTCATCTTCCCTTAGCAGGATGGGAGGCAGCCTTATCTAGTTTCAAGGATAATATCTTGCAATAATGTGAACAGATGTCCATCAATGTTGATGAAACTATCAACACTTCTCTTTCATTAAAATTTTCCATCATATCTATGATTTTTTATGAGATTATACTTCATACAGATGATCATCCCCTATTTATTATTATCCAAATCAGTGATATCCAAGTTAAGGATGTTTTGATTGATGAGGGTTCTGGCACTTATGTTGCTTCTCTTGATTTCATTAAGAACTTTGGATATTTCGAATGTAATCTTAAGTCCACACATATCACTTTCCAAAGATATGATATAATGCAATTGCATCCTCTTGGGTGTGTATGGCTTCCCATTTCTATCCCACCTATCACCATTAGTGTGAAGGTGATGATCTCTAACTTTCCTCTTTCTTATAGCATCATTCTTGGTATGCCATGGACTTATCGTATGCGAGTTATTGCTTCTTCCACCTACCAATATGTTAAATTCCCTCATAATGGATCCATTTATAGGATAAAAGGAGATACTAACCCTTGGAATTTTGAACAATTCTAAGATCATGGTGTCTTTAAGATTCCTACTCTTCAACCTTTACCTAGCATTCCATTTCATGAATCATAGCATCTAAATTTTACTATCAACTCAACCAAAGGATAAAATGGGCATCTTGAGCTTATTTTTAATATTCTTCCCAACCTTTTAAACTCTGATGATGATGAGCTTGATGAGATTAATCTTAAGATCAGAAATTATGATCTCATGCCTCATTTCATCTCATAACTTCTTACTTATTTATAACCTCATTCTCTAAAATTTCTTGTGATGAAATTCCTATAGTCTTATCCAAGACTCATCATTCTATTCACCATGATTCTTTTGATGACAAAGTTATTCTGGCTTGTGTCATCAATCTTCATTCTCCTAATTATCATGATGGCTATTCCTTATATGATTCTATATTAGGCAGTCTTGTCCAAGCCCATGATGCTAAGATTGTGTTATCATTCTTCTTTACTTGAGTTTTTTTGTGCATCCTCTCATGTTCTAACTTTTATAGTTCTTGATTTTTGTATTTTTCCTATTTATTGCAAAGTGGAGATGACACCGACACCTCCAATTTTTAAGGAGCCCCATAGGACTATGCTCATGGATCATGTTATGATTGACCCTTACCATTTTCCTAGGTTCCTTGATTCCCATCACTGGTTTACTCTTGAGGTTAGTGTTACCCTTATTAAACCTTTTATTGATCCTACTCCTCTCATAGTGGAACTTGTGTCAGAACTAGTTATTATTGCTTCTTCCCTTGTTAGTGAGCCTACTCTTACTTCTTTCACTAATTCTCTTCTTATTAAGACTAGTTTTATTCTTTCTCCATCATCACCTCCTCTTGGTGATGGTCTGATTCCTTTTCCTAAGATGGATCCTTTACCCACCAAATGGGGTGATGAGTCATCCCCCTCTTCTTCCACACCTATTGTACCTTCTCACATGATTGTTCCTCCTAAACACACTCACAAGCATATTTTTTGCTTTCATGGGATATATACACACTCTTCTACCCATTATCATAAGTTGAAATAGTATATTGATACCTTACATCCTTCTTCCCAATATATATACACTACCATACCTCCTCCAAAGATTATTCTTGAATATATACCTAAGTATCATGAGAGGTATTGTATATAACACCAATGGGGCACACATCATACTGATCATTGTCATATCCTTCAGTAACATCTTAATGATCATCTTATAGTTATCCCTAAACCAAATACTATTCCTCTTATATGTCATTCCCAAAATAAGGTTCCCCCTTATCCCATAATTACCCTCATATGGTTCTTTATGTGCCTCCACTTGTGGTTCAGTCTCCACCCATGGACCCTCCATCACCTATGGATCTTTTTCCATTGATGATTCCTCATTTTCCCATAAATCCTATTCCCACACATTCTTTTGATCATCCTTTTCTCACTTTCCCTCCTTAGCATGATCCAATTAGTTTTCCTAATTTTGCAGTTGAGAAGATTAGAAAAGAAGTATTTACCCATTATTCATTAAAGATTGACGACACATTAATAGTAGTTCATATCCAGCTTCATAGAGATTTATCTGATGTCTTGGATAATGTGTGTGGACATATTTACTAGTACTTATGAGAAAATGTATGGTAATTTTAAATTTATATTTAGATTGGATGTGTGATCCATTTTTATTTATTTTTATATATTTGATTATATCATTTGACACTATGTCAAATTCTTGTTTATCTTATATCATTATCTTCTTTATTGTACTATATTTCTTGTTAATTTTATATTCTATATTTTTCACATATGTTTGTTCTTCCTTATCATTGATTTATATTTATCTTTTCTTCTTTTTGTGTCCCTTGGATATTTATTTTGTGAGTTGTTTTGTAAGATCATGGATAGGACCCGACAGACCCTCACAAAATCACCATATTTAGCTTGTTATTGCCTTGTATCTTCATGATTTTTTTTCTTATCCTTTCTTTTCATAGATAATTTTCATGGTGACTTGGTTTTATTTACCCTATTACCTTTGGTTATTATCTCCTTTTACCATTCCATCAGTTATCAAATAGTATTTCTTATTACTATTTTCTTTCACTAATCCACCTTTAGATCCCACTTTTCCTTTCTTCCTTTTTCTGCAAACTAAGTATATATACAGTTGAGATTTGAGATCACATATTTATTCATTGCCAAGCGTAAGCAACCTAATTATTCTTTTGCCATTGGTTACTTAGCTTCCTTTAGCCTTAGCCTACAACTCATTCATGTGTATCACTATCTCTCTCATGCATGGTCATTCCAAATTCTTATGGAGGAGGAATCTAAAAAAAAAGCCTTCAAAAGAAAGTTAAAAGCCAAATCATTTAAATAAAATTCAATGATATCAAATGGCAAAAATATGTAATATTATTAAAAGTCTAATCACACTAAAAGATGTGATTCAAGCACATCTCCTATCTCCAATCAAAGATCAAACTCCACAATGAACTTCACTTATAGCCAAAGTCCTTTGGGGTGCAATAGGCTAGTAGATTGGAATAGGGGAATTCAAAAAAAAAAATTCTAGTGATACCTACTTTCTCATGCAAGTACCTAATCTTCATAGTAGACTGATGGCTCTATAAGGGGTCCTGAGGAGTGGGGAACATGTCGTGTAGAGGTAGGTCCATTTTAATTTTCATTATACCAATCTACCTTCATGAGTTAATCTTATTAGCAAACTTATCTACCTACAAAGCTTTGTGTCTATATGGAATAGGTTTCCTTTGTACATAGATGACCACTAGTCACTTAGTGACTTCTTCTGTTCTTAGTATGCCTCTTATCTCCTAAGGTCCTCTCTTAAGATGCCTAAGTCTTTGATTTTTACACTCCCTTTTTCATTCCCTTTCCTCATATTTCCTCTTGAGAAATATTAACTTGATTTATAATCAAACCCCTTGGGTTTTTGTTTTGTGAGTTGCATCATAAGACCATGGATAGCACCCAACAATTCCTGATAAAAGATGCCAATGTTATTTTGGCATCCTTTTGGGTTTTTCATTTATGAGTGTTTTAACCTATTACCCTTATTCCTCATATACTTGGTTGTTCATGATTATTCCACCCAATGTGGTGTTATATTTGTTGAGTTGCAATGTAAGACCATGGATAGGACCCAACCCTCCTCACAAATTTTTCCAAAAATAAATTCACCATCAAATTACATGTGTCAAGTTTGAGATAAGATTCAATTGATTATGAAGTTACACATCATTTGACATGCTTCCCATCTTGAACTAGTATGTTTTATGCTTACTTAATTTTTCTTTTACCTCTTATTTTCTTATTTTCCAATTACATGTAAGATTTAAACCATTTCTTGAAATTTATCATACTTCCCAGCTTGAATTAGTGTGATAAATTTAAGACCAAATTTTCATTGACTTTTCATTTGATTTTCTTACCTTTTGTGACCTTCTACATACTTTCCATTTTATTACTTTATTTTTCATACTTCCCAACATGAAATAGTATGATTTTACTTGTTTTAATTTGGTGCAAAAATCTTTCGTATTTGGTTTGAAAACAAATACCCTTTTTACCATCTTGTTTGCCACTTATTGGTTCTTTATACTTAGTCATTTTTCATGTTATTACACATTTCCTAGCTTGACTTAGTGTGTAGTACATTTTTGATTGATTATATTTTTACAAGTATTTTTGCCTATTTATTTTTAACCATGCATATGTTTCTCATAATGTTATAAAATAAACCACATCACATATATTTCCTATATCATATACAACAAAGATAAATACATGTGCTAGAAATAAATATATCCAAAGCATCCACATACACAACCAGCAAAATGATAACAACATATCCATAGTGCCCACATACATAATTAAATCAATAAGCTAAAATGATACATCATATATGTGTGTGTGTGTGTGTGTGTGTGTGTGTGTGTGTGTGTGTGTGTGTGTGTGTGTGTGTGTGTGTATACATATATATATATACATATATATATATACATATATATATACATATATATATATATACATATATATATATATACATATATATATATATACATATATATATATATACATATATATATATATATACATATATATATATACATATATATATACATATATATATACATATATATATATATACATATATATATATATATATATACATTTATATATATTTATATATATATACATATATATACATATATATATATATACATATATATATATATACATATATATATATGTGTGTGTGGTATGTATGTATGTATATATGTATATATATATATATATGTATGTATATATGTATATATATATACATATATATATATATATGTATATATATATATATATGTATATATATATATATGTATGTATATATGTATATATATACATATATATATCAAGAGTTTGATACAACATATATAACTATAATTAATGCACTAGCTCTAAGCCTGGGCTTCATCCTGTCTATCTCAGGGCTTAGTCATGCAACCTACTGAGGCCTCAGTCTGAGTCCTCTAAATGGTACATTGTAATGAGGCAATTCAAGATCTCACTCCCTCTACCTATCCCTATAAATGTGTTATTTTCACCTGTGCCTATACCAAATTAGTTTGGGTCACTACATGTGCTTACATCAACTAGGTCTACATCATTATATATAACTACATCTATGTCAGTATCTCCATATGTACAGCTCTCTCATTGGCTAGGGCTTGCTAGGCCAACCTCTCTCTTACACCCATCTCTAATGGTGGTTGTGCCCTCTCTCTTTTCATCCATATCTACCTCACAACCTCTCCCACTAATCTAAACTAGCTTACTTGAGCTGGGGTAGATGGTACACTCAGATCCTATAATGTCATGGGGTTGTATGGCTATAGAGTCTCATCTAGAAAGTTATAGATTTCTCCCCTAACTAGGGACCCCTATCTTTCCTCCTCATCCTCTGGTATGCCTATAAAATCACACCAAATGGATATTAGATCACTGTCATATATCATAATATCTATCTTTCAATTCAAAGCTTAACCAATAGATTAATCATATTTTTCGTAAATATCTATGTTTTGGCTACTATGGTTTCTCCATCTATGTGACCACCTAGCACAGTCTCCCCATCTATGAAACCTCCTAATACCTCCTCTATAGGTCACCTCCTTATCTCAAACTCAATTTCCATGGCTCATGTTTGTCTTAGCCTATGCCTAAGAAGTCTCTCACTCATCTTTGTCTCATCTAGATCCTTTATTGAATCATCAAGGATAATGATGGTCTCTACTCTCTCCTCCTACCTCCATCAATGTCATGTCCTTGATGGTCATAGTTTATCTCTCTATGGAGTTGGTGGGGGTACATATTGTATCACTACCTCTGCCTCCTCCTCCTACTCTACCCTTCGTCATGACCAACCAATCCATGGTCACTCTCAATGTGGTCATAGTATCAGCCTCACTATCAATGGTCTAAATCCCCTCTTCCCTGATAGCTCCCTCAAATTTCAAGTCTACTACTTGGGCATGAGTATCAATTCACTAGATAAGGTAGACCCATTTGTCTTGACACCTATGCCACCAGATGTGGCTCTCTCCACCATGTATATTGTCCTATAACCTCTATCCTCTATAACACTAGTTTAATTGTGTGTTAACTCTCCTAGGTAGTCACTAGATGCTCATATGATTACCATACTATGTTAGTGTGTCTTAGCATCTATATTTTTGGCATGTGGGGCATAAACCTCACTGCCTAGTCCACTTTCCATCTCCTAACTCAAGGAGACCTATCATTGACTACGTGGGGTAACCCATCTAGCTAATATATAGGAAATCTCTCATATATCCATGTTGTTAGTAGTATTATTGATCCCATAGGATTCTACCCTTTAAATAGTATCTCATATAGATCATGCATGAGCTGGACCCAAATAGTAAAGCCTAGATCATATAACACTCACTCCTCCAATATTATCCTACTCAAGGCTACCATGTATAGTGGTACCTTGTCATTTGACTTATGATAGAGTACCCACTATGTCACAAAAACCTATCATCACCTTCTATATATCTAAAATATATGATATATAGACATCATCCATGCTCAGTCTCCACCCTAGTAATACCATCTCTAGGCCTATATCCCACATGGCTAAGGCTCTCCTCTCTACTATTTGGTATCCCTATAGTCATTATTGATACTACCATAGGTAGTTCAAGGATGGAATGGACATCCTCTAGTGTGATAGCCACTTTTATCACATCCCCATCCACCTCCCATCTAATGGTGTTAGTCAATCATTCCCTATAACAAAGGAACATGACTAATAGGTTTGTGCTTAGGGGTATCCTACACATCTCTACTATCCATCTTAGACCTATGGATCTCATTCTAGCCCTATCTCTATCTATCAATCTCTCCAACAAGTTTGGTTGCCAAGAATCATCTAGCAATCTCCAAAACCATCATCATCTTTGTAATCAAGAAACAATGAAATATGTATTAGTTCTTCCATGTCATGTATAATCACAATACATTCCTTATACATTATATTTTTAATCATAAACAAGTATAATTTATTATTTTCTTATCTATTTTATCCTATTTTGGTCCCCTTTCCCTTTTTTGGTCATTTTAGATCATTCTAGCTCTCTTTCAGCCTTCTACATGGTTTTTTGTGCTTTCTCTGGTTCCTTGGTCAACCTAGTTTGACCAAAAAATTTCCTATTTTTCTTCACATTTCTTATTCTCTTTTCTTTGGTGCTAAGTTTCCATTTTGGCCCTTATAGACCAATTGGATACCCTGTACTAGGTTTTTGGTTCCAGAATGTGCTAAGTTAACCTATACCCTCTAGGTCAACCACATGGATTTCAACCTGATTTACTCTACTAGGTCGACCTAGTTGATCTAGTAGCTTTTAGTGTGCCAACCTAGCACATTTTACCAAAAACATGCCTTTTTCTAGATTATTCCCTAATTACTTTCAACCCATTTCTCATCTTCGCATTTCCCTCCTTTAGAATCTAATTGTGTTCATTTTTATCATATATAAATGCTTAAAATTAAATTTTATTAAAATTCACTTAATTCATTTCAAATTTCAAAATCTAGTTTGAGATTCTTAGATGCATCCCTGTAGTGCACCTACTCTCACTCCTGGAGCTCCCTCTCATCTAGCATGATGTTCCCTCACCATTCTAGCTTGTTTTCTCTCTAGAGCTCTTTTTCTTTTCTCTTACAATGCAAAATTAAAAAATTAATTCTCTTTTTCATATTTAAAACTACTTTTTAGCCATTCAAATTTTTCTTAAATTTTCTTCAGATTCCTTATTTTTATCATATCTTTATTTCTATTAATCTATTTTACAAACCATAAAAAAATTTATATTTATGATGACATAGAGATTCTTTTCCACTATTATATGCCTATCTTCCAATAATTTTGATTTTTGGCTATTTTTGCACTAACTTCTAAAAGTTTGCCTAGTGTGATTTACATTGAATACCTTCACTTTCTTCTAGTCTTCTTCTCTAGAACTAAGGTAAGTTAAAGGTATGTGTTTTTTAATTCTATCCTTTAATTTATCTTATTTTCTTCTTACTACACTTAGCATCAACGTTATGTGTCATCATGTTTTATCCTTAAGCACCATCCTATGTTGCACTTACGTGATATGTGATGAGCTTTGATTGGGGCATATGTATACATATAATATTTTCACATTTTTATTGATTACTGGCACTTCATATCTTTCAAAAACCTACTGAGTCTCAATCTCTCTGAGTGTATGCCTTAAGGGGTGCAAAGTGGTGGATAGACCTTTGGTGTTTCATAAGATTATTGTTTCTTTTGCCACTTGTTATCTACACTCTTGCCTCATAAAAAATTTAACCCTAATATCATTTCTCTCTTTCCTATCTATTCCCACCATTTATCATGTTTTATCCCTCATTTATTACTTTGTTTCCATTTTGACCTATACAATAAGCTAGGTCAACTTAGTCAACCTAGTTTATTCCAGGGATACTTTGCCTTTCCTTATTATTTTACATCCCAGCCAACCTATCACAAACTTAAGGCATTAGCTCGATAATGTGCTAGGTCAACTTGATCAACCTAGCACAGTTGACATGTTTGAAAGTCTTTAAGGTGAGATATTACTATATATATAAGGTCATTCCTTACCATTCCATAAGAAAATTGAATTAAGTGAAGAAGTGTGAATGAACATCTACTTATTGACCATTCAACTTGACTAATTAAACTTTAGGGTTAAATACTTTCTTTTGTAGTTCCAATCTTGTCTTGTGGAGAAGTATTTTGGATGCTTAGGTAGGTTGTGTAGCCTAGAGTTGATTTATCTTGGTTGTCCTTACAAGCCACAATAATCTCATGCAAAACACCATTGGCCAAGGGAGAGGTGAGACTCAATAGGTTCATCTTCAAAGGTAAGATATCCTAAATTTATTTCTCTTTTGTAAGATTAGATAGATAATGCAGTATGTATTATTCTCTCCCATGTATTAGGATTCCATATACATTGATGTGACTATATGTTTCCTATACATGTTTAGTTTAGTTTTTATTTACTTGTTTTATTTTAACCCCTACTTTGTGCCACAAGCTTTGGTGAGTACTAGATTAGTTTAATTTTGTTCTTATTCAATTATTTTTCTTTCTTTTTTATTATCATAAGTGAATATAGAAACCATAGGACTCTTTTAGGGTTTTGTGTGATCACGTTAGACTGTAAGCTTTAGAACCTTGCTTAACATGATGTGTTGTGACATATGATACAAGTGATCCCCTAATTGGGTCTAGTGGATCCTCATATTGGTCATGCTCCCACTTAATAAGTGTATGCCCTAATTTTAAGTGTAGGTGTGATCTATCTTATCTTGATTCATGCACACCATGCAATTTTGATTGCATACACTTACTATTGTAGGAGTGTGAAGTGAAGGGGTATGCCCCAATACCAAGCCACATACCAAAGTTCAACAAAGAAAATTATTGAGCACATAAACAACTTAAAACTAGCCTTATATTGCCTCTTTAGTACCCGATCTACAAGCCAAATTCCCCCTTCACACTTTCTAATGCATAAGCCAAAAGTGATCTAAAAAGAATCCTAGGTTTTAACACACTTTTAGTGTGTGCATTTGTTGCCTTGAATTTTTTTCTTTTGATTGCTCTTTTATTTGAGGTGTGAGTTTCAACATATAATTTCTTATTTTATCACATGGTCTTTACTCGATAGCAGTTGAGAGACCAAACCAATCAACCACCATATTCTTTTTCTTCCTCCATAGAATATAATTCTAATCATGAGGGTTCACCTCATCTTTCTCCCCCTCCTACCAAAATCCCAATTGTCTATGAGGGTAATGTGGACTTTGCTACCTTCCTCTATAACAATCTAATGGCCCTTCAACATTATCTTAAAAACTTACCTCACCATACCTCTATTACTTCAGTTCCTCCTATGGCCCCTCTTTATGTTATGCCTCCCCATCTTATGGTGGGTACCACCTCAACCCAACCCTTGCTGATCCAAGCCTCTTCTTCCTCCAACATCCCATCTACTACCACTACCCAAACCCAATCCAATATTTCAACTTCTAACCAAACACCTCCTACCACACCCAACACTTCACATATAGGTTCAACCTCACATCTAGTTACCTATACTCTACCTACCATGGGGTTATCTTCTACCCCTATTTCTACCCTTCCCCTTATCTCAACCAATCTACCAATTACTATCCCATTTTAGAACTTGGTGATTTCTATACCTCAAACACTTCCACCCATTAGCACTAAAATCACCACTCAACCTCAACCTACCCAACATCAACCCACTACCTTAACCATACCTTTAAGTCAACCCACATCTATCCCTCAACAAGTACCCATAACAACCTATCAATATATCTCTAATCCACAAGGGTATATAACACCTTCTACCCAACCATTTGTGTTAATAAACCCTTATGTGGCATCATCTCAACCTCTTGTCACCACTTACCAATATGTGGTTTCTTTAGTGCCTTCTGTCACTTATCCAAGCATAGCTACCACCTAATCTCAACAGAATGTGCCCATTAATTCTTTAGCTTCCCAACCCCAAACTTATTTGATCAAGATGTTAATGGACAAAATGACCAAATTGGAGTCATCTATCTTTGGGTCTCATAAAATTTTATCCTATGATCAAATTTTTAATGAACCCATTCATCCATCTATTCCCATCCATTCTTATCCTCCTCAATGGGAATTTCCCAAGTTTTCCAAGTTCCAAAGCAAAGAGGATCCCCAACAATATTTGAGATCATTCTATCATTCTTGTTATTTAATTACATATGATAATTTTCTCCTTATTCAAACCTTTAACATGTCTTTATTAAGACCCACCTTTGATTGGTATAGTGCTCTTCCCACACACTTTAGATTTTCTTTCTCCTAACTAGTCCAAGCCTTTTTAGAGAATTTCTTGGTAAATATATCTAAAAAGGTTTTTATTACTAACCTTTATTCCATTAAGCAATTTGATGATGAGTCAATTATTGATTTTGTGGCCAGATGGAGAGGTATTATTACCATCAAAATTGAACCTAATCCTTTCACCTCTTGCAACAGGCATATTAGCCTAATGATGTTCTTATTCCTCCTTCATCCACCTCACAACCAACTTCTAACAAAACCACCCCACCAACTAAAACCATCAACACTTTCACTGATAACAATGATGAAGCATCAACTAGCTCAACCATCCCATTTTCCCAAATTTTTATTGGTGACCCCTTACAATCCACATTCTAACATCTCTCCCTAGAGGAATATTGACTTTTAGCCTTAGATGATTTCCCTACTCTACAAGAAAATGGGAATCTCAAATATGACCCTTTTGATGATCCTGACATCAGAACCATCATCCCTTTTAGGTTACCCAATAATCAAACAAATTTCATCTATGGGGGACTTGATCAACCACTTCTTTCTCTTACTACTACCCCATTCATCTGATTGTTCACTACCAATTTTTCTTACCTAGACAAACCAACCTTTGCCAAATATTATCTTTACTATTTCACTTAGAAGGGCTTTGGTCTTGGCCTCTTTGAATAGGGACCTCACCAGTTACCCTTAATAAAAAATTAGAAACCTCATGAGTTCTTTGGCCTTGGGTTTGTACCACCATAACAACCCACATCATAAAAAACCATTACCACCATCGACACGAAACTTCCATCCTCACCAAGCCCATCTCCCTCTAACTTTGAGGACTCTACTTTCATCCCATCTAACTTGTTTTTTATCAACATTTTTAGTTTAGGCCCCTTGACCTATCAAAAGGATGGCCAAACTAAAACCCTTCTTATCATCCATCCTAAAATGATTAAACATGATTCTCCTACCATCAACACCATATAATGTTAGAATGATGATTATATTATCACCTACCTCAGTGCAAGGGATTATTCAATTCATAAATATCTCCCTCCTAAGAACCAAACTATGCTAAATGAATCAACCATTGATGTCAATTTGGGAACTCAAGATAACCCTCGTATCATTAAAATCAACCAATCTTGAAATTTCATGGAGAAACAAGATTACCCTTCTTTCCTTCAAGACCACAACATAAAGTTTGCTTGGTCATATTAGTATATGCCTAGAATATACCTTTCTATTTCCCTCTACAACATTATCACCCATCTTGAGGTAAAACTAGTTTGGTAAAAGCTTCGTAAAATGTATCCTCGTATAGCCTTCCTTGTCAAAGAATAGCTTTAATGTCTCTTATCTATTGACTTCATTCAGCCCATCCATTATCCATAATGGGTTTCTAACATCATTCCCATCATAAATCCCATAAGGGGTCTTCAAATCTCCATTGAATTCTATGACCTCAACCTTGTTTGCTTGAAGGATGACTTTCCTTTATCGAACATTGACCAACTTGTGGATCTTACAACTAGTCATGAAATGTTATCTCTCATAAATGGTTTCTCAAGATATAATTAGATCTTGATTTCCCATAAATATCATCATAAAAATTCCTTTACTACCCCATGGGGAACCTTCTGCTACAAGGTCATGCCCTTTGGACTAAATAATGCTAGAGAACCCTATTAATGAGCCATGACCTATATCTTTCATGATCTCATTATATCTTTCATGATCTCATCCATAAAATCATAGAGGATTATGTGGATGATCTCTTGGGGAAATCCAAACACCATAAAGATCACCTAGATGTTTTTTCCATCATCTTTAATTGATTAATCCATTATCATATTATGTTTAATCCCAAGAATAGAATTTTTGGCATTTTATCAGGCAAGCTTCTTAGTTTCATCATCTCTCTCTATAGAATTGAAATAGACCCCACTAGAGTCAAAGAAATCTTGGAGATGTCTCCTCCTACTAACCTTATAGAACTTCATAGCCTGTAAGGCAAACTTTAATCCATTTGTCACTTCATCTCTTAGCTATTTGATAAATGTCATCCCTTCCACCACCTCTAAAGAAGGATACCTCTTTTAAGTGGACCAAATAATTTCAAAAATCCTTTGATTTCATTACTAAGTATATTCTCTCCCCACGTGTCCTCACCCATCCTAAGGAAGACCAACCCTTGTACCTATATATATCCACTACTGATCATTCCCTAGGAGCAATGTTCATTCGTCATGATGAATAGAATAAAGAGTAAAATGTCTACTACATTAGACGTACACTTATCAAAAATGAAACTTGATATAACCATCTTGAAAAACTTTTCCTTTCCTTAGTTTTCATGGCCTCCAAAATTTGTCACTATCTCCTTAATCATAAAACTTGTGTCATCACTAATACTAACCCCCTCAAGTATATGCACTCTAATCCATACCAAAACTAGTGCATGGAAAAGTGGCTCATGCTCTTAGTTGAGTTCGAACTTGAGATCCTTTTACAAAATTCCATTGAAGGACAAGTAATCATTGATAAATTGGCCAAATCTCCTCTACTAGATAATCAACTTCTTCCTCTTGCCTTTCTAGATGAGTCCATTACAACTCTTTATCAGGAATAACCCACCTACTAAATGACTATGTTTTTCAATGACTCTAAATGCCAAAATGGTGGGGGTGCCAGAGTTATTCTCATTCCCCTTAATGGTTAACCTCTTCCCCTTTCCTTTAAACTTGAATTTGAATGCACCACTAATGTGGCCAAATATGAAGCCCTAGTCATATGTCTCCAAACCATTCTATTTTTGGGCATCAAAACTATCAATGTCTTTGGTGACTCCCAACTAGTCATTATATGGGTCACAAGATATTATAAATATAAAAATTATGTCCTCTTAAGGTAAAAATAAATCATGGATGTAATCTTAACATCATTCGATCATTACACTATACAGTCAGTTCCTTGATCTACCAATAAATTTATAGACATAATGGCATCCCTTGCTTCTCAAATTCCATTTCAACCTATCAAATCTAAATTATTTGTCACCATCCATCATTATATAACACCCTCATATATCAATTTTGATCTCCCTACCATTTTTAGTGTGGAGAGGTCTCCTTCTGACGTTTGGTATGACCAAACTTTTGACTACCTCAACCTTGGAATTATTCCCCCCAACCTTTCAAAGAATGCCCAAAGAGATTTTATTCAGAGTACCTCTCATTACACCATACTAGGGTGAATATTTTACAAATATGGATTTGATGGCATTATTCTCTTTTGTCTACATAGTCATGAATCCTCCCATGCCATCAAGGAAATACATAATGGAGTCTATAGGGGACACTTTAGTGGCTTAGCTATTGTTATGTGTATCCTTTACCTTGGCTACTATTGGCCGACCCTCAACCAAGACTATTGTGACTATGTGAAGAAGTGTGTCAATTTTAACAACATGCTAACTTACATCATGTACTGCCCTATGACCTTAAAGTATCCAAAGATTATTGGAACTTCTCACAATGGGATCTTAAACTTATTGGGGAAATCAACCCCCATTATTCACAATGACACTAATATATCATCACCACCACTGAGTATTTCACCAAATGGGTAGAGACCATCCCTCTTATTTCAACCAAAACCAAAAATATTATTGACTTCATCAATCACCATATCATTTTTCACTTTAATGTTCCCCATAAGATCATCACTGATAATGGTAAATATTTTTAAAAATTATAAATTCCAAAGTTTCTACGATGATTTTAGCATCAAGTTAAGCTTCTCCTTGCCTTATCATCCACAAGCCAATGGACAGGAAGATGCCTCTAAAAAATTATCATCAAAATTCTCACCAAAGTATTAAGTGCTTCAAGTAAAGATTGATACTTACACATCCATTTCACTTTATGGGCCTATCATACTAGAATTCAAACATCTATAGGTGCTACCAATTTCTCTCTCATCTTTGGGGCCAAGACCATCTTGCATCTTGAATTCCAAATTACCTCTCTTTAAATATCAATACATTAAATCCTTTTTGAGAGATACTATCAATAATAATGCCTCATGCATCTTAAACTCTTTAATGAGCATTGCCTCATAGCACTTAATCACTTTCATGTCTATCATGAATGAATCAAATGCACCTACAACAAATGCCTAAAAGAGTGAGAGTTCAACATTAGAGACCTCATACTTAAGGAAAACCAATATGTAACTAATATGGAAAAGAGGAAAAAGGAAAGTTTGATTTTAACTAGCTTAGACCCTATATCATAACCCATAAGTATCGATTAGGTGATTATCATTTGTCATCTCGCAAAGGCAAACTAGAACCTGAGCTTCTCAATGATTCACACTTACATCCTTTTTATTGTTGAAATAAGGATCAAAATTAATTATGTGTCTAGCTTAAGTTCATCCCTTGGTCTATGAGGTTTCACTTACCTACCCCTAATCCCCTTGAGAAAAATTTATTATAACATAAAACTATGTGATTACCTGTCACAGTTATAGCCTAAGCCTAAGCATGGGCACCATAGCTCTACTCATGGCATGGTTCTCATAGATAATTTTCATCTCTAATCAAATGGAATCCCATGATCAATTATCACTCAAAACCAATTTCTCCATCTATCATTAACCTTTTGTGCTAAAGTCTTGCCTCTATAAAGGTAAACCTTTAAGCTTGAATAAACTTTTCCATGTCTAATTTTGCATTCAAATTTACTTGGGTCCATATCTCTAGCATTACAGACTGCTCCCTTGAAAGACAACTACCCAATAATTAAAATTTTCTTAAAAATAGATAGCTCCCTTGAAGGATAGCTATAAAAATCCAATTTTAGACCACTCCCTTGAAGGATGGCTAAGAAATAATTAGTTGGAGCTTCCCACATCGATCATATTCAACAACTTATCAAAATATCAAAAGAAACAAATGAACCTATGTCAAAATCAAAGTAAGTAAGCCACATTCAGATCTTGTAAGTGTTATTTTTAGACTTATAGAATTGATCAGTCTACACATTATCCACTATGCCACAAATAGATTTTATAAGTGGCATTGGTAGACTTCCCACATTGATCAGTCTACATATCATATTAAGGCATGAATTTATCTATTACGGATCTTTGGTCACCTATAGAAGGGGCAAGCTAACCCAAATCAGGGTATATTTTCACCTATTTAACATTCAACCATCTACTTATCACCTCCCTTCCCTTCAATCCTTCTCTAAAATGAAGGGACTATGAGCTTACTTGATATAAAGTGATCAAAACACCCTCTTTCTCAATCAAAGCATGCTCTTGTAAAGCACTCGATAGTTTTACTTTCACTAAGTCAATACAACTATATTTTTTGGTTGTTATATCCTTGCCAACTAAAAATGTCATGCCTTTTTATTACCCTCTATTCATTAGTTCATGTGACCATATGTCACCTGATTCTTATCTCTTTCTCACATTTATTTTATTGTCTACACCTACTTTGTGTGCTTCCATTATATTCCCATAACATTATGAACCATGAACAAGACAAATATAAACCATATCCTACCCATCAACAAAACATTAGGAACCATAAAATCATATATAGTCATAGCATATTATTATAACATTATAATGCCATAAGATCATCATCAAACATCATCAAAATCATTCTTACAACAAAATATCATCCTATTTATGAACCACATTATCACATTATTTCATAAACAATATCACACCCTCATCCTATCTAACCACATTGTTATAATCATCTCATAAACAACATCATCAAAACCTATCTATCAAATATTCAAAATCATATGCAAACTAAATTAAATAACAAAAAATATCTTAATCAACAAAAAAAATTCAAACCACATCATCATCATTGTCCATCATAACCATCATCAAATACATAAACTAAAGAGTCAATGATAACCATGAACATGTAAACATCATATATGTCATCCATTATCCATAACCATCATTACATCATAATCATAATACATCAATACATCATCAATGTAACATCATGAACATAAGAACATAATCATTATATCAACATAATTATCCAATATAATCAAATGTCAATAATATAAATTGACATAATCAAAAGATAGTAATCATATACATCAATAAAAAGATACATGAAATAATGTATCCATGTCTATCTCACTCATATAGATCTCATGTCATCATCATGTAAGCTAGTATCAAAATCAAAATCATATACATAATCTATCTATTAGGCCCCTAGTACACCATTGCCACTAGCCCCATCTACACCTACACTACCATCTAATGGTGCCCCCCTGATATCCTTGCCTATCCCAATGTCACAACCCACTATCTTGGAGTCATTACAGATGGACCCCCTACTAAGTTATCTTTGTACTCTCCATATCTTATCTCTAATGACAAATACACTATTACTATCACCTCATAATATCTTAGCTTTTTAATGGTGGCTAGGTACCATGTCCTCAAAACTATGTCAGGAGGTCCTATTACTATTGCTACAGTTGCCCCTGCCCTCTATCTCAAAAAATATCTATCTTGAGTCACTAAATCTATGGAGGTCCTCACCATATCATGATCACTAGTCAAGGTGGCAACTTGCCCCTATAAGGTGATAATTTGTGCCTATAAAGTGGCCACCTATACCTATAACCTGATAATTTGGGCCTATGTTGCTACTAGTGCCATTGTCACCTGACCATCCTATGTTAGTGCCCATATAGGGTCCACATCCATAGGTTGTTTCCCCCATCACCCCATATGAAATCAAATACTAGATATTAGGCCTAGAAACATGATACATAACCATCTATAATCCCTACATCATTAATGTCAACTCTCATCGGTATCTCTTCATAGTCTAGTATGACATCTTATGGTTGCAGTTTAGAAAGTAAGAACTTAGCCTCATTCCTCCTATATCAAAGAAAGTATAGTGGGATCCCTTATACCAATCCAAACTACTATTGAACTTATTCAAAAGGGACTAGCTCAGTTGCTTCATATCTCCTCCCATAAATCTAGTGCCACCTCTATAAGGAGAATGTGTGGTACCTATGCCTAGGCTAACTAGGCCAATCCACATATGACCTCTATACTAAATCACCTACCACTAAGCCATCCAACATGTCTTTTAACCACTCTCTATCTATGGCTCCTCCACCTACCCTATCAAAGCATCAAAATACCTACATCACATGAAATTGACTGGAAAGGTTACTTAGGTGAATCCCTACCATGGTACCCCCTATGGTCTCAAAACCCAAATATGCTCATATGCCCAGTAATGTATTATGAAATTGATGTTAATCCCATACCATATGTGTTCCTAAAAGGCCCAGAACTCTCTATAAATCTAGACTAGTAACACTGGGACCATCTAAACACCATCCTCCCCAGCAACATCTCTACTAATACCCCCAGTAACAAATATGGAAATTGGCCATGGCTAAAAGTTGGAAATATAAAAAAAGTCACTACCATCATCATCATCATCATCATCATCAAAAAAAAAATCGTTTAGAGCCCTTTAATATATTGGTCTGATCCCAAACCCCCTACATGCCACTTAACATGATCCTTATCTACTTTGTATATGAGATATATAGGGTAGAATTGTTCCTCACTCTCAATATGAGAGATAAGTTCCCCTTGAAGGGTATCCATGTGATCCTCATGACATCATCTAACATGATCATCATCTCTATAATAGGCAACATGAAGGTGTTTGTCACTAGGTCCCATTTCTCGATGAGCATGATGATCATGGTAGTATCTTATGGCAAGTGTTGATACTATATCATAGCCCCTAGACTAACCATCTCCATGTCCCTCCACTCCTCTATGGTCATTGCATCCCAAACCTCAGCAAAGATCCTAGGGACCTGATCCCTCATCTAAATTTGGTCATGGGCCTGCATAACAATCATATTAGCATGGATACTTAGTTTTCCAAATCACTCTCACTATCAACCTAAACCTCTCCTTTTCACCCCATTCCAATCTAACCCTTCACATTTCCCATCCTACCTATTACACTCAACACAAACTTCTACCTTTATCTACATAACTTTTAACACCTAAATACTTATATCTCTAACACTAGCCATATTCTACATAAATTTCATTTACACTACCCAACATCAAGCCTAACACATCATTTTCAAGCACCTAAATGCTTATATTTGCTAAAATCTGCCCATCTTCCCTTCATCCTATCTTTCCCTTTACCACCTACTTGATGAACCTCTTAAAAACATTTCAACACCTTTCATAACCTTTACCAACCTCTTAAATTACTTAACCCTTCCTCCTACTGTACACACTTTAATCTTTCAACACACTTAATAAATGATAACTTTACAAACCTAACTTAAACTCTTTTAATAAACCATATACCCCACTTCAACACTTTAACATTTCAAAATTTACAACCTTCCAATAACCAAATACTTTTACAACATTTTCCACAAAACTCAAACTCCCCCAAATACCCCCTTTTCCTATTGATTTTTACCTTCCCATTCCACACCCTTAAACTATTTATTGTTCACTGAACTATCGATGATCCCTTATGACCCTCTCACTTTGGCATTTGACCACTGGTAGTTGGGTCAAACCATTGATGATCACTATGTGTGACCATTGATAGAAAAACCCTACCACCTTTTTCCACCTAAACACCATATCACTCACCTAACAACACAAATTACACTCCCTAAAACTATACTAAATATCATTATCAACCTGAAACACCCTTCCAATTTCACTTTCACATAATCCATTAACCAAATTCATCCATACCCAAAACTAGGGCATAATGGCCCATGAATATTTTCATAAACTCTATCTAACCCACTTTAACATACTCAATACAACTCTACATTCATAAATTCAGCTATAATATCAATTTTAAAATAATACCCACCTCAAGTCAACATGAAATCACCTTGACCAAATGTAATCAACCACTAATACTTCTCCACCTTAGCAAGATCAATGCATAAAAGACCAAATGATAAAACACTCCAAGCACTAAGCAACAAAAGTCAAATGGTAAAAATGAATTACCATTTTCCTTTTTATGTCTCAAATTTTTAGGGTTTGCCTGACCTCTATGGTTAGGGTGACCATTTATGGCTGATCCTATAGACAACCCTAACCATCGATGGTTAGGTCCCATTTTCTTTTACCCACTTTTTTAACAAAACAAACCCCACTTAACATTTGACCTTTTAGAAGAACTACATTTAGCCTAAAGTTCTTTTTGGATTTCATGTCCATAGAACTATGTAGATAAGATCCACTTGTCTAGGGCATATGAAGTCAACTCGACCATCCCCTACAAACCCATACCTAACCTACCAACTATTACACCACATCCACCTTGACATTTGGTTTTTTTTTACCTAAACCATTCACATGTTTTATGATGACTTTGCATGGTCACTTTCACCACACCAACCAACCTTACCATGTTGAAATTTTGACATTTACACCACCTTGTTATGAACTAACCTATTATGTTGTTTCGTAGGAGCACTTCCTACCCTAGATACTTGTGATAAATACCAACCTTGTTTAGATGGATTGATAGGATTGAATTGATTAGCTATGACCAACACTATGGACTAGTCAACCTTATCATATGTCCCTCTTACATCGACCTTATTTTTATCAATATTGGCAACTTTAGTCTTTAGATGATCTCAACTATTTCCCTTAGTCGCACTTTATGTATGTGTTTGAATTTTAGATGCCCACCCTTTTTATATCACCAACCTCATGACTACCAGTTTACCATTTATCAAACCCTAACCCAATTTCACTTTCACCTCATAAACTCCTAGTTTAAGGGGAAGCACCTCCTCCTATACTCAAGGAAACCAAACCTTGACTAGCCATCTACTTTTATTTTATAACTTGTCAAATCAAAGCCACACAATAAAAAGGGGGAAAATGTAGACACTCAAAAACTACACATGATAGCTTTCAATGTCAAATTACCTTTTGACCCTCATCTAACCTTGCATCTAGTGGACCACTTAGTCATTAGACTCATTTACTAACTTGACCATATCAAATCCCTAACTTCACATGTTTAACTAAACCATTTAATTCTCTTTTTTAACCTATTATCCTTTGAACTCTCGATCATTGAAGGTCAGCTTAACTATTAATGGTTGGCCTAATCCTTGATGGTTAGGTCCCCAAACATATTTTAAAGTATTAAAGTAATGACAACTTTTGTGTGAGATAAGCTTCTCCTTTAATGGTAACTTGCTTTTAAAGCTTGTTTTAAAATGTCATGAATTGGCAACTTTATCCACCTATCAGATTAGTAACTTCCTCCATCCTAATTAGCAACTTCATCCTTCAAAAGGAGAAGAGGAGGAAGTGAAAGGGATCCACAATCCATAATCTATAATATTGTAAGCTCTCTTGCATACAGGTATCCAACATCCTTTTAGTAGGCAAGTAATGCCACCAAAGACCTAAAGTTTTATCAAAATAACTTTTAAAAGTTGAAGTACTATCACTCTGGCTAAATCAATTCAACATTACACCATCAAATTTTAGGTATATTTTGTTTGTTTTCATTAAAATTATCTCATTTCTAATCTCTCTATCCTATCAAACCCATTAATATCCCATTCTCTACCCTTCAACCCTATAACAGACCTCTATTTACCCCAAAAACCCAATCTACACCTTCTACTCTAATCATTTCTAGATTTAAATAGGTAATCACTAATGATTACCACAACCATTGATGGTTAACCCCAACCATTGATGGTTACCTGACCATCGATGGTTAGACCCAATCACAGATAGTTCACCTGACCACCAATAGTCACTATGGCATAAAAATCTAACAATTTATTTTCAACCCCTTAGCCCTAGTCAAACCCAATTTCATCTATTTCTATCTAATTATAGTAACTTTTTTGATTTTTTGGAAAAAAATATGACTATTTTAGCATAAGTATTTATCCACTTTTTGCTACTTTAGTTGTTTTATTTAAACAAGCATTTACCTTCTCTTTCTTGCATGTATTTACTTTCATATCATTGAATACAAGTATCTTTTATTTTCATTGTTATCAACTTAATTTTTATAATAATGGATTGACATCCTCCTAGCAATCAATATGCTTCTTAGATCTAGTTCACACTAGGTAGTCCACTCAACCATCCATCCAATAACCATCTTTTCTAGTGTATTTATTATTTGCAAGTTATTCTTTCTGAGCCAATGAGGAGTTCCCACCATCATTTGGATTCATGTGTGCACCTTAGCAGGTATTCTTCTACAGACCCTATTACTAGTTTTCACTATTTACTTTAAAAATTAAGAAATGATTGAAATTAACTAAAATAGAGCTGGATAAAAATAACATGTAGTGGTTTTAGGTAATAGTATAGGGACAAACAATATTTCAAAGCACCAAAGGTCTTCCCATCCCTTTCCCAATGCACCCTTTAATGTGTGCACACACAGAGTTTGAAACTTTTACAAGGTCCTTCAACAGAGAAATCATCAATAAATGATAAAATTTAAAAATATTATGTGTATATAGAAGAGTGAGGATGAGAAACTAGACCTAGATAAAATTCTTGTAGATGATATTTATGGATTATATATCACCTTAGTATTTTACATTTAGAAAACTCAAACCTTGGTTATTCCTCTCAATTTTAGACCTTTCATACTTATGTAATTCTTACACATAATCTATCTTATGTGCTTTGGCCTATATCTTAGTCCAACTAGTCTTATGTTGATGACCCAAGCCTTATATCTTTCCCAGAATACTTATAATGTACTTATCTTCCATCTCTACAAGTCATGAGCTTGTACCTACTTTTCTACTCCCTATACATTAATGTCTGAGATAGATACTAGAATTAATGTCATGGTCCTAACCTAATGCAAGTGTCTAGTACCCTAAAGTCATATAATAATGAAACATATCTTAATGGTTGGCTTAAGTTATTCAATACATATTATTTATCCAAAGGGATTGATATAAATACAATATCAACACTCATTCATTCTTCACCTAGAAAAGCCCAAGAGAGACCAAGGTAACTTATTAAAATCACTCTATCAAGAATTCAATTGAATAAAATCTCCCTACTTTCATACTAGTCATAGAGATAATACATCTATAGAGTATTGGGATAGCACATGTATAGGTTTAAAGTAATAAATGAGTAACACACGAGCTTGATTTTCCAAGTTACAAGCTAGGTACTTATTGTACTTTCTTATCACATATTACATGATTCACACATAATCCAACACATAGGGGAGAACTATGTTAGTCTAAGGCACCCTTTAGATTATTGGTTATGTAATTAGTACTCATTGATAGAGGGGTATTTGGGGTCATATGAACACCATGTGCCCACTATTCTATTTTTCCTTAAGGTCACCATGAAGATGAAGAACTAAGGTTTTGAAACTAATTAGGAGTGACAGTCAAAGACCTAGAACTAAATACACCATAGTGAAGGTGAAGTCAAACCTAAAATCATTCAAGTGGTTCCATCCTTCTTCAATAGGAATTCCATACATGACACTATCCTAGGATGGCATTAGTGTCCAGAGCTCCAAAAGCACTTAATTAAGAATCATGTGACTATTTTGAAATCATCTTCCATCCTAATTCCTACCTATTTCAGATCTAACACTATGTTAACATAAAAACTAGCTAAGTATATTACTTCTTTGTCAATTTCATACATAGCTTAGTTTTAATTTATATATTTATCCTCTTCTTAGCATAAAAAAACTAGTGTATGTTTATATCTAAGTTTAACACCTAATTGCTTGTGTATTGTCATTTCTATATACCCCTTAATAATCCTCTATGTAACCCATACCTAGAGAGATATTTATTTTAGGGTTAAACATTTGATGAACTTGATCTTTGAACATCAAACCCTAGGAAAATTAGGGTTTCCTAATATTTTCTATTGTTGATCCCTGATTGTTATGATTTTACAATCATGTTTGCTATGGATATCTATGTAAATTATTTCATGGTATAATACCTTATAGTTATGGTTTTCTACATTATTTTCCTTGCTACATATATTAAGCAAATATATGTTAAACATGAGAGGATTTTTAAATGAAAATAACACTTGAACTCTCTTAAAAATTATTGTTATCATGTTATAGAGCTAATATCTAGACACCAACATGCATGCTCTCAATCATTTTTTCTACTTAAGTATTATTCAAATAACATATACCATCCCACACCCATTATTTTCCCATAACTTATATTAGATTATGCAATCAATCTTGTTACTACTCGAAATGATTGGATTGCTCAACCTATTCCCCCAACTATTACTGTATAATAGGTGCCTCCTAAACCTTGGATTATAATAAAATAAAATTTATATGACATTATTATCAAATTGAGAAATATGCATGAAAAACATTAAATATTTGAGATCCTAAATCAATCTAATGTTTATAAGGATATCCTATATGAGGCATTGTGTTAGACCTAAGTTCTAAGTGATATTGAGCCTAATTATTTTTTAGATATCATGCAAGATCTCAAGAACAATAACAAGCTCAACACATTTGATCCAAAAGATTTACCATCCAAATATATTATTGACCAAAATTATGTGTTATCACTTAAAAGTGAATATTTATAATAACATATGCCTATTCTCACTCTTGTTGATATAATGGAAACTCTCCAAGGTATGGGGCCTTGTATTGGATAGAATATGATGAAGGTTTGGTTCCTTTTGATTCATTTTCACACATTCACTTCATCTTCATATAATGATTCTTGCATCAGTAATTCATGCATAGGTCTTGGTAATCATCCACACTAGTTTGGAAGCAATGAACAATGGTTGAATTCACTTCCAAATTAGTTAGAAATCAGACTTAGACACTTGATATGACCTTTAATAATGTTTATTTTCTGCATATAGGTTAGATATTTATACATAAACATATCAAAAACAATCATTCACTAAGTTGCATATGTAAATATTAAGAACACACCTCATGAACAACTTTAAAATAGAAAAAAAATAGCTCTTATTACTTCAAAGGTGAGGTTGTACAAATTTTGGTAGAGTTTTAGTAGGCCAAAAGCATAATATTATAATAATCATTCAAACATAAATGTACATATATAAAATAAGAAGAGAGAGAGAGAGAGAGAGAGAGAGAGAGAGAGAGAGAGAGAGAGAGAGAGAGAGAGAGAGAGAGAGTCCAAATGAGTCCCTACTAGTCCTAATTCACTCCTGCTTTAATTGAACCTTCAACTAAAACTTCAAAATTTCACACACTTTACATATTTCAACAAAGTAATTTTGGAGTCTAAACATTAATTCAAATTTATATCCTTGTAAGATGGTGTATAAATTAGGGAGAGATAAGTTTGAAGTGTTTAGAAAAGTCAAAGGGTCTTTGCATGCATTGATAGTCTTCAATCTTGAATAAATATTCAGTTAACTCATTTTAAACTTGAAACTTGTATTGAAATACTTTTGATATCTAATTAAATCCCTTTTATCTTCCATTCATATTGAAGTTTGAATTTAGTTACCTTTATTTTTATCTTATATTTTGACTTGAGCTTCTTAACTTGCAACTTAGAGTTTAACCTTCTAAATTTAACCTAAAGTGGGGCATAGTAGGAGAGAGATTGCATGTTGAACTTATAAGGAGTATCTTTCATGAAAATAGGGACTCAAATATTAACTAATAATTAAACTCAACTTCTCCACTTTTGCATGTTTTGAACTCCACTTTTCTAGGGCTAACTGAAGACTCTTGTTGTTGACTTGACTTTCTCTAAACTTAGAGAAAAGGATATTTTGGAGTTTTATCTATCCTAAGGTATAATAAATAAATTAAAAATTTTAAACATTAAATTAAATCAAAACATACCTCCATGTCAAATTTCATGGTATTTTTTTAATAAAACTCAAAATATGCACTTTTTGGTGTTCCTAGCTGCATAATTTCATTTCTAAATGCATGTAAGTATAATTCTTATCATTTTATTGAGTTTAATGAGTCATAAACACCTAATTATTTTTATTTATGAATTTTAATAACCCATACATGCATTAAAACCATTTTATGTGCTCAACCAATCTCTTAAACCTCTCAAAAATTGTCTTTTCTAACGTCTCTCTTACTTGATTAAAATCCTAATACTTATACCTTTGATTTTATTAATTTTTTTCCTCAATAAAAATTTATTAAGGTTATTTATTCCCCATAATATCTCAAAAAAAAATATTTTAAAACAAATAACTTAAAAATTCAATTATATCTCTTAAAATTGAGTCATTGAGGTTTAACAAAGGTTTTAGAGCACCTATTTGAATTAATGATTGTTCATAAAGTTAATCCATTTTAACCTTAAAAAAATACATGTAATATTTAGTTCATAGGATAAAACAAATATTCATAATACAATTTTAACCAAATACTCTTGACCTTCATGTACCGCCCATTTCAAAATTACCTTAACTAGCTTCCAACTAGCAGCTAGTTAGAGGAATAAAAGAAACCTCTATCAAAATTTGGACCTGTGAGTTATTCCTGAGCATGGTTTTGGATTGATTAAGGCTGTATAATATTTTTTATATATTTTTCAATCTTTAATATATTAATTTATTCTTCTTTATAACTTTCACATAATCAACTTTGACCAATGGTGACAAAATTATCAACATTCTTGGTGAGTTTGCTAGGATGTTTGCCTAATAAACACTCAAGACCTGTAGCTATATACATTGGGATATGGAGTTATGAAAAAATCACAAAATATGAAACTAAAAATTCTCTTTCAATAAAATCTTAAATTTAAAATTCCCTCAAACAACTACACTTGTGCATAAACACTTATTGAATTGAAAACTAGAACAACTACCTACTGAAGAATGTGTAAGATAACACTTAGATAAAAGTTAAAAATAAAACTAATAACAATATGTGTATAAAATAAATTTAAGTAAAATTAAATCTAACACTACTAATCTAACCTATACTAACCTACTTTAATTATTAGAGACACTCCTATATAAAACCTTAACTGGTAGTGCAAAGTAGCAACCTTTATTCACCAAGCTTATGTGACTAGAAAACTTGATGTCAACCATGAGAGAATGGAATAGAGGAAAATATATGCTGATCATGACATATTTTTCTTCATCAAAATCATCCTTATACATTTATTCCACTTTTATTGAAATATGAGTAACTTGAAGTGCACACTTGGGATAATTTTGAACATGTTTAGGCTCTTATTTATCTTTTAAAATGAAAATGATAGGTAGTTGATTTTATTTGTTAGCCTCTAACTAGGATAAATATATTTTATGGCATGCTCTTTTAGTAGTATGTATCTCACCAATATTTTATTTATAACCAACATGTACCTCTTCACAAGCTGAGTGGTCAAACTAAACAAATTGAGATGGACCTTATGGCGTACTTGTAGGATTGGATTCAAGAAGAGATACATCTTATTTCTTATCTCCAAAGAGTGAACAAAAGTATGTGAAATGATTGATAGGTTGATAACATTCCTTAATAACATCAAACAAGTCATTATTAAGTGGAATTACCTCTTCAAATGTTAGAATTAGAGGATTATCTCTTTTTTACATATTATTATCCTTGCAAAAGCTGCCCTTTTTTGTAATTGCCAACCCATATTATCCTTGCACAAGAGTGAAGCCTTATCCAATTACCTGAAATAAGTCTTCAATCTTTCTTTCATTAGTTCTTACATCAACTAGGTCCTCTTGTGTCTCATCAAATTCCTCTTTATAACAAAGGAGACGTTCATTAGTTTAAAGGAAAAAAGAAGTTCAAAATAGAAATTTACCTTTTTTGAGGGTTATCAACTTCTAGTTTATTTGGGGAGATTACAACCCCCAATGCATATTTATCTTGATTGGATTGAATTAAAACTTCTATATGTTTGGACTTCTCCTCAATGGATATAACATGATCTTTTTATATGTCAAAGTAAATCTCGTTTAACCAACACAACTCTTGATCATCTTCTTTTTGACTAATTCTCCTCTTCACTTGCATGTTATTATTTTGCCTTCCATAAAAAGGTCCTAATTTAAAAATTTATATGGTGGGAGGGAAAGAGGTTCCATTTGGTGGCATAGGAATATAAGTCATTATTATCTTCTCTTGAACTTCAAGCACATGGTGAAGCTTTATTGCTTCAACAAAATGATTTTTTTGAGATAAAGGGGTAATAATATGATCATTAGTAATTTTAGAAAACATATTAGGAATATTTTTACCATGACTTACTTCTTGGGGCTCATCTATATCCCTTCTCTTAGATCTTGTAATGGATGCAATAAAGTTATTTAATTTTTTAGGCTCACCAATTTGATTTACTACCACATGATCATCAACTTGATAATTCACCAAGACTGCATTTGGTAATAGTTTTCCATGATTCACTTACCCTTATTTCCAAGCTTCTTTGTGTTGGCCTTCTAGAAAAAATGTTTCCTCTTATGTCATTTGAGGAATTTTCCTTTTTTTATGCTACTGAAGATTAATTTTGCACATCATTGGTATTATAAGGTTACAAACTTGAATCTTACATCATATTATTTTATACTAGAGCAAGGGCCTTGGTTGGGGAAGGAAAATTAGGATTAATTTAAATGTATGTTTTGTCTAGTGTAATGACTCCTTAATCTTGGTATGGAGGCCTATTATCTTAAAAGCTTTGGTAGAGAGGTCTTTGATATCTATATGGATGATATGTTAGATGATTAGGTTCTTGATATGGCTCATTAGCTTGATATTATTACTTCTTCAACTAAACTAACTCATTAACAAAAGATTATAACATACGTTTTAGTTCACCAATCTCACTAGATTGACTATGAGGAGCTTGAAATTTGTTAGGGTGTGGAGCTAAAAGCTTTAACTATTTGCAGACACAAAGAAGAGGATGCTGAAGAACTAGAAGCACCGACATCAGTAGCATGACCGACGTTGGTTAGATGCAGTGCAGAAGGAAACCGGCGATGGCAGGGAGTTGGCCGACGTCAACAGCACCAGGCAAGCAGGGACCAGCGTCGGTCGCCTGTGTGTTCCAAAACTTCTGTTGACGAATAGTCAGTTAAGTGAAGTGAGTGTTTGCATGTCAAATGACTAATTATAGTCACGAGCTGTGTGTCTAATTATTGTAACTAGAGTTCTATTTTTGTAAGCATGGGATCCTATTTAAAGACCCATAGGCATGTATTGTAATTATCAAGAAGGCAAGTAAAAGCATTGAAGCAAGCAAGGTCAAGGAGATCTATAGGTGTAAGGTCAAGGAGATCAGCTGAAGCATTCAAGGAGGGATAATAACTCAGGCTATAGAGTTGTTGTGTTGAGCAAGAGAGAGAGGGAAGAAAGTCTTGAGGTGTGGCAAGCCTTTGAGGTGGAGGAAGAAGTGGCATCTTCCTTATTGTATTTTCTTCTAGTAATATTTAATACAAGAGTGTGTATTGTCTCTCAAATTCTTTGTTGTCTCAAGTTTCTAGTTACTTTATCATTCTATTATGATTCCGTGTTTAATTGCTTATAAGAAAGTAATCAATAGTGCTTCCGTTGGATAAGGGGTCACCCAACAGTTGGTATCAGTGCATGCTTATTGTTCTAGGTTCCTGACAAGTGGTATCAGAGCTACGGTTTGCAGGAAGTAGGTTATTGTTTTTTATTACAGGTCATTCACAGGTTTTTTGATTGAGTGGGAGTTCAGCAATGGCAGAAGAAAGTAAGCTACAAATGGAGAAGTTTAACGGCAAGAATTATCAACATTAGAGGATGCAGATTGAGGATTATCTGTATCAAAAGGATTTGTACTTACCGTTGGGTGGGGTTGCATGCAAGCCCACGAATATGAAGGATGAAGAATGGAGTGTTCTTGATCGGAAGGCTCTCGGTTCCATAAGGTTGAGCCTTGCATCATCTATGATTTCCAGCTTATAACAATGTAAGACAACGGAAGAGTTGATAAAGTCCTTGGCAAATTTATACGAAAAGCCCTCAGCTTCTAACAAGGTATATCTTATGAAGCAGCGATTTACTTTGCAAATGTAGGAAGGTGGATCGGTACATACTCATCTCAGTGATTTCCATGGTTTGGTAAACCAATTAGCTTCAGTCAATATTTTTTTTGATGATGAGGTAAAGGCTCTCTTGATTTTATGCTCTTTGCCTGAAAGTTGGGACAGTTTGGTTATGGCAGTAAGTAATTTTGTATCTGCTTCTAAAATCTTAAAAGTTGATGATGTTGTGAGTGTGATCTTGAATGAGGAAATACGTAGGAGAAGCATAGGTGAATCATCAGGGAATGCTCTAAGTGTAGAAAGCAGGGGAAGGCAAAGGGAGAAGATTGAGCAAGGGAAATCAAGGTCAGGAAGGAGATCCAAGTCCAAAAGTGTTACCTAATGGTTTTGTGGAAAGAAAGGACATACAAAGAAGGAGTGTTGGTTGAGAGATAAAGAGAATCAACATGTAGGTATTGAAGAAGCAAAGGATGCAAATATTGTAATACAGGACGCTCTCATACTTTATTTGGATAGTCAGGTAGGATCATGGATTTTAGATTCTAGTTCATCTTTTCATGCATCCCCAAATAAAGATTTGTTCTATGAGTATGAACAGGGAGACTTTGGAGTGCTCTATTTAGGGGATGGTACACCTTGTTAGATAGTTGGCAAAGGGAAAGTGTAGCTGAGATTGCAGATTGACAACACATGGGTGTTGAAAGAGGTCATGCATGTTCCAATTTTGAAGCAGAGTCTAATTTTTGTAGGAAGGTTGGGTGATGAGGGATGCACAATAACCCTCACAGTGGATTCTTGGAGGGTTACCAAGGGAGAACTTGTTCTAGCAAGAGGTAAGAAAGTAGGTACTCTTTATCTATCTACTTGTATTACTGATTCTACTTCTGGTGTAGATTCGAAGATGTGGCCTAATAGGCTTGGTCACATGAATAGGAAGGGAATGGAAGTTCTTGATTCAAAAGGTATGTGTTCAGATTTGGAAAGCATAGATAGAGTTCATTGCAGAAAAAGGAAATTTGATGCTTTTGACAAGAACAAAGAAGCCTTGGTGTTTATGAAGGAGATGAAGGATAGAGATCAGTCACAGGGGCTGAATAAATTTGAGCAGGGTAGCATGGATAGAGGTTTGATCCAAGAAGAGCTCACGGATGAAAAATTCATCACTTGCAAAAAAACACAGGTACCGACGTCGGTGCTCCCATGACACTGACGTTAGCCAGACAGAAACCAACATCGGTCTTGTGCAGACTAGCAGGGTCGATAGGTCAGGGAGGAGAAGTCTGATGTTGGTCATAAGGATCGACGTCGGCAGAGGGGACACCGGCGTCAGCCAGGGAAATGACGTTGGCAGTTAGGGTCAGTGCAGGGAACTGACATTGGTCGGGAGCAGACTAGGAGATGGTTGAGATCGATCACTAGAACAGATGTTGGGTGGATCAATAAGTCTTAAACACCCATATGGAGGTCAAAAAAGGTATGTGAACCTCATATTCATTGTTCACCTTCTTTATATTGCTTACTGATAGTCATGAACTAGGAAGATAGAAGAAGCAATGCAGGTAGAATCTAGAAATAGTGGGAGCTTGGCATGGATGAGGAGTGTGAGTCCTTGGAGTAGAACCAAACATGTATTTGTTGGTAGAGTTGTCAGCTGGAAGAAAGCACTGGATAGAGGGATGGATTCTCATTTTAGAGAAGAGAGTGAATGGACACATGAGACAGAAGGCTAGGGCATATAGTCTTGATTAGGCTGCATAACAATGGAGGTTTGACCATTGTATTTTATTTTTACCAGGTTGGATAATATTAGCTACATTATCTTGTTACTGTATTGTGTTACTTGTTACAGGGTTTCATATACAGGGAGTATTCTGAGCTAAGGGTAGAGTTGGTTCAGAAGTATGTCATGGAGAATTTGGGAGCAGCAAAATTCTTGTGGCATAAGTGACAGGTTTTGCATCATAGGTCTTGTGGTGGTTGGTCTTCAAGAGTGACTTTGAAGAGGGATACAGAGCCAAAGGAACAAAATAGATGGTGTACAGGTATAGGTACAGTAGTAGCTATTTATCTCCAAGTGGGAGATTGTTAGGGTGTGGAGCTAAAATCTTCAACTATTTGTAGACACGAAGAAGAGGATGCTGAAGAACCAGAAGCATTGGCATCAGCAGCATGACCGACGTCGATTAGATGCAGTGTAGAAGGAAACCGGCGACGGTAAGGAGTCGGCCGATGTCGGCAGCACCAGGCAAGCAGGGACCGACGTCGGTTGCCTGTGTGTTCTAGAACTGTTGTTGACGAACAGTCAGTTAAGTGAAGTGAGTGTTTGCATGTCAAATGACTAATTATAGTCATGAGCTACGTGTCTAATTATTGTAACTAGAGTTATATTTTTGTAAGCATGGGATCCTATTTAAAGACCCATAGGCATGTATTGTAATTATCAAGAAGGCAAGTAAAAGCATTGAAGCAAGCAAGGTCAAGGAGATCTATAGGTGTAAGGTCAAGGAGATCAGCTGAAGCATTCAAGGAGGGATAATAACTCAGGCTATAGAGTTGTTGTGTTGAGCAAGAGAGAGAGGGAAGAAGGTCTTGAGGTGTGGCAAGCCTTTGAGGTGGAGGAAGAAGTGGCATCTTCCTTATTGTATTTTATTCTAGTAATATTTAATACAAGAGTGTGTATTGTCTCTCAAATTCTTTGATGTCTCAAGTTTCTAGTTACTTTATCATTCTGGTATAATTCCGTGTTTAATTGCTTATAAGAAAGTAATCAATTGTGCTTCCATTGGATAAGGGGTCACCTAACAATTGGTATCAGTGCATGCTTATTGTTCTAGGTTCCTGACAAAATTGACTTTTGAGGGCTAGAATTTGGGCTATTGATGGTTTTTGAGGAGGTATCATAGCTGTAATTATAGAAAAATTATCATTAGAGGCCTCGGTGTAAGTTTATCAGTTTGAATTAGACTATTTTTAGCACTAATGGTAACCTCATATGCATATGGGAGTGTCCTACCACCCATGCACTAAATAATAACTAGAATATTAGAATTTAAGGCTCTCAAAAAGGATAAGAAAGCATATTCAGGAGATGGCCTTACATGGGAGGTATTATGTTCCATGTTTTATAAAATATAATACTGAAATTAGTCATAAATTCATGTGGTTCTCTCTTGAAGGTGGTGAAATACTTAACAAGGGATAAATGGTATGATTTATCTTCAAATTGCCTATAGAATGGTTACCTAAATCATCCCAAGAGGTTATGGAGTTTGAGGAAAGGTTCTTATACCATTGCAAGGCCTTTCCCTTAAAGGATGTAATAAGTAAATGGATGGGAACATTATCTTAGGTAACAAGGAAAAATGAACACAAGTTACTGGACACATCTTTGGCATGCTCTATGTGTGTGATTTGATCTTCACCTATAAAATATGGTAGGATTTGACAGGAATCTAGAACAACAAACGTGCTCTGATGCCACTAGTTGGGATCTTGCTCCTCAGAAAAAGCACAGTATGATTACCAAGTATAAGCAATTGAATATGCGGAAATAACCAGAAACACAAGTAACTAGAATTCACCAATAGCACAGAATATGAGAGACAATACACTATCTTGTATTAACACTAACAGAAAAGAATACAACAAAGAGCCGCCACACTCTTTCACCTTACAGAGATTCACCACACCTCAAGTGTTCAGTAATTCTTCTCACACACACTCTCCTACACAAAAAAACGGTCCCAACAACCAACTCACACACAGAATTGGTGTTCACCTCACCAACCAGTCAGTAATAACCCTGCCGGTACATCAAGCACTCTATAGCACTTCAAGCTGATCTCTCATGAACCTGCAACCTGCAATTCAAAGACCAAACTTACATGTAGATCCCCAATGAGCTTGCAACAACCTACAACTCACAGATCTTACAACTAGAAGGAACTCTTCCTTTCTATCTCATGCCTTATACAATACATGCCAATGGGTCTATAAATAGATCCCTAACTCAAACAATAACTTAGACTCTTAATTTAGACAATAGTCCTCGCAGCACAAGACTCTAACTGGTCTCAACATGCAAACTCTTTGTTCACTTAACTAACTGTCCGTGAAACGAGCAGTTCTGGAACACACAGGCGACCGACGTCGGTCCCTGCTTGTCTGGTTCTGCCGACGTCGGCCGACTTCCTGCCGTCGCCGGTGGCCTTCTGCACTGGTCCCTGCCGACGTCGGTCCTGATGCCAACGCCGGTTACTGTAGAACTCAGCAACCATCTGTTCCTCAGTTTGCAAAGGTTGAAGCTTTTAGCTCCACAACCTAACAATCTCCCACTTGGAGATAAACAGCTGCAACCTGTACATGTACCTGTACACCGTCTAGTTTGTTACCTTGGCTATGTATCCATCTTCAAAATCACCCTTGAAGACCAACCACCACAAAATCTGTGGTGCAAAACCTATCATCCAAATTACCTGCCACATCCACATCTACAACCATGTAGAAATAAACCTGAACTTGCATAGCATGTGCACCTGCTACTAGTCCCTGTAAGAATCCACTGAACTGACCTCCAATGGTTCTCTCCCGGATTGGCTCCTAACTTGTGACAACTCCCACTGCTTGGGAAAACTCAGGTTTAGTACATACCATGCACTCAACCTCATTATGTGAATCAAGACACCTGTTCATAGAACTGTCCAACCATCGGCGTGCCAACCGGTTTCACACAATCATCTAGAAACAAAGTCAACACATGACCTTCCATGTCTCTAGAACACACTCTTGCCAAAGAATCTTGCTACTCCCAGATCCTCCATGACAAACACCTGAACTAGCTTTACCTTTAGTTCAGCAATACCTGTATATGTAACCCTGCAACAAGCACATCATACAGAAAATAGGATAGTGTAGCTAATACTATCCAACCTGGTAAAGAGAAACACAATGAACAAACCTCCATTGCCCTGTAGCTAATACAAGATCAAATACCCTGATCTTCCATCTCACGTATCTATTTCCGCTCTTCTTCATCCTTAACATCCATTCGTCTCTCAGTGTTTACTTCCAGCTGGCAACACTACTCAAAACACCTGTTTGGTTCTCCTCCAAGGAATCACATCCTCATTCATGCCTAGCTCCCACTGTTTCCTGGATCTACCTGTTCTGCTTCTTCAATAACTCCCTGGTCCTATGCCATAAGTGAGCAACAAGTAGTGTAAAGAAGGGAAATGACGAATTTAAGAACTTACTTACACCTTCAGTCCTCCATATGGGCGCTTGAGACTCCATGACAGGTTGCTGTCCACCCAAAATTCGTCTCAGTGACCGATGCCGGTCACATCTCAGTCTACAGCCGACCGATGTCGGTTCCCTGCGACTGCCTCTCGCCGACGTCGTTTTACCCTGGCCGACGCCGGTCTCTGTCTGCCCTGATTCACCGACGTCGGGCTGCACATAGCCGACATCGGTCCCTGTCTAGACACCGACGCCAGTTTTCCTGTCGACGTCGGTCTCTGTGTTTTTCTTGTGAGACCTGACTTTTTTTTTCCCGCGAGCTCCTTTTGGATCAAACCCTTGTCCAAAACACCCTTGCTCTGCTCAGAATTCCTCTGCACCTTGTGCTGAACTCTGTCCGTCACTTTCTCCTTGAAAACCAAGGCTTTCCTGTTCTTGTCACTAACATCGGATTCCTCAAGAAATCTCACCTTCTTCTTCTGCATACAGAAACCACGATCCATGCCTTCCAAATCCGAAAGCATATCCTTTGACTCAAGAACCAGCATCTCCTTCATATCTATGTGACCAAGCCTATCAAGCCACATCTCCGAATCTACAGCTGAAGTAGATAACCCAGAAGAAGAATCAGTAAAACAAGTAGATAGATAAAGCGTACCTACTTTCTTACCTCTAGCTATAACAAGTGTACCCTTGGTAACCTTCCAAGAGTCCGCTGTGAGAGTTACTGTGCAACCCACTTCACCCAAACTTCTAACAGAAATCAGATTCCGCTTCAGAACTGGGACGTGCATGACCTCCTTTAACACCCATGTGTTACCTGTCTGCAGTTTCAGCTTCACTTTGCCTTTGCCAACAATCTGACAAGACTTACCATCCCCTACACAAATTTCTCCAAAATCTCCCTGGACATACTCATGAAAAAATTCCCTATGTGGGGATGCATGAAAAGAGGCACCAGAATCTAATACCCAAGATTCTACTTTATCCAAAGAACATACCAGAGCATCCTGTGCAATGTAACCTGCAGCATCTGCTTCTTCTTCATGTTCTTCATGCTGATCTGTACCCGATCTGCAATCTCTCTTTAAGTGCCCTTGCTTTCCACATTTCCAGCAGGTTATTCTGCCATACCTGGACTTGGATCTCTTGCCCGTCTTCGACCTTGATCTCCCACGCTCTATCTTCTCTCTTGGCCTTCCTCTTCCTTCAACACTCAAAGCATCTCCAGATGATTCACCTGTGCTTTTCCTGCGTATCTCTTCGTTCAAGATTACACTCACAATATCATCCACTTTTAAGACTTTTGAAGGAGACACAGTATTAGAAACTGCCATTACCATACCTTCCCAACTTTCAGGTAATGAACACAAGATTAAGAGAGCTCTTATTTCATCATCAAATACAATATTGACTGAACTTAACTGGTTTACTAAACCATGGAAATCACTAAGATGGCTATGAACAGATCCACCTTCCAACATTTGCAAATTAAATAAACGCTTCATAAGAAATACCTTATTCGAAGCTGAGGGTTTTTCATATAAATTTGCCAAAGATTCCATCAACTCCACCGTTGTCTTACACTGTGATAAGCTGGAAATCACAGATGATGCAAGACTCAATCTAACAGATCCCAGAGCCTTCCGATCAAGAACCTCCCATTCTTCATCTTTCATATCCAAGGGTTTGCTAGCAACCCCACCCAACGGTAAGTACAAATCTTTCTGATACAGATAGTCCTCAATCTGCATCCTCCATAATTGGTAGTTCTTGCCATTGAACTTCTCCATTCGTAGTTGACTACTTTCTGTCATTGCTCAACTCCCACTCAAACAGAAACCCTGTGAGTAACCTGTAATCAAAACACACTACCCAGATCTACACCAATCTGTTAGTATCCCAACCAAAAGCTCTGATACCAATTGTTGGTATCAAGCTTAAGAACCTACAACCAAGGCTCTGATACCAGTTGACAGGAATCTAGAACAACAAACGTGCTCTGATGCCACTAGTTGGGATCTTGCTCCTCAGAAAAATCACAGTATGATTACCAAGTATAAGCAATTGAATATGCGGAAATAACCAGAAACACAAGTAACTAGAATTCACCAATAGCACAGAATATGAGAGACAATACACTATCTTGTATTAACACTAACAGAAAAGAATACAACAAAGAGCCGCCACACTCTTTCACCTTACAGAGATTCGCCACACCTCAAGTGTTCAGTAATTCTTCTCACACACACTCTCCTACACAAAAAAATGGTCCCAACAACCAACTCACACACAGAATTGGTGTTCACCTCACCAACCAGTCAGTAATAACCCTGCCGGTACATCAAGCACTCTATAGCACTTCAAGCTGATCTCTCATGAACCTGCAACCTGCAATTCAAAGACCAAACTTACATGTAGATCCCCAATGAGCTTGCAACAACCTGCAACTCACAGATCTTACAACTAGAAGGAACTCTTCCTTTCTATCTCATGCCTTATACAATACATGCCAATGGGTCTATAAATAGATCCCTAACTCAAACAATAACTTAGACTCTTAATTTAGACAATAGTCCTCGCAGCACAAGACTCTAACTGGTCTCAACATGCAAACTCTTTGTTCACTTAACTAACTGTCCGTGAAACGAGGAGTTCTGGAACACACAGGCGACCGACGTCGGTCCCTGCTTGTCTGGTTCTGCTGACGTCGGCCGACTTCCTGCCGTCGCCGGTGGCCTTCTGCACTGGTCCCTGCCGACGTCGGTCCTGATGCCGACGCCGATTACTGTAGAACTCAGCAACCATCTGTTCCTCAGTTTGCAAAGGTTGAAGCTTTTAGCTCCACAACCTAACAGGATTTTGAGGGTTGAGGCTGGGATATCATCATATTGAGCCAAATTAAGAGGGATTCCATCATTAAAAGGAACAAATACCTAATTATTTGGGACAACAATGTTGATTTTTTATGACTTTAGGCATGAAATTAAAACTACTTTATTCTACAAATGTCCTTTTTTTAGCTTCAATCTATGTCCCACTAGGCATGTCAAAAATTATTATCACTCAGAAGTACACCCTTGCAAGAAGATGTGCCTATTATCACTCTCATTTATTCAATAGAAACTCTCCAAGGTGTGGGACCTTGTACTAGAGATAATATCTATATGAAGGTTTCATTACCTTTGGTACGCTCACCTAATTCTATCTAAACTATCGAATTCTATGATTTCTTGATTAGGAAAAGGGTAAAAGGAGCAATACTAAAGCTGAAAATGAAAATGAAAACTAAAAATTTGGGGTGATGCACCAATGTTAATGTTAAGTATGTATATAATTAACACACTTTATAAGATATATAACTTTCACACTTCACTTCATCTTCATATAGTGATTCTTGCATCAGTAATTCATATACAAGTGTAGATAGACACTCACACTACCTTAGAAGGAATGAATAATGGTTGAATTCACTTCCATATTAGGTATAAATTAGACTTAGACACTTTATATGACCTGAAATAATATTCATTTTATGCATAAATATTATATATTCAAACATAAACATATAAAAAACAATCATTCACTAAGTTACATTAATGAATATTAACACACTTCATGAATAATTTGAAAATAGAGGAAAAATAGGCTCTTTATTCCTTCAAAGGTGAGGTAGTATAAATTTTAATATATTTTTAGTAATCTAAAAGTATAATTTGATATTAATCATCGAATAATTAATGTACATATATAATATAATAATAATAATAATAGAGAGAGAGAGAGAGGACAAGAAGCTCCAAATGAGTCCCTACTAGTCCTAGTTCACTCCTACTTCAACTGAACCTTCAACTTAAACTTCAAACTTTCACACACTTTCCAAATTCAAAAAAATTAATTTTGGAGTCTAAAAATTAATTCAATTTGATCTCCTTGGAATATGGCATGCAAATTAGGGAGACAGAAGTTTGAAGTGTGTTTGAAGAGTTAAAGGGCCCTTACATGCATTGATAATCTTCAATCTTAAACAAATATTCAATTAAATCCTATTAAACTTGTATTTAAATTATTTTGATATATAGTTAATTCCTTTTGATCTTGCATGCATCTTTAAGTTTGACTTCAGTTACCTTTATTTTTATCTTGGAGTTTTACTTGAGTTTCTTGACTTGCAATTTGGAGTTTGACTTCACCTATTTTGATTTTATAAATTTAGCCCAAAGGGGGGTGTAGTAGCAGAGATATTTTATGTTGACCTTATAAGGAGTATCTTTCATGAAAATAGGATCTCAAATCTTAAACAATACTTTAAAACAACTCCACTTTTGCATATTTTGAGCTCCACTTTTCTAGGGCTAATTGTAGACTCTTATTATTGACTTGAACTTTTCTAAATTTATCCAAAAGGGTATTTTATAATTTTATTTATCCTTAGGTATATCATAGACATGAAATTAATTTTAAACCTTCAAGAAAATCAAAACATACCTCTATGTCAAATGTCACAATATTTCTTTCAATAAAACTCAAAATATGGATTTTTTGGTGTTTCCTAGCTTGCACAATTTCATTTCTAAAATGCCTATAGGTCTTAGTTTTGTCATTTTATTAAGTTTTATGAGGCTTAAATACCTAATTATTTTTAAATTGTGGCATTTAATAATCCATATAAATATTAAAACCATTGTATGTACTCAACCAATCTCTTAAAACTCTCAAAATTTGCCTTTTGTTACTCTCTCTCTCTCTCTCTCTCTCTCTCTCTCTCTCTCTCTCTCTCTCTCTCTCTCTCTCTCTCTCTCTCTCTCTCTCTCTCTCTCTCTCTCTCTCTCTCTCTCTCTCTCATGTGGTTCACGTTATTGTTTTAGTTTTATCAGTATATCCCATGCTTAACATACTCAAGACATTCAAGAGGATATACCTTCAATTTACATATACATTGGTTTAGATTATATGGATTCACAATGACTTCAATATAGATTCAAACTTAAATACCAAATTTAGGGGCATGTACATTACTACATGTCTCACACGTACAACTTCATATAACATGACATAGTTACAAGACCAAAAAGCAAATTATAGACATAGTGTAGAGCACAGTGTTTTGATCCCCAATTTTGCACATGGGGCATGGCATGATAACTCATATCATAGGTGGTTATACATATTACTATATTATACAGAGGCATCACTCACATACTAGATTTGGGGGTATGGCACAAATGTTCATATTCTTCATCATCTAGGATTATACAAATTAGAATAGTAAGACATGTCATTCTCTTCTTGAACATTTACTAGAGTTTCATATTACACCCAGTTGTACCCAAGTTGTCACCAGGTTGGACCACATAGCCATCTATAGTGGTTGGTCCATTATATTACCCAGGCCCAAACTACATGATTTTGTGTAGGATAGAGGATATACATTGGTTTTGGGCCTCTGAGCATTTCTCAATTCTAGTTCAGAAATTCAAAGTGGAGGCATGATATATTTTGCTCTTCATAGTATATAGATTCATACACACATTCCAAATTACATAATTTTATGTGAGATAGAGGGCATACATTAGTTTTGGGCTTCTAAGCATTTCTCATTCTAGTTAGATTCAACACAATGGGCATGCATTGCCCTCCTTTTCCATGATACATAGATTCCACATTTATATTTAGTATAGGTGGTATCTATTTCAAGGATTCCTTCTTTCTCTATGCACTATTCATCTCTCCATCCACTTCCCTGGACAGGAAGTGAGTTGGACCCTTTTATAGCACATTTATTTCTATGCAGATAGGTTCAGGGATGCATTTTATTTTCTTCCTTTTACTCTAGTGCTTCATTTCATTGCATCACTAGATTAAAAATGAGGAAAATATATACACCCTAAATTGGTCAAGCAACCACACATATCTTGTCTTTTCACAAGAGACTCTAATTGGATAATATGAGTTTTATTCACATTTAGCCATGTCTTTCATTTTACTCATCTTGGTCTTGTTTCATGCTTGTGTCACATTTTTTCCTATTTTCAGTCATCATGAGCCTTTCAAACAATCATTATACCTTAGCCAAGTCATATTTCCCATGCTTATTCCATTCCCCTAGGTCCTAAACATGTAGGATAGGAGCACTAGGATTGGACTACAACATTGGACCCTAGGGTGTCCATTTCCAATGCTCTTATCTAATGTGATTTTGAACTCCAATGGTTAGTTTTCCTCTCTTAATGAGTCCCAACCCCTTTCTTAGCTTCGTCCTTAAGTTTTCCAATGTCAAAAAAATGCAAATAAAGTTCTCAAATTCAAAATATATAGTATCCTATATAAAGGACTTCATAAGGAATTTTATATTTATCACTTACTACTTTGGCATAGTACATAATAAAAATCAGTCAATAATATAGCTCAAAATTCTACATCATACATAGACCTATATGTTTGATCAATGAAGGGCCTAGGCAAAAGTTACATTCTTGTATCTACCATGCACATTGATTATGCACATTCCCTAAGGGAGAACTACATTTGATCTGAGACCCTAACATTGAGGGTTAATGTAGATAGTAATCAGGATAATAGGGGTTCTAGATTGTGTGATCATACTTCCCCTAGCCCAATTTTTTAGCCTTATGCTTTTGATGTATTTGTTGTTTCATGTGTGTATATAGACCAAGGGTTTTTAGATTGAAATTAACCTATAGCAAGCTTTGTCAACATTTAACCCTCAAAATTTAATATACAAGCTCATAGAGAGATAGTGGACAAAACTCAAAAAACTTAGGTCTTTGGGATAATAGCAGTAGAAAAGGACTACAGTGTCGAACTCTAGGGTGTCCTATTTCAGTGCTTCTATCCTTTCATAGAAAAAAATCTAGATCTAGTTTCCTGACATCTTCACAATCTTGTGCAGCATATTTCAACCCTTGAATCATTCATTTCAGCCTATTTTTCTAAATACATTTATTTCTTTCTATATGTATATAATTTGATTAAATTGATAAAACCTATATTTTTACTATATTTGATTGGATTTTTCCCCTTACTCCAAACCCTTTTATTATTCATAAACTAGATCTTAGTTTCTCAAAAATAATAAAACAATAAACATGAGATAATTTGAACTAATTCAAATTACAAAAAAGGTGATAAAGTGAAAAGGGATCCAATGACAATTAAGTATGATTCATTATCATAAGAATGTAAGTGCAGGGAAACATATTAACATAGTTGTGCAAGTTTTATCTACAAAATAAATAAAAATTGAAGCTGAGAATATAGGATCGCAAACTTGGAACCATTTCTTAAAATTCTAGAAAAGATTCACTTGGTTTAGTAAAGGTATTTTGAAATAAAATGGTGATTTTATGAGGAGAGTCTGATCCTATCCATAGTCTTACACTACAACTCATAAAATAAAAACCCAAGTGGGTGTCAAAAAGGTAAAAATGATATTTTTGAGGAGGTTATAGTCCTATTCATGGTCTTACACTAACTTGTAAAAGAAAAACCCAAGTGGGTGAATAAAGCATTGGAAAAATAGTAAACATGGTATTTATGAGGAAAGCCTGGTCCTATCCATGGTCTTACACTGAAACTCACAAAATATAAACCCAAGTGGGTGTAAAAAAATTAGAAGATAACATACTTGATATGAAAAATCAAGATATGAAAGAAAAATGAATTCAAGAGGAAAACTGGGTCCTATCCAAGGTATTATAATGCAACTCATGAGAGAAAAAAACCAAGGGACCAAGGAAAAGAACTAAGGTTTTTATAAAAAGAGACTATAGTAGAGGGGGATATATGTGTATAAATAAAATAAGAAGTGTTATTAGGATAGTATATTGAAGATGATAAGGTAAATATTTCTTCAAACATATGTATTAGTGGGTTCTTTAAAAACATAGTCTTCATTAATTTGGAGGTGATATGTGCTAGGACCAGGAATGACTTTCACTAAATAAGGTCCCCACCATTTTTGGGTGTATTTGCCTTCTCTATCATAGGTATAGTCTAACATAAGGACTAGATCACACATATTAAAGGTGCAAACTTTAACCTTTTAATTATGTAATTTGGTGATGTGAGCCTTATATTGGAAGTTATGTTGAAGAGTAGCTAGGTAGTGTTCATCAAGAAGATTGAGAGCATGAAGGAGAGATTCACATAATTCTTCATCAAGAATGATATTTTGAAGAGATATACATAAGGAGTTAAGTTCAACTTCTAATGGTAAGATAGACTTAGAACCATAGACTAGAGAGAATGGTGTTGCCCCAGTGGCAGTACATATGCTAGTATAGTAGACCCAAAGTACAGGATATAAATGAATATAAAAATTAGTGTGGGTTTCTTGGATGGTCTTTTGTATAATTTTTTTGAGAAATTTATTAGTGGCCTTAGCTTTGTCATTGCATTGTGTATCCTAAGGTGTGAAAAATTTATGAGATATTTTAAATTTAACACAACTTTTTCATGGTCTTATTTTTGAAATTGCTACCATTATCAAAAATGATAGTATGGGGAAATCCAAAGTGAAAAATGACTTTGTTAAGGATAAATTTATAAATAGTGGTTCCCATGACATTGATAAGAGGCATAGGTTCTACCCATTTGGTAAATTATTCAATAGCAATTTTGATAAAAACATGACCATCTTGTGATCAAGGTGATTTGCCAATGAGATCTAATCCCCACATGGAAAATGGCCAAGGAGATTCCCTAGTTTGGAGATCAACTAGTGGTGAATGGATTAAATCATCATGAAGATGTCAAGGACTACACTTTATATAAAATTGATAGCATCCTTCTTTAAATTAAGTCAAACATCTCCCATACACAAGCATTGGAGTGTTGTAACATGTTTACTATAGTGACCATCACAAATGACCCTATGTGCTTGTTCAAGGAGTGGAGGGACCTCTTCTTATATTACATATAAGATCAAGGTAACTTTTGCATTATGATAATAAAGGGTGTTGTATCATAATACATACGTAAAATCTTGTTTACGTATTGTAGTATTTTTATGATAATATGCATCTAGAGGATAGATTTGGTGTTCAAGGAATTGGATGATGTTTTTGTACCCTGGGCTTTATCGATAGTGATATCCTCAATGTGATAGATGAGTGAATCTTATGTTTGGATAGAAGATAGTGACTTTATTAGCTGATTAATAAATTGGGAATCATTAAGTGCTTAATGAGGATGAAATAGGGATGTTGAAGAAGTAAGAGAATTAGCGATAGAGATCAGATCTCTTAGAATTGGCTCAATGATAAAAGAGGCAAACTATTTGGAAAGTGTTGTTTCCATTTTATGATAAGAAATAATATTTTCACTTTTACATTAGTAATCACCATTAACCTAGTGGTAGATAAGTTGGGAGTCACATAAAGTGTGTAGATATGGGATATCTAAGTCAAGTGTTGATTTCATACCAAAGATGAGAGCTTCATATTCCGCAATGTTGTTAGTGAGATCAAAGGTTAGCTAAAATGCTATAGGAGTGATTTTACCATGAGGGTTAATAAAAATACAACTTGTCCCAGCTCCTTGGAGACATTTTGCACCATCAAAGTGGAGGGTCCAAGTGTCTACATGCAAATCAATGGTGACTTAAGGAAGCTCTTTGATAACTACTTTAGATTTAGTATTATCGGAAATGATATTGGTATCTTATTGATTATTTGCCTCTAAATCAGTAGTAAAATTATGGAAATAATTTTTAAGGGAGATAGCCTAATTAACACCTTCAATATAAATAATATTATCATTAGGGAGATTATCTTGAAGGTGATTTATAGCAGGTATGGGTGTCAATGTAATTTTTTCGGTAATGACTTTCCCTTTGACATTTTTTTGTGTTATGATGTGAAGGTTAAATTCCATTAATAGAACCATCCATTTACCAATTATATCTCTAGGTATAAATGCCTTGGAGAATAAATGATGAAGTGGATTAGAATGGATAATGACATAGGTGGTTTGATAAAAACATATAGTGATGGAGCTTTTTAGCTGTGAAGTAGATAGTGAGGCAATCACATTCTACTTTAATATAACATTTTCTATAATCAATGAGACCTCGACTAATCTAGTAAATAAAATATTATATTTTGGTATCATCTTTTTAGGAAAGTATTTTCCCAAAAAGGTGTACAAAATCAAAAGATGATCATTGGAAGGTAGATGAAGGGTGGTCAGATACAGCAATTATTATTTCATGTTGTTGAATGCTTTTTAATAGGGACCAGTCCAATCTATATCATTACCTTTTTTAATAATGGAATTAAAAAAGTATATGAAATAATCAATTTTTTGGGATGAATCATCAAATTTTCCCAAGCTTACCAAGGTAAGAAATAATGTTCAGAATGCAGTAAGGAATGGGAATGTTGACTATAGCATTTATTTTAGTGGGATAAACATCAATACCATGAAGAGAGACTAAGAACCCTATCAGTTTAGCAAATGTAATGCCAAAGACATACTTTTAGGGGTTGATTCTAACTTTTTACTTAATTAATTGATCAAATATTATAGCTAAATTAGAGAGATGTGTTGTGCAACATTTCAATCTGGCAATGAGCTTATCCACATAGGTTTCCAAAATTTTGTGTATAATATCATGAAAAATGTGAGTCATGGTGCATTGATAAGTGTCTCTAACATTTTTAAGGTTGAAAGGCATTTTGACATAATTATAAGTTTCCCATTATGTAGTGAATGTTATTTTGTTTTGGTCTTGGAGGTCTATGTGAATTTTATTATAGCTCAAAAAATCATCCATGAGTGAAAACAATTTGTATCTAGTAGTGGAAAATATGATGGAATCTATTGAAGGTAATGAAAAATTATCTTTGGGACATGCAAGGTTAGGATTGTGTAATTCAATACATATACGAATAACCATGGTGACATTTTTATGAATAGGGACAATGTTTAACACCCATTCAGAGTATTCAATAGGTTTAATAAACTTGGTGTCTAATAATTTTATAATTTCTTTATGACATAAGGTGGAAACTTTGGGTAAAAATTTCCTTTGTTTTTGTAGGACATGTCTGGCATCTAGGTATGTTATTATGTTGTGCACAATGATATTAGGGTCAATACCTAACATGTCCTCATATGAACAAGTGAAATTTTCACAATATTTATCAAAGAATAGGCTAAAGTTATTATTCTCGATCGGCATGAGTTCTCTAGATAATGTTATGGGTCAAGGACATGAAGGTGTGCCATATTGTATTCTATTAGTTTTTTTAATGATCATAGAATTTTCATCTTGAAAATGATATGGATCATTAGGAAGAGAAAAAATGGGATTGGTTTTGGGGTCTATGCTAGCAATGAAGTTATTAAAATGAGGAGATTTTCATTTAAAATTCCCGAGTTTATGATGTTTCCATGGAAATTGAGGTTTTGTAGTATGGAGTAACTCATGTATGGATTCATCTCTAGGTATTGTGGGTAAGGGTCCATAATATTCCATGTCTACTTCAAGATCAATGATTTTATTACCATGGAGATCATATTTAAAATGTATCTAACATACATCTATTACCTTGGCATCAAGGGTAATCTCGAATGTAGGTGTAATTATGGATGAAGGTTGATTGGATTTGATTGGATTAATAATAGGTATGTATTTAGAATAATTGGTAGGGAGGGGATTTGGTAGAGTGATTGGTGGTATAGAAGGTATAACAAGTTTCAAAAGTTTTGAATTTGTGAGAGGTAATATTTGTTCAACAACCCAAGGGGTATCAAAGAGTGGAGAATTAACTGGAAGTACATGACCTTTAGGTTCTAATTCACTATCCATGGAAATAACATGAACATATTGGTTGAAATCATGTATTTTAGCTAAGGTTTACTGATAGTGTTGAACATCCAAGTCTCATGAATGAGTTTGGGATATGATGTAGTTATCATCATATGTGTGAGAGATAGTACATTCTTTTGTCTCCAGAGGAGCATCAAAATAAGATACAACTAGAACACTAAATTTATGAGGTGACATGGTTAAAGTATCTTAAAATAAAGTGGCCACTTTATATTCATTACAGTTTAAATCGTCTTCTATGTAATATGCTTCATGTGCATTATATGAAGGAGGGAGGTCAACAATCTCATCAATTAGATGGATGGTGTGATTTTAGGGTAATAAAAAAGGAAGGAGCCACTCCAAAATGTAGAGGTAACTTGGTAGTATTTCAAATGTTTTGTAAATCATTTAGCTCATCATTGTCAGAATCCATAAGAGTGACCTATAAGTCTAGATTCATATTGATGAATTCATATAGAGGTGCACTTTTAATTCATGGAATAGTTGGAATATGATACTAATATTTAGGGTTGGGAATCTGAATACTCTATAGATTAGGATCGACCTCATGCTTATAACATTTATCATTATGAATAAATTTGATACATTAGCTACCAAAATAGGCAATATCCCTCTTGTAATGTGTCCATGGGTGACCTAAGAGTATATTATAGGATAATGGTAAGTTGAGAACCATGAGTTTGGTACGTATAGTTTTGGGTCCAATAGTGAGAAGGAGACAAATACAACCAAGTGATTTTTGAGTGGTCATGTAAAATCCATGACATTTTAGACAAGTTTTCTTGAGATGATCTTTGTTATACCCAAGTTGTTGAAATAGCCAAAGATATGTCATGTTAATTATTGACCCTTCATCTACTAAGACTTTTTGAATAAGGGTGGTATTAATGGAGATTTTAATGAAGATAGTTGGGTCATCAGATCAAAAGAGAATTTCTTCATTCGTCATGTCTATTCAAGGAAATTTGTGGAAGGTTTATAATAAGGACAAATGGTTTAAATATTAATAACTTCTATCGATGAAGGTGCATGAGGAGGTTGATCCACTTCTAGGGAAGATGGTTCTTTAATTTCTTGTAGTTTTTGTAGTAAGAAATTGTGATGGTAGGGAGAGGTGATAACTAACTCCATGAGAGGTATTTTACTAGGCATAGAGTTAATTTCCTCTATGAAATTATAATGAGTCTTTAAAGATGAAGAACCAACATGAGGCTTGGAAGGTAAAATAGTTTTCATATGAAGAGAGGTAGTTTGAGGTTTAAAATGGGGAAGTGTTTCCTCATTAGTTTCTAAAGGTATGTTAGTGGTATTGATATATGTGATAAGTTTCTCTTAGATTTATGGTGTCTTTGGCATTGTGATGGGATCTTTATGGGTAGGTTTACTTTGATAATTAACTTTAACCACATTAACGTATTGAGAATTGGTATAATATTGATCATAGTCAACATCAATTGGAAAAATATTCTTGTTTGAATGTTGAGGGTTGGAGGTAGAAAAAAAATTGGGTTGTTAGAGGAAGAAGGATTGAAAGATTTTTTTTAGAAGCATTAACATAATCATGATGAACTATTTTGATCATAAAATCATGATTGAATGTAGCTCCTAGCATTAAAAAAATGGAAAATTTTGTAATCCCATGACATGTTTCATGGGAATGACCAATATCGGCATGAAACCAAAAAAAAAAAATTAGGTTCATACCATGTGGGTGGATTATTATCATAAGTGAATGGTTAGAAGGAACTAAAGTTTGTTTCATTTGTTAAACAGTTAGCGGTGCATGGGAAGCTTGGGGATTATCCATTTTAGCTACTCCTAGTTTTGTTGGAGGATGATTTCTAGTGATTGCATTGGTGGAATGTTAGAAAGACCCCTTGATGGTTTTAGTGTTGAGTTTGAATTGTTTCATTTGAAATTGTTGTCTCTTAGCTTGATCGATAGATTATTTTAAAGTTTGGGCAACAAGAGTTTGAACCTTACATTAGAGGGAAGGTGTTAAGGTAGTGATGAAGATTTTGAATAAGTTATCATCAATCATGTTGTGATCAACTTTGTGAGCCAAAGATTTCTAACACTTGATAAAATCATGAGATAATTTAGAAGAGTATTTTTTAGCATTAATTAAATAGCTAAGACAATTTTTAAAAACATCATTGTGTTGAAATTCCTTAACTAAAGAAATGACTAAATCCTCAAGTTGCCATATAGAATGTTGGGGAAGTTGGTTATACCATTATAATTCATCACCTCTGAATGTTTTAACTAAAATTTTGGTAGTGGTGAAATGTATTTTTTTGAATCCACTCTTTATAAATATTACCAAATGCTTTGAGAAAAGATGCACATTCTTTAGTCACATCATATTTAATAGTTGGAGATATATTACCAATGTCAATTGATATAATGAAGGGGGGTAAAGGTTCATTTTGAATGTGTTGAAGCATCTTGTTTTGTATAATAATTTTGGAAATGATATTTTTCACATCATATTTAATAGGTGGAGGGATGAAATTTTGGTTATTTTAGGGAAGAAGAATAGGAGGCTGATTGGCCATGTTTATCAAATGATGTTGTAGTTGCATAATTTGAGAGGTATTATATGTTTGCATAATTATCATTTATTATATTATTTTTGCAATAATTTGAGTGGTATCAACTGGTAGATTGGTTTTGGGAGGAGGAATATTAGGATTGGTAAGAGGAACATTCCCCAAATTGGTATTAGGGTGAAGTTTGTTAGGTGGCAGATTAATAGGAGGCAGGTTGTTGGTATTGAGAAGGTTTCTTGTGGGGTTGTTTTTTAGGTTTGTATCAATTGCCTCCATAGAATAATAAGGTGCCTTAAAGAGATAATTATCTTGATAAGTATAGAATGGATCTAATCCATCAAACTCATCATTGGGATTAATTTGGACCATATTGCAGTCCAAAGATGAGGGGTGAAAAAAAGTCCTTCAAGAGTGAAGATCCTCTTGGGTAGTGAAGGTAGGAAGAAAAGAATGTCTAATATATCATATAAATGGATTTAGGTTGTCCAAAAATATTTTGATAAGGTATTTCATGATGCTTGAAGGTATAATCTAATATCAAAAATCAAAGAGGAAAAATAAGAACAAATTTAGCCAAATATAGAACAGTATCAGCCAAGAGGTATAGAGTTGAGAGGGTCAATAGAATTTGTATCAAAAACTAATAGAATAGGATGCAACAGACATAGTTAAACTGATCAACTATGTTTTGTAGATGATAAAACTGAGACAATCTAAAAGACACATAGTTAAATAGGTTGACTTTGTACTGAAGATAAATAGAATAGCCAACCTATAAGAGATTAAGTCAATAGAGTTGACCATGTTCTAAAGACATGGAAAAAATTTTCAATATAAGAACTAAGAAAATTAATTTGAAGCACACAAGAAATTAGATCAACATGTTTGATATAAGTATAACACACATGACAAATATTGTATCAATGCTAGCTAATACAAGTATTATAATACAAAATATAATTTGCAAAGAACAAGTAGTAAAATTAGAATTTAAATGCTAATCTAAGTTGTCATTCCTAAATTTTGTTAAGTTATAATAAATTTTGAAATTAGTGATAAGTAGTTGGTTTTAAGAAAGAACTAGAAAATTAATCTATAGGTAGTTTTTGGTAGTTTAGGTTAAAATTGATCTATATTGGTGATGGTATTGTCTTGGTATTGAAGCCTACCCCCTCACTTCACGATACCATAGTGATAAGGGTGTTGACTACTTTGCCAATACATACTATCAACCACGTACTTATACTTGGCTAGAAAAACCAAGTCAACTTCCCTCTTGGTGATGAAATCCAAGTAGGTAGACCTTGGGAAGAAAAATGTTTAATGTTTTTTAGTGTTAAGTGATTTACAAGTATGTACAAAAGAGAAAAATAATGTGACTAAATTGATAAATTAAAAAACCTCCTATTTAGTATATGTTTATTGCTCTAAGAAAGCAAGCAACAAAAATGAAAAGTGAATTAATTACTAGTGAGATAGGTTAATTAGTTTGTTTGTGAAGACTACATAGTATGTATAGGTGACATTGTATGAAAACATTATAGAATAGAGTTAATAGGGTCATTGTTTTTTATGGAAGTAAGATCCAGAATGACACAGTTGAATAGGTCAATTGAGTCTTATAGAGAGAAAGTAAGCTACAAAATTATGTCAAGCTAAACAACCTAGTTCATTGTAGGGTTACAATTTTATAGATTGAAAATTATGAAAATTAAAACTATAAATGAAAAATATAAATGCCTAAGAAGGTAAGAATGAACCTTGATAATTTTGAAGATACTTGATTTGTTAATTTTATGTTGTGTTGCTCAAATGCTAATTTTTATATTGTGCTAACAGAGTTGATTGGTTTGATGAAGTTTGCAAAAATTATATTCTAAAAATAAGTTGTAAATAGAGTCAACTAGGTATATGAAGTTCGCAAACCTATGGTTAAAAAAGAGAACTATGTTGAGCTAATCGATCTAGTTACGTTTTGTTGGAGAAGACCTACATAGATAAAATAGATTCGATTTGAAGTGACTATGTGTTAAACATGTGCACATAATATTAGATTGTATTGATAGGTTCAATATAGTATTATAAAAATAAAAATATATAAGATGATAATAAATGAATTCATGAAATAAAACCTATAATGGTTAGATTCACGTCAGGTTTACTAGAACATATACAAGAGAAAATGAAACTGATTTATAAATCAATCATAGCTCAGAGAATATAAATCACACTTACCCTTCTATTTATTGGTACATTTAGACAATTGAGGTCATGACCAAGATAGATCTTCTAGACTTAATCAAGGGGCCCCTTACCACAATAATATCACTATATAGGGTTCTAAAGCCTCTATTCAAGAAACACCATGCAATAACCTTAGCTAGGTCCTATGTTTTCTATATTTCACAAAGTAAATAACAAATTAAATTAAAATCTAACCTAGTGCTCACCAAAGCTTGTGGCACAAATTGGGGGTAATAAACATAAAATTTAACATGAATAGGATAATTATAATTAAGCTAGTATATATATAATCCTAATGCATGGAGAGAGAAATACATTCAAGAACCATTACTTATGCTACATCTATCTATTATAGTAGAGGAGTAAGATTTATAGATACTTACTTTAAAGATGAACACGTTGACACTCAATATCTCCCTTGGCCAAAGGTGATTTACAAGAGGTTGTTGTGGTTTTTAAGGCTCATTAAGATAGGCCAAAGCATCCAAGAATTTTCTAAAAGACAATATTCTTCTCTATTTATGTAAACCCTAAGTAATGACTCCTCAAGTAGAATGGTGGAAGAGCAGATTATATAGAAACACAAATGTATGATTAATCTCTCTCTCTCTCTCTCTCTCTCTCTCTCTCTCTCTCTCTCTCTCTCTCTCTCTCTCTCTCTAAAATGAAAAAAAGATGTGTATATATAGTTGAATCTAACCCTAAACTCTTTCAAAAGTTTAGCTGATAGAGTTGACCAATCAACCCTATATCATTAATTAATAAAATCAAGTTAGGTCTTGGTCTAGGTCATCCAAAGTAGACGTAAACCTATAACATGCTAATATATTTTAATTATAGGGTCATCCTAGGCTAACATTGTTTAGTAAATGTTAGAGAGGGTTTTTGGATTAGGTAGGGGCTATTTGAGGCAGTGAATTGCTTGAAAGAGTGTGTAAGGGAAGTGTTAAAGCTTATGAAAGTGTATAGGATAAGTTTGTGTTGGTTGTAAGTGGTGGTATATGAGACAATAATCTTGAAAAACATCAATGGTTTGCCCACCAATTTCTCAATGCACTCTTTAAGGAATGCAATCAAACATATTGAGACTCGATGGGTTCCTGTAAGAGAGAAAACATCAGTAATTGATAAAGTTTGAAAATATTATGTGTATATAGCATCTACCAAGGAAATGATAATTTTTTTATAGTTATCTTAATTTATATTTATACTTTCCATTTATGGACCTCGAGCTTTGTGGTTATGAAAATTTCTAGATCAAATTAGAAAGCGCTAAATTTTATTAGCCTCATTCTTTGTGTAGTCATGTCAATCATGTAATTAGCTCACATGGTAGTGTAGGTTCACATGGATGGTTTCATGCTCAATATGGATTCCTCAAGCTCTATGTTGAAGTTTTTGGTTTTTGCTTATGCTCTCCATGTTTTTTATACTTCTTACTTATGTGTTGATCCTTTATTTAGTTCCTTGGAACTCTATGTGACCTACCTTACTCTCTATACCATATGTGTGCACCTACTGAGTGATTATATAGGTTTTTGTGCAATTATTTATATTCTCTATTCCTTGGTGCTCAATCTTTCCTTTACTTCATGTGCACGTGTGCAGTTTCCCTCAAGCTTCAAAACTTGCATGACACAAGACTACTATTTTGTCTAGGATGTTCCTGCATCACAAGGAAAATAAATAGTCAATATGTAGGAGTTCAAACATTCTATATTTAATGGTAATATTATCATAGACCAAAGTGAAGTAAAAATTAAATTTTAAGGATAATACAAATAAATGGAATGTAAACAAGCCCAGCACAAAGGGAAAACTGTCAATAAAATTAATCTGAACCAATGATTCATATACACCAAAACACATTAACACAATAGAAAATTATTAGTTTTTTACTAAATTTAGGTGTCAACACTTATATTGGGGCATGTCATCACCATGATTCAATCCCTATATATTATCCATGATGGGGCATACTATTGTTTATAACTTTATGCCTTCACTTTGGGACATGCTATCACCATGTTTCTATACTTATATCTTGTCCATATAATGGCTACCTCACATTTATTATACTTATATTGCTTACACCTTCCTATATAGAGGCAAATCATTATTTTTTCTAATTAGACACATATGATTCGAGTTACCTACTATAATAAAATTTCATGATGGTATCTTACTTATATGACTTAAATCTACATATATATAGTCCAAGGTCCCTTATTACACATTATTTAATAATGATATATATCTATTATTATACCAAATTTTATTATAAATATGCTTTAACATAATGCCATCTTATGATTTCATATTTTAAGTGTTGTACAAACAATCCTTTTATTTTGAGATATGTGATTTACATGATTATCCCATGCCTCAAAAGGGGCACATATGATCCACATACTCTAATTCAATCACATGATGGTACACATCACTATAAAGAGTTATAAGACATGTGCTCCTATATTTAGAGGCATTCACCATAGAGTTATATTACATTATTCTACTTGCTCTTATATTCAAATGTGCACAACAAAGAGTTATAAGACACACTTCACTTGGTCTCCTTAATAAGACACATTCATAGCTGATACAAATTCTACATAGATGGATTTGTAGTTCACACAATGTAGTGCATAAGTTATTCGTACTTTTTATTTTTACTTAATGATTTTATAAATTCCTTGATTATTGATTTATATAGGCATTGATCTACTTAGAAATGGTTTCCTTATGTTTTCAAGTACCCCATGTTTTCATGTTCCAAACACAAGACCAATGATGTTCATTCGAAGATCTTCATGGTTTTTTCACACTTTGGGAGTGAATACAAAGCTTCTTCTCTTAAATTCTCCACTCACACTACACATGAACTACAAGGGGTTTGATTCTAGCATGTAAGATATGTAGTTGAAACCATACATTGGGGATGCCTAACCCAATTACTTATTCCCGTTTCTTTTTCTCTAACATCTTGTGGCAAGCTAGGTCAAAGACACTGAAAGAGAAAATCAAGCAGTTTTATCCACCAATTTGGGGAAACATAGGTATAGGAAGGTACAGAATCTAGTGGTGCACAAGCACAAAAGAATTTTTAACCAAAAAATTAGTGCATGTCATGATTGGCACAACAAAATGGGTACAATGTTTAAACCAATTGGTTGATGATCTTACCCAAGGCATGATCAATGCAAACATTGATCTTGTCTTTACATAGTCATAGGCTCAAATTTGACATAAAGGTAAATACAAACTTGTCCAATCCAAGTTTACACTCATACATTAGAAAAAATTTAAGGTGTATTTGTTCTAATCATTTTCCTTTCATATTTTCTATTTCTTGTTTCAAATTATCGAACTAGGTAGTTTCACACATTTTTAGCCACTGTGACAGATTTTAAAGTACTATTTTACACTACTAAATAATAAATTTGCTTGGTGCATTAGTTTCACCTAATTGGTTTATGGTGTCACACAGTATCAAAAAAAGGGTTAATCATATTTGTGACACTGACATTATTACTTTCAGCCTAGGGTTTATACCCCTTCCCTTTATGGTTTGCTATTTTAGATTCATATCAATGTCTAATTTTAAGGTTTCACATAACCCCTCTTCATTACTTGTGCCTTGTTTCAAGACTCTCTCTTGTTTGAACCATGATGATTATGCGAATTTTAGCTTATTTTTCTTTAATACTTCATGCCTAGGCTTATGGTGCTTGTCTTACATCACAGGGGGGCTTAGATTCATATGCTATATTTACCTTTAAAAAGGCATGAGAAGTGATTGGTCGTGGCATAAGATCGTTTTCATTACTATAACAAAGCTTATTAATCAAGATAGAGATTTTCCAATTGATACTTAATACAATATAATAATCATATTTACTACATTCGCTTTTCCAAAATAATAAATTTATACTAAATGTTAAATTATATTTTGAAAATTATTTTAATTATTGTTTAATATATTTATAAATGACAATCAATTATACACTCATAATGTTCAAATTTTCATATATATATATATATATATATATATATATATATATAAATAATATCAAGCACCCCAATTTAATGTTTCAGTGAAGACTTACATTTATAAATTCATTGCCCTACATCAATTATATTTCCTCTCATCAAACCATAATTAAACCCTAATTCGGGGGAAGCGTCCAGGCGGGAAAGCGCGGGTTGCGTAGGGCCGCCCCGCCGGGTGAGTGTTTCTGGTGGAAAAATATGCAGGAATCCTCGTCCGGGTGCGAACAATATGGCTGGAATGTGGAGGCACAAAATCATGGGCCCGCGGCCCGTCTATGCAGGGAAGTGCGCCGCGGGTGTCGCCACTAGCCTGACGAATGAAAATGAACCCACGAAGAATTAATAATGGCGGGCCCTGTATTCAAACGCTTGCCATGCTAATGGCCGCCTCCTTCCCGTGGACCGCATCGCGTGCTCCACTCAATTGCCGTCATTGCACCGCCTCCCATACGAAGGAAACCCGACAGACCTGAGTTGGCGAATGGACGGACAGCCAGAGATTTATCCCATTGAAAGCGAAAAATCGACCGCACCCACGAATTTCTTTTTGTGTTCGATAATGCAGGCCGGCGGGCCGGCACCGCCTTACACAGGCGACCTTTCAGACAACGACCTTGTGCCTAACGGTGCTGGTAATTAGTTGTATGATGTTTGACACAACAATGAAAAATAAGCTTCTTGCCGGCCATTTGCTATAGATATTCATTGCCGAGATTGATTGCTCAAATAAAATGGATCTTCTCCAGATTTTCTGCGCAATGTTGTGAAAAGTAAGGAAGATCTGGAATGGCATATCCCATTCATATATAGTTTATATGAGAAAGGAAAGTCTTTTTAAAGGTTCAGAATGTCACATACTTCGTTTAGAATTTGTAAGATGGCCTATAATATACAACTCTCTTATCTCAATATATAAGGAGGAGGAAATTATTGTAGTCTTAATATGGAAGAGGCACCTAACTCTGCTCTAAATAGGAAGTATATATACTTTATCTTTTTCATGATTTGAACTTGCGATCTCTTTTTCAATATCACTTTTTTTTTTCTCCTAAACATTCTTAAATTTCAATTTAATAAAGTTTATGATGTTAATATCAACTTTTTTTTCAACTTGGTAACCTTTGTAACCAATTTTCAAGCTTCAATCCAACAAAGTTTATGATAGAAAACAATTTAAAGGTTGATTTTTTAAATATAGTTTAGAAGTCTTATTATTCCATATCATAAACATGTTTAATTATATGGTGACTCATTGCTTTCTTCTTTTTTGGGCCTTCCATATCATTTATCCCATCTACAACACTAGTGTCTAGAATGATCCTAATAATTATGCCACTATCATGGTTGGACACACCTTAGCCAAAATCTTTGCCACAACTCTAAACAATAATATCCCCAGATCCATAGAGACAAAGAGGCTAAGGGCCAAATGACACATGTTTTAAGACAAACTTTCATAACATTTATCACATCTTCACTTTGGCTTATATCATTAAGGAAGTTAATGCAAACAATGGTGGAGTATATTGTTGTTTTGTGGAATTCCGCAAGGCATTTGACATAGCTCTTTGAAACTTGTTATTTGACAATTTTAAGGCTTAGTGTCTCTGACCTTTGACAGTTTCACCTGTAATGACACTTCATGAGACTATTGTTCGTAAGGTACGAACAAGGGATGGTGAGAGAGAGGATGTCCAAAGTACCATAGATGTTAAACAAAGTTTCCCACTCTAACCTACACTTTTTTTACTCTACATTAACAAGCTAGAGGAATTAATTTCAGAGACATTAGGTGCCACATATGGTTTCTTACTCTTCAAAGTGTCTATTGTCATTCTCCTATGTGCAAATGCCATTTTTTTTTGTTTCACTTGAAGGGCCTCCAAATTCAATTTGATATCATAACCTCATTTGTGATACTCGTGAACTTCAACATAATTTGGGTTTAAAAAAAGTCATGGTTTATAATATTTTTTTAAAGATAGGCAAACTAGGTGATTCTTACAAATACAAAGGTGAGAGGGTTAAGGTAGTCTTTTCATATATATATTTGGGGATCATGTTCTCTAGACCATGTTTTAGATTGACTCTAGTTGTAGATTAAAGATTGAATATGGGATATGCAACTTTTACCACACCTTGAAATATAATGTTTTCAAATTTCAAGATATTTGAAACAATATCCATCTCTTTCACTCACTAGTCACACCCACCCTCATGTATGAATATAAGATCTAGGGACCATATCTTCAAACAACAAACTAAAACCAAATAGATAAAGTGTTTGTCATGATGTTATCCAAACATATTCATGGAAAGAGATCAAACCCTCATGCCATCACCCTTGCATAATTTGGCATATTTTCACTCATTGATTTATTGATCTTCTATGTGGTGATAATGATTCAAAAATTGATAAAACTAAGTAACTCTAAGGGTGGTAAACTAAGGTATTCATAACTAGTTTTCAAGTCCTCCATGGAGAAAGAAAACCATGCGATTGAATCATGTTAGTATGCAAGAGCCTATTTCTTCACATTATTTATCCACATATTAACATGCCACCCATGTATAAATTCTTAGTGGATGCTTCTAATCTCTATAATAGAGAGATAAACAGAGGCATTCATACTAATATTTATAGAGCTTACCTCTAATTCACTTAGCTTGAGCCTATAGAGCCATTATCTTAAAAACTTCAACATTACTTATATCTTTACTTTAGTGATGAGTTCATCCAACCCATAGGGTACACCAAACCATAGTTATCTACCATCTTAAGGGTCCCCCTTTCTCAACTTAGAGTTTTCTAACATTAGCTTTGCAATCATACATACCATTATATCCCTCAAGAGTACCATCTTATCTAATTCTGCACTTTAGAGCTTGAGATCAAGGACCATTTTTTCATATATTTTTTCACTATAAGAAAAGAAGATGGTTATGTTGTCTCTTCATAAATTTTATTGTCTCTCTTTAGACAATCGTGGCTTATGAATGCCAGAGATATTTAGCCCTCTTCTACTAGGAGATGTTCAACCTTTGTTATGGACTTCCTAAACATGATTCCCTTATAGGGGCTTGCACCAAGTTAATTATTTCCTACTTCCAACTCCTTCACACCATAAATAGGAAGAGGTCTCATAGCCAACTTTCAAGTTCAAAATCAATCACATAATTCTTTACCACTTTGACTATTATAATTGTTTCTCCAAAGTAACATGTCTCATCTCATTATGTGGGACCCACATCTTTTTTTATTTATCTCATTCACTCTATTATTGTATTAGATTAGTAATTTCCAAGTACTCTTTCCTCATTTATGAGGTTCAATTTTTTTTAATATATTCCTTGATGTATGCTTTTACACCCTTTTATTCTTTATATTATACTTTTTACACTTCCTAGATCATTATTTAATATAAAGAATAAAAGGGATGTAAAAGCACATATCAAGGAGAATGAATATGTGTGTGTGTGTGTGTGTGTGTGTGTGTGTGTGTGTGTGTGTGTGTGTGTGTGTGTGTGTGTGTGTGTGTGTGTGTGTGTGTGTGTGTGCAATACCATTTTTTAGTCTGTGTCATAAATATTTTATGATTCAGATTTGGTATTTGAAAATGCACATGGATTTTATTTTGTGTTAAATATAGATGTCAAACATCAAAGGTGAAATTTCATGAATATTTTTTTAATGATATATGGTTTATTTAATAGGATCCATATTCTTTAACTACGAATGGGGTTAAGTGTATTTCTCAATTTTATTATCTTCGTCATATGTATATCCAAGTTTTTATTTTATTTTTGTGCCACATTTTAGTTTGTCTCTAACTTTTTATTCTAGATTTAGTAAAAGGTTTGTTTTCCTCATCATTCTTGAGAAACAGTGTTTTTCGAGTGACAATATAATAGTGTGCATATTTTTAGCATTTAAAGATTATATAAACTTTATTTTATAAGTAAAAATAATTTAATTTATTTTCTTTAAATTTATAAATACACATGTTTTAGATTATATATACAAAAACATAATACATCTATATTTTTCAAAAAAAAAGTTTTAAGTATTTTTTGAGATTTATTCTTTATTTATTTTTTTAAAATTACGTCCACAGTGGAATACTATGATGCTTTGACCCTTCATATTTATTCTTAGGACATCCATTCATAGATTCACCTATTTCACTTACTTTTTACACTACTCTAATTTGGTGCAAAAATTTAGGGCCTTACCTTAGAAAAAAATCAAAGACTAATAGAAATAATGCTTAGCTCAATGTTATATAATCATCACCATACTAAAAAATTGATTCCTCAAAACACCCATTATTACTGATTTAAAGTATACATCACTTATTGTTGTTATCATTTTACAAGTAATGACTTTTTAGACAAAAAAAATGGTACAAGCCACATGGTTAGAATGTATTTTTAATGTTTTCATATACTTGACTCATTTGTGTATATTTGTCTTTTTGATACACTTTACCTTCACATTGGACCCTTCATAGCCATGTTTTATCTATATTTTCCCATGACCACCTTTAGATATGTTAATTATTTGCATTAGGATCCATCCAAACATCTTCAATTCATTCATGGCCCTTTTCCACCTTAACCATTTCCAGCACTACCAAAAGTGATTTAACCACTTTTGACGCTACCAAAAATAGTCAATTTGCCTTTGTAGATCCTTTGTGTCATATGTTGATTTGTTTGGCCTTGATTGTTAGTTATCAGTCTTTTCCATGGTTGGCCTAAGTATGAATGTGTCCAAATTATGAATGAAAGGATCTCATATATACATGTTTAACCCTAAATTTAGATATGTGGGGGTTTTAGGGTTAATAAGTTCATATTATATTTACACAAGGATGGTTTATTAATCTAATAAGCAGGGCAATTAATAGAAAACTCATACAATAATATTTTAAAACTATATAACTAAGATTGTTAAAAATAGTAAAGTAAAACTATTAATAGAAATTATAATAAATTAGAAATAAATGATACTTAGTTGGTTTACTATACACATGCAAGTCTAGACTAGAATAGGTTGAAAGTGGATTAGAAGATGATCCTAGAACAGATGTCTAATTATGGGAATCTCTTTTCTATGGCCTCATATACTTGCATTGGATCGTGATAGTTACATCAAAATGGGTGGAAAACTATGCCACAAGTGTCCAATATTGTCTAGATCTGGATGCAACCAATTAGAGCCTTTTGGATTTTTTGTCAACTTTTTTTTGATACTTTTAGATCATTTGCATATGTTGTCTATCTTTATGAAATAATCAAACCCTAGCTCTTCACTCTTGAAGTGATTTTGGTAAAAATGGGTTAGTGGGCTCACAATGTCGAGTTAACCCCAAAGACCCCTCTGTCAATGGGTTATATCTATTTATTTAATACTCTAAAGAGGGCCTCAAACCAATGTATTTTTCCCCTATATGTTGGCTTGTGTGTGCACAAGGGTGAAATGTGTGATAAGGAAATACATGCAATGACCTAGCTTATAACTTGGCAAATATGGTAGGTTTGATCACTTGAATGCTTGATTGAGTGCTTCTTGTTGTATTGCCTTATGAATTGTATGTGATTTTCTAGGTGAGGATTGAATGAGGGTTAATATTGTGCATATACCAATCCATTTTTTAAAAATATCTCAAATTAAAATAATTAGGTTGACCTTGAATATATGTTTCTTTTGTATATTGGATGACTTTTGAGCACTTGAAAATTTGTAGGAAAATGGACACTTGCATCAACAAATGTGTCCACCTATGATGCAAGTGTCTAGAGAGTTATAAAATAGATACAGGTCTAAAACTAATAGCGAAGGATAATAATAAGGTTTAGATATTTTTTCATAGTATAAAAGACCTAGATCATCAAAATAATAATGGTCAGACTAAGAAATAAGCAATTAGGTACAAAGAGATAGTGAACGGGAGCCTTTCAACAATAAGAAAATCTGGAACTAAAAGGTATAGACATGATAGGTATTTTCTAAGTGTAAAATATTGAGGTACTATATAAATAAAATTTTAGAATCTATATTTCCCCCCTTTAATCTAGTAATAAAATTGCTAGTTTAAAGGAAAGAAATGTGTACTTGGGTGTGTACAACACACCTTATCTTTGCGTGAGCTAAGCATGAATAATTTTTGGTGACTGGTCTATAACAAAGGACATGTTACAATATATAATCAGTCCATGAAATATTAAATTGAAATAATTTTAAATGCTTGAATGTCAAAATCACAAGGTTAAGAGTACACCTATGTGTCAATGCAACCATCTTGCCTTTTGGCAATTTGATTTTAAATTACTACTCATTATGAAGCATTGACACTGAGATTAGGATAATTTTGAACCTGCAAGTTGATGTACATATAGCGATTGGAGAATAATATGCCCCCAATATTGAGTTACAACACAACCATTGAGCTTGTTTCATCTCAATCATGCAACCCAAATATATGCATAATCTAGTAAGTGTGAGCAATTTAATCAACTCACACTGTATATATGGTGAGGGTGGATGATTTAATAAAATCCAACCTATGATTTTGGTGAATTTATATGATTTAATAAAATATAAATTATAAGTTTGGTAAGATTGATTAGTTTAATCAACTCAACCTTCCAAAGGTAAAACAACTACTATAGTGGATTGGCTTGATAATAGTCCATAAAAATACATCCTATTATGATAACAGTCAATAATAGTGTTTGAAATCTATAAATTGATTTGATTTTTTAGTTTTAAGTGTCTTTTACATGGAATATTCACCTTATATATGTCTCAATCTAAAATCTAGGTATAATAATAGTACTAATGTATAGAATGTTTCCAAAATTATGTATCTAAATCATATAAATTTGAAATCTAGTGAATTTGAAATAGGTTTCAAGTGTGGGATACATGTTTCTATGCCATACCCCCACTTAATTTGTAGAATTTAAGAACTAGTGTAAACTTGTAGAACATTTTTCTATAACATGCCTCCTTTATAATTTTGACATGCTGAGTATTGAATAAGTGTGGATTTCATGCCTTTTTGACATGCCCACACTATAATCTAAAACTATGAAAATGTGGAAGTCATGCCTCTATGACATTTCCCCATTGTACTCTAAAACTATGATAATGTGGAAGTCATGCCTCTATGACATGCCCCCACTAATATCCCCCCTAGTTTGAGGTGAGTAGAAGTAGAATCTGGTAGTTACATGATGTATTTCTCAAGTAGTGACAGGTGGACACATGGTGTGATCTTCCTGAGGAAGATATATGGACATCCATTAATAAATAAGATCATGACCTTGATCATATAGACTATCCATTTTCAAATTTTAGAATGTGGGTAAAATCTTATCTATGCAGTCAAGGACATTGACAAACTACCAAGTGTCCAGTCCTTTGGTCATTTAAAGTGCCATAGAGGTAAAAAAAGCATGCTCTCCCCACACTCCCAGCACATAATATCTAAAGCAAAGGCACACCCATCCAAACTTCAGATATCAAATCACTTAAGTACAACCTCATGAATTCATCATTAGTAGCTCAACTAACCTTTTAGGACCATAGTATTAGGTCCACATCAGACCTCTCCTTGATGTTCCTTAGTGGACCATGAATTTTTGTTCCATCTATTTTAGAGATGGGTAATCTTTTGAAATATTTTCTTACCATTTCAGGACATGATGGCCAAGAGTGGGGTCTCATGCCTCTCAAAAAAATACCCATATCTCCTTTCTATATATATTGTTACTCGATATGTTATAAGGGTTGGATCTATTTGTAAACAAACACTGTTAGAATAATGCAAATTTTAATTTTTTATGTAAATGTGTTTGATTGACTTGATGGCCTTCTACTTTATTTATAATTTTATGTATTATCACTAGTGTTATAGGACTATAATTTATGCTTGCCTATAGACTTTATTCATTAACTAGGATGTGATTCTACTATTTTAGTTAAGTTATGTGATTCCTTTCATTATTATTTAAAAGTTTCTAGGTCTTATGTGTGGTTAACTACAGACTCATTCATTGTATATTTATTAAAAGTGATCTTAGAATCAAGAATTTACCTTCCACTCAAACTCTCTCCCTATATTACTAGATCTTGAATCCATTATGAAACTTAACATACAGTGGTATAACTTTAGCTAAGCATGTTTTGGTCATAGAAGCATTTATGTTGTCCCTTTGATCAAAAGGATTTATTTTTTCCTTACCCTCCCTCTCTTTTGATGTGTATTTGTGAACAATTGACCTTTTCATTTATTTATAAATAGTGAAGGGAAGTAAAGTAGATGTAAAAGTTCTATGAGTCGATGAGAAACTTGATATTGGACTTCTAGTGGTAGAATTATGTCTCTTTGATATCTAATCCATATAGGCTACATAATGGATCCCCATACCTATAATTCATTCCATATATTATATTAATAGAAATACTAAAACAAGAGGACTCATCACCCAATTATTCCTTGAGCTCACTCAACACATCTATCCAATAGGTACAACTAGGGGTGAGATATTAGACTGAAAAATAGATATGTAAACAAATAGGGTAAAGTGTGAAGATTAATAAAATGTATACACATGAGTCTTTTATGTCTACAATATGTATGTTAAGCATGGAATATACTGAGAGGGGGGAGGGTGAATCAGTATATTATATATCTTATAAATCTTTCCCTTTATCAAATTCCACTTAATCAAACATTCAAGATATGCAATAAAACTCAAACAATAAACATCACACAAGATAAAGAGAGACACCAGATATAACGTGGAAACCCAATGTGGGAAAAACCATGGAGAATCAATCTCAAATATATTCGTGAGAACAAACCCACAGGTGCACCATACCCCTTTGCCAAGTACAAACCTCAGCTATAATTTGTGAGCACCAACCCATAGGAGCTTCAAACCCCTTTGTCGAGCACCAACCTAGCTACTATTCATGAGCACCAACCCATAGGAGCACCAACCCCTTTGACGAGCACCAACCCAGCAACAATTCATGAGCACCAACCCACAGGAGCACCAACCCCTTTATGTATACCACACACCTATCTCTCAATGTTACTATCTCAACAAATGATAGATCAATACAACATCTCCTTCCTCTCTCTCACCTTTGCTCTTCTAAGCTAGATATAACAAATACAAATCATATTCATCTCTCACAACTGCTCTTCTAAGCTAGATATCACAATATCAAATCAACCTCTATCTCTCACATTACAAATGGCTACTCAAGCCTTTATTTATAGCTTTCCAAATGACCTTTGGCCTTCCCCCTTTGTGACCTTTCAATCCTCATGGAAAATGGTGCCAATCTTGGATGACCCTTCATATCCAAGCATTTGAAAAGTCATGTGGTGACCCTTCATGACCAAAAACGTCCTTCCCACTTTTGTCCTTATCTTTGGTGACTTTTCGTATTCCTCAAAGTGTCCCTTCATGATAAATTATGCCCTTACTCTTTTGTCTTCACTTGGTGACTCTTGGTATTCCCCAAGATGACTCTTCATGGGAAAATGCGTCCCATCCTTCTTTTGTCTTTATCCCGTGGCTCTTCGACTTCTCCATGGGCCCTTCTTTTGTCTCATATGCAACCAAAAATATATTCGTTAATATTAAATAAATATTAACTCACATTAGCCAAGATAAAAAATATTAAATGCAATGGGGCCTTTATCACCAATAATTCTAAACCTTTGACATCAATGACAATATTTCCAATATTGTCAAAATTGTTGTTTCCAAGTGTCTAATACCAAATTTAGGTATCTACACTAAGAGTAATTGTGGATAATTTTTTGATTGATATAAAAATTAATGCATTAGTAATTAAATTCAAACCACCAAGAAATTAAAAATCATCTAAAGATTAATATTTAGATATCTAAAGTTTGGAGATAAAACCACCTTTATTTATTAAAGTGGGAAAATGTCAGTATAAAATGAAGTGCAAGTTTAGATTATTGAATAAGAAAGGAAAATCACTTATTAATCCAACACAAATCATTCCATTGGAAATAATAGTGTTTATTAATGAGGCTGTGACACAAATATAAAATAAAAATGAATAAGAATTAGATAGTAAGGGCAAGCTACACATAGAAAATAAAATGGGAAAGTGATGGATCTTAAGGAAAATTCATCCTTGAATGATACATCTAAAGTGAAGTTATGTATAATTTTTACATGAGTAAATATATCTTGGATAAGAGGGTCAAGTTATACCCTAATTCTTGTTCAAATAATTTTTTGAGTGATAATTTTGGTTTGAAAGAAACTTAAAAAGGAATTTTGAGTTAAGTGACTTTCGATGGAGAAATTGCTACCACACAAGCTATTTAAGTAAGTGTTGGAGAACCTAGATAATAGGTAGTATTTTTTACTACTATGATCCCACAAAATCCTAGTGTAAATATTTTATTTTAACAATGAATTAATCACCCAAGTTCACTAGTTGGATTTCCAATCCCATAAGGATAGAGGGATGTCATGCAAAAACTATTGAGACATGCAGAAAGAGGATATTGAAGATGAGACGCCACATGAGTGAGTGGGTGCAAAACCAATGGTAGAAGTAGTAATCATAGATAAAAAAGGATAAATATAAAGATAATTAAATACCATAAGACCCAAAAAAAGATACACAAGGATATGTATAAGAGGAAACATTGCACAAAATGAATAGTGGCAATCAGAAGATGTCTAAGAAATAAGGGTAACATATTCTACAAGGGTAGGAAGTTTAGGTATTGAATTGACATCCTCAAGAGTATCAAATGGGATGATTAGATGTAGAAATTTTTCAAATGGATAATTGGAAATATCATATACTATTTTTTTATAGTCAAATTTATGAACCTAAGTTCAAAGTCCCAATAAATACATTTGTGAAGGAGAATGCACAAGGAGAGGAAATTGAAAGGGGAAAATAAGTAGAGATGAAGATGTTTGATACTATATGAATGAAATTATAGGTTCCCATGTTGTCCTTATTGAATTTATCCATGGAAATGACAAAATAAGTTTTTTTTAGGTAAATTTCTTGAGAACTTCTATAAGGAAATAGAGATAGAACAAAAATCTCCAAAGAAATATGAGGACAAAGTTTAGAGGTTAGTAGAGTTGGTTGAAGTAGAGTTACCACAAGTTTATGGGGATTTTGATGTTATTTATAACTCATCCATCGAGACATTGGGTGTGAAAATATAATACTTATTATGTACAACATTAACACGAACTTAAACTACTGAAGAAGAGAAACTCAAGGTAGAAATAATATGAGCAGTAAAGGAAATTAGTGAAGGACATATTATAAAATTAATTTGGATAATGAAGAAGTGTTGAAAAATGTAATGGATGATGTGCAATAATTCATACCTCAAGTTAAGTCAATAAGGGATTATTGGCATCAAGTATAGAATGAATTAAAATCCAAAGTGGTCAAAATTTGGGTTGCACTTGTAGGTAAACTAACCATGACAACATCAAGCAATAATCTATTTAAGGTCAGACCAAAAACATGTTATATGGGAATGTTTCCATTAGAATTGCAATTAAGGTAAGCATGCAAAGTTTTTATAAGACTCGATGCAAAATTAAGATGTCTTAGATATTCTTAGATACTTTTAAAGTGCATATTTGAACATCATGCACATAAAATAGGGCATATTACACATGGATCATGTTGTGCACTATGTGGGATATAATGAGCATAAATGTGATAAATAAACACACTTGGGAAAGGAAACACAATGAAAGAGGATTTGACACATGGTGATCATGTAGACAAGGAGAGTGTGGAATATGCAATATTTATCTAGGTTGGACAAGAATATTTCAAGAGGGAAAATGAATATGCTATTGTGCAGGATAAGTGGAAGTATCAATAATGAAATATTATAAGATGTGAAAACAATTTGCATGATAGTTGGTGAAATAAACAAGTTAATAAAAAAATAGCATATTTCTAATGGATCTAATATAAATATAAATAAGGACCCTAGGATCTCATTTGAGACATCCTAGGTTCATTATAAGGTGGACTTTTTAGAGTTACCAAATCAAAATTTCTTGTAAGGAGCTTGGAGCTAGACTTTGAAATATTAAGATGTGAAACCTTTGTAATAAATTCAAGTGTAAATGTTAACCTCTAATGGTGATCATTGTGATAATTATGCTTTGTAATGAGATGTAAACTGATGTGAATATATATAAAGGAAAGATGGATTCTATAGATATGATGTATCTTGTATGACTAATTTTTTTTATGTAAAATATGTGTGTATTTTTATTTATGGTATAAGTTGATGTGTGTGTTTGTATATTTATACTTTATTCTCATAATAATTTTATTGGTTTCTCTTGTTTCACCTCATGTGATAATTATTTGGGCTGAAGTGATAATTCTAGAATTTCAAGTTTGAATGTCCTATTTTTTGTGGATAATCTATCATGCATGTGGCCAAGCGCTCGATCAATAAAAATCACAAGAAATTGTATGCTCATAGTTGAATAAATGTTATAAAGAAATTGTATGCTCATAGTGAAGTGTGATTACAAGAAAGGCTACACCTTCTCTCCCTATGTATATTTAATAGAACTACATTAAGATTATTTAAAACCTTATTTTGGTACAAGATGAGGATGTCACAAGGATTGAAGTGATATATATGCTTTGTAGACTCAATATGTAGGCTCCCTCACAAGTGTAGCAATCCATTTAATCAATGAATGGCTCAAACTTATGAAAGGTTCTCCATTTTATTCAAAATTGAATATCACTCGGTAAATGACTAGGGATGACTTTGTAGATATACAAATCTCTAGGACAAGATGCAAAATCATTGACAATGGAATAATGCAATTAATGAAATAAAAGGCATGGTAAATTAGGCCAACGTAGAAGGATCCAAAATAACCCAAGGGATGGAATTGGATGGTTTTTAATTATGTACTTGAAAAAATTGATGGACTTCCACTTCCATACCAAGGTCAATAAACTTTGGGAATGATGATGCAAATATGTCAAAAAATAGCCTAATATACACAAGTGGACCAAGTATGCCAACACACAAAATATATCTAATTGAAAAGGGTCTTACACCAAAATTAGGTGTCTACATAATTTATCTACTTTGATGTGCATATGTAATGTGATTGTATGCATGAATAGAAGTAAAATAATAAATTTAAACATGCACTTTCACTTACCTAGGGAAGGAAGAAGTAAATAAATGCTCGAGAGGAATTCCAACCACATGCAATGACATCTTTTGGTAAATATGGATTTCTCTTGTAAACAAGTGCAAGAATTAAAATTTTGTAACATATTATATCAAATTTAGAAAAACCAAGAGAAAACAAAATCATGAGCATATGAAAAAATACACATGATGGTGCATAAACAATGTTATCATATCTAGTAATTGTAATTGAAAACAAAATAATCTCATGATCTTCTAATGCTTTCTTATGCTTTTCTCAAGGACTATATATTTTAGAATATGTCCTGACAACTCAACTTCACTTATTAATCTATGAAGTATACACTTGGCCATTTATGGCACCTTCTTTTCGATCAACTTTGTGCAATTCGCTTAATCTTGAAAAATGTAAATGTAAAATTTGTAAATATATATGCCCTTCTTTGGAGGTGAGTGATTTTAAAACATATTACTAAAATCACACATCCCAAAAAAAAATGTTATGCCCACCATAATTCATCAGTTAATAAAGTTTAACTAGTTAGAATCCTTAAAAAAACATTAAAAACACATGTATGTAATTATCATAAAATATCATCATGTCACACTCAATAGTAACATGCATCCTCATGTGAGGATGAGGGAGTGAGGGGAATAAACTACGCCCTAATGTAAGCTCTGTATACACAATATATATAATAATAATCTCAAGGAGATAGATAAGTATATGATGCCCCTAATGGCAAAATAAGATAAAGGAAAAAATAGCATACCCCCAATGTAGTAATGTTCCTCTAGGAGGATTAGATAAAGCATTGAAGAATACACACAATAGTAGTATGTCCAAATAGATGCATGGTAAGGGTCATGGAAATGTAGGCACCAAGTATAATAACCCAAAAATAGTAATATGTGTGATATGAATCATGGCATCAAACTAGTATTTCACACAATATAAATGTTTATTCAGACACACAAGTATGTATCCACGCATAGTAATAATAAACCATCATATAAGGATATATGACTCATAAGCAATGACAATATGACAAAACATTGACAAGTAACATGCACAAGCACACAAGCATAAGCATGCACAAATAGATAATTAACAATCACAAGGATGCAATAAAACACGTAATGTAACACTCATTAATAAATAGTCAATAAATACTTATATTAAATTATTTTCTCTTTGTTTCAAAGCCTTATAATTTAAAGTCTTTAAAAAACATTTAAATTAATCATGCATAAACTTTTGTATAATGTTGCTTAAGGAAGGAAGTTAACTCTTTCAATCCTCGAGCTTAGGAAATAAGAGTTTAGGAATTATTTTAATCTATAACTAAAAAATTTTACTCAAATGTAACTCTTTATTTTCCTACATCGAACATCAAAAGTAGGTTTTTTTGCAGGAAAAAAACATGGTTAAAAAGAGTTAAAGGTGTTTGATAAAAAATTTGAATTTTTTAATGTTATGAAAAATTGGTTTATTATAATGCTAAAAAATATTTTGAGTTATTATTAAAGTTAGGTGGTTCTTAGAGTTCATTTGGGAAAAAATAAACTTACTTGAAAATTCCTTATTATTTTCTTTCAAATTATTTTTTATTTTTTAATTTAAAAATTATTAATAAAATATATATAATTAAAAATAAAATATATAAATTATATTTATTTTTAATAATAGTAAATTTTCTTTTTTTTTCTAGATGTTAGAAAATTTGAATTGTAAATTGTTATTATTTAAGAATAAACAAAATATTATTTATAATTGTTATAAAGGTTTTTATTTTTACTTGAAAACTATATTCGTTTAATAATTTTAAAAATATATTAATTAATAATCTCATTTTATATACATCCTAAAATTATTTGTCTATAAAACATATTATATCACTTTTTTTCAAAATAAAAATTTTAATGTTCAACATACTCTCTATGAAACATATTATGTCACCATTTTCTCAAAATAAAAATTTTGATGTTCAATATATTCTTAATAAAACTTCATTCTTTACCTTTAGCCCACTATAATTTACCACTATATAGTAACATGTATCTTAATGTTATCTCCATATATATAGTTAGTCTCAAGTACTTATGGAAGAAGTGGATTATATATTAGCCCATTTATTCATATTGAGAATTAAGCTACAACAGGAAATGCCAAAAGTTCTACAAGTTAAGTTATTATAAATACTGCTACTAATGTTCAACAACAAAGAGAGCACCAAAGTAATTGGTACAAATAACATTCGTAATTAAAGTGGATTTTGAGCTAAGGTAAGGTTCCTATATATATTAAGTTATTAAATTATTAAATTTATATAAAATTTTGGATTTGGTAGGTGAAGTAATATTATAATTTTAAATTTTTCTAATTTAAATATTGTTATGGACTTTCGTAAGTAAGACTGTACATGATTTTTGAAGTGGCTCAATTTTTATAACAATCAACACAATAATTAGCCCCATAGTAATCAAACTATTTCTTCTGTATCATCCATCACTACCACCTCATCGTTGGGGGCACTAGCCATATAAGAACTCTCAGTCAATTTCTTCCTCAACCTTTAAAGCCTAAGCTTGACACCACCCACTAAATCTACCACATGATTACTTTTCAAGTGCCTCTATATCACTGTAGTAGCCACTCGTCTAGGATTTTTTGCCAACTAAGGAGGGGTTGGATCCATGCCTCAAATAATTATTTTTGCCAAAAGTTTCACAACATCCACATGAACTCAATTGTGTATGGCTTCCTTCCACCATGCCAATTCTAGAATGAGGCCCTTGAGTTGAGCCATAGGTGGCATGGTTAGGAACTAGACTTTTGTATAATCATTATCACAAACCTTCTTTTGGATATCCTCCATGAAACCTACCATAATCATAAACTTGGTTTCCAATGCTCTGAAATATGAAAGTGGCACCAAACCAATGTCATTCGGCCCAAAAAAAAGGTAATTTGGGAAAAGGGCCCAAAACCACCCTTCAAATTTCCTCCAAAAGTTCAAGATAGTCATCAGGGATCACAAAAAATGCCATAATTTTACAAACATATTTGTCCACCATTAAATCCATAATATTTGTCATAAACATAGTGTCCAACTCAAAATTTACCCTACTACAGATACTTTACACCACATAATCATCTCCTAGGACTGTCAAGATGGCCTGCAAAATCTCCTCAATGGGGACTTAGAAGATGTGTTTGATCTGAGTTTTATAAATACTGCCATCGAAAACCATTTCCCTTGTAGAACTATTGCCAAAGACCACTAATGTCCCAAGAGCCAACTCCACCTTGCATTCCATGATGTTAAAAAACCAGACAAACCTGAATGCCAATGCTCTACCCAAGAAATAACTAAAGTGCATAAACTAGGTTGAGGCACATCAACTCACCCATGGTGATAATAATGCAACCAACCACCACCTTGGTTCACAAAGGTAAATACATTGTGAAATAATGACACAACCTGTAAACCAATGGTGGGAAATTAAAAAAAATTAAGGCTATTATCGATCAATAGTTTTTTATTTGATTTTTTCTTAATGCATAAATTAATGGTAAAAATCCTAGGAAAATATTCCCAATTAGGCCTATGATTATCCACATGCAACTCCTCACTTTGATCAATCCCATAATTGGCCAAAAAATTAGTAGCTAAATTGGTTTCTCTATAACAATGTTTGCACTCCTAAGAAGAAAAAATGTCTAAGTGGTCCTAAACATTAGACAAAATGTTTACCAATTTCTAGAAGATGGTTGACTTTTTCTTGAGAGCAGAGATCAAGATTTATGAGTCACATTTAATGATAAGTTTATCAATTTTACATTGCAAAGCTAGATCAATCCCAGTTGAAAGAGCCTAAGACTCAACTTTGTTATTCTTGCCATCCATTAATTTTCTTAAAATAGCTATGATCAATGAACTATTGTAGTCCCTTATGATACAACGTGCTCCACAAGCACCTAGATTTCTCCTTGAGGCTCCATCAAAATTTATTTTAAACCACCCTAGCAGATGAAGAATCTAGGAAGACTTATCCTTTCTACAACTTTTCCCTAAGCTTAATAATAGCCCATTAATAGGTGGATGGCCAATAAACATCCATTTTGTGCACATTTTCATATCCCAAGATGCAATACAAGCATTCTTACATTTGATCTTGGAAGAGATCACCTCTAAAATTACAAGTTATAAATCCTTTAAATTTGCATCAAGAGATTTTTATTTCCATTCAAATATTTGTTGGTTTCTTTCCTTTCAAATCATCCACACAAGAATTACAAGACTAACTCTCCAAAGTCCATAAAGAGAATTCTTACAATCGCTAATAGGCCAAGAAGAGAATGCATTAAATGAAGAAGAGGGCCAGACCCATGACCATTCTAGTTTATAGCATAACCAAGCCCAACACTAAGTAGTAAAGAGACACTCATAAAGAAGATGATTAGAAATCTCTTCCTCTACTTTGCAAATAATGTAGTGAGAATGACCATGAAAATCAATTTTGGCCAACCTGTCTTAGGTGAGGATATGGTTTGGGATTGCAAGTCAAGTGAACGCCCCTACTTTCTAGAGCCCAATCTTGTCCCAACATAAGAATCTTTCCTAGCTTGGCATATCATCAGTGATATCTACCATTTGATAGCCAAGACTCATTTTATAAATGGATAATTTGGCTCCAATCTTATGAAGTGAGTCCTATTTGAAGTTTAATAATACCTTACGATTCCTCAATCCATCTTAAAAATGTAAGCATTGTTCAACTGGGATCTCTAAAGCCTCAAAATTATTCCAAACCCAAGAGGACAAACCATTGTTTTGATGAATTTTCAAATAATTCTCAACCAAAACACCCCATGCACCAATAAGAATATGTTTAGCCTCCTCCAAACGTAGAATATCGTAAAGAGATTTATGACCATTACAAGAGTCCTCCTAAAACTTCACAAATTGACCATTATTGATGGTCCAGGAAACATGCTCTTAAATCAAAAACCTATAATTCAATAAAAAATTCTAAATGTGTGAACCTTTTGGGTGTGAATAAGGAATCTAAGAGGGGAGATTAGTATTATGTTAGTAATATAAAATCAAATCTAAATAAACACGTTAAACACTAACACCTCTAACCTAGACACTAGGGATAGCATAGGTAACAAGCATGTATATGAAACATAACTAAAACATAAAAGAAAACCTTCTACCTTCCTTGGAGCTCCAAATGGTCTATATAAATGGCTTGGTCAGATTGTGCATCAATAAATCTTCTTCAATAGAGCTTTGTCAGCTTCGCCTTTCCTTGGCACCTTGGTTTCACTACTTGGATCATGAATTTGGCATGGTAATATTACATGCAAGACTTATTTTCATATATTTTTGCATTATAACATGACACCAATATATATTAAACATCAATTGGTATGGCCTTGTATTTATAACCTCAAGAATTAACTCTCACCCAAGATGAGTTAAGGTTGAGCTGAGACTAACTTTGGTTGAGTTGAGACTGACTTTGGTTGAGTTAAAAGTTGTCATGCAATGATGATTTTTAGTTACTATTCATAGTTCTGAAATTAGATATTTTGGAATATTTGGAGATATTTGGGAATATTTTAAGATATTTTGATAACTCATAAAGGTAATAATGAAAGGCTTGATTTTTTTTTTAGAATTGCCATTTTTTAGATATTTATTAATTATAAATGGATAATTAAACTAAGCATTTAATCTTGTTTAATTAATTAATTTTGATTAGCCTTTTTGCTCTTTTAAGATTTGATTAAGTGCCCCACTTAATGGGTCCATAGGCCAAATTGAAATTTGTAATGTTACAAGGTGATTGGGGGTGAATCTATGAGAGGTTATTATTGCATACGGGCTAATATCTCAAATAGGGATGCCTCAACATGATTCTTAGAATTGATAAATGATGCATGACTAAATTTGAGACATTCAATGATTCTTAGGCTTAATTTACAATGGTTTGTAGGAATCAGTTTGAAGTCTAGTTGGAGGCCAGTTGTACTTAGAATTGGGTATTTATAGTTTAACCCTATTTGGGAAGGCATTGCAAGCTATAGGCATAGTAACATATTCTCAAAGAATAAAAAGGTTATTAAAAAGGAAAGAAGATAAAGATTTGAAGAAGTTCAAAACAACATTTGGGAAGACTATAATGATGCCCCCTCGAGGGAGTGGCCAACACATACGATTGATAGACAGTCCCTTAAAAAGAAACAAGAACAAGAATGAAATTAACCTATGAGTGAGATTAATCCAATCAAGATAATGCTTACATTCATTGATTTAAAAAGTATTGATTTTCTCAAAGGTAGTTATAATCAGCAAAAAAGGTTGAGACACTTATTTTCCCAAAGGTGATTATAATCAATGGCACAAGCATAGGCCCTAGTAGGGTGGACAAGCAAAATAATGATTTACCCATAGGCAATTATAATCATTAAGATGACTTGGATAGAAAAATGTTATTTTGGTTATGCCACAGTAGGGTAGATTAGCAAACATAACTCAAGGATATAACATGTCATTCATATTAAATATGAGTGGAAACAAATGTAGATACGATGGTCTAATGACTAAAGAAGCCACAAACAACTAAGCACATAAAGATGTGCAAAGTGATGAAAGAGATGATTAGAAACATAAAGTTGGCCAAGCTGATCTGAGATAAGTCATGTATCCAAGTGTTGCCTACATAGTCTAAATAGACATCATGCCAATGTAGTTTACTTAGAAGCAATAAAAAAAGGAATGATGAATAGAATATAATAATAAGAATTGATCAATGTGAATGATTTGATTGTACCTACCAATGTGGAGATGCTCATCCTTATTAGCATTGATACAACTAGAATGTTCAATGGGTTGATTTGATAAAGGAGGGTGGGAGGATTTACCAAGGTTACTAAAATGAAGTTTTTACACCTCCATTACTTATAATATTTCCCAAGCTAACATTTATTGTAGCACATGATTATATACATCATGATATAAAACACAATGATGACTTAGCCATAATGTGCATAAGGATCGACACATGATCCAATAAATATTTGAAAACATACACCAATGATAAAAACCATGATGACAATGTTGACGTATGAATACGGATGGATTCAAGAACAATGCATAAGTAATCACTCAATGAATGCCATAGATTGAATTAAGGTATGATATTAAAAATCAGACAAGCAGGACAATAAATAAACAAAAAACAACTAAGCAAACAAACACATAGAAAGATTGAAATAAAAATTAATAGAAAGCATCTTGTTGTCAACTAATTCAATATCTACGCATGAAGGATCAATGGAATGATAAATGAGTGGTGCCCCCAAGCAAGGATACATGCAAAAGGAAGGTCACACCCCCAATGGCAGTGGAATAGATTGGAGCTAACAATGGATTTACCCCAGTAAGGCAGATCAAGGATGATTGACTAGGTTTAAATAGGACAAATGTTTGTGCATGTTGAGGCTTTATATTGCTCGATGAGATTATAATCCAATTTGATAATTTTTAGGATTTTGAAATGTTTTTGAATGCTTTTGGAATTTTCTAAGTATCTCAACTTGATTGAGAATTGCAAGACACATAAAGGTCCAACTTGTAAAATATTGAGAGCATGGCTTAGGTTTCTCAAAAAATGGTGGGAGCATTAGAAATGGGGTGACTAAGCTAACCTTAATGTAAATTAAGCACTAGCTACATAGTCCCATTAAGACCTCAAGTCACATTAATTTTTCCTACACAAAAAGTGATGAGATCTGATTAGGTAGCAATAAGTTATCAAATTTAGGCAAATGGCAACGTAATAATATAATACTTTTATTTTAGTATTATATTATTTTATAATATAATATAATATAATTTATTATAAAATATTATATTATAATTATATATAAATATAAATTATATATATATATATAATCTTCTATTTATACGTGTGACTATAAAGTAATAAATAAGAGTGAAAAAAGACTATTTACTAGTTAAATAGATTAAGGAAAAATTAGAAGAAAGAAAGAAATGATTCTGATTATAAAGTATGCATGGTTGCAAAACTGAGTTCCTTTGCTTTAGGGCTTAGATTCATCATATCTTATACTAACCCTAAATATTAAAGAATCATCTAGTCTCTCTGAGTCATTCAAAATTTATAGGCAAAGGAAATGGATATAGATGATGAGTGGATTATGTTTGGATCGAGATTTAAAAAGGAGAAAATAAAACTAGATATTTAAGTGAATTAAATTAGCTTGTGGCATCCATGATAAGTCCCCTATTCTATCAATGTTGTTGATATGCGAATGCATATCCATCATATTTGTCTTCGCCTTCCCTATCCAAAATGCATGCCTCTATTTATCAAGTTACATGCATCATTCCCATGACCATCAAAAAAAGTTTAATAAAATAGGTCTTACCTAAATGGGTTTACAAGTGGGAGTCACAAGTACAATATAGACGGTAATCATAGTTATAATATAGATAATAATAATAATAATATAGATTTCAAGGTCCATGATGTCAAGTAGTGCCTTGATTATGGTTTGCAAGGATACTTATAATATATAGGACCACCTTGTACCCCCATCATGGGGAGTGATCCAAAACTCATAAGTTTTGGTTGACAAATATTTCAAGAACACAAAAATAACACAGTAACAATGAATTCTCTGAGAAGAGATGTTTTATTACTCAAGATTGTAATACAACTATATGCTTATCTCTAGGAAGAGATGTCTAATTTCTATTTTAGGTTACATCTTCATTTATACACATTTTGAAAGTAGGGGGAGGATGTGGATTGAGGGAGATGAATTGGTTTGACTTCCATGATTTAAAATAATACAGAATTTGAGGAATTACTATTTTTAGACTGCACTACTAAAATTAAAATTTGGTGAAATTCCATTCCATTAGGTTTTTAGGAGTCAAACTTCATTGATCATATCTCTATGCCATCTCACTATGTTCTTCTCATTATTATCTTTCCAATGGTTCAAATGGTGAGTCAATTGGAGCTATGATGCAAAAGTTATGGCTCCCAAAAGTTTCATCATCAATTGGAGTGGAACCGTCACCTGAATTATCGCCTGAATTGTTGCCCAAATCATTCCTCCCTCCTTGAGAAGCAATGGTCCACATTAAGTCAATGTTCCTCATCAGGTGTGGTAGTTGTGTCTTGATTTGATTCTCTGTGAACCACTCACTTTGGTGGCTAAGCTGGCCCCTTTTGACCACCTGATAAAGCAGAATAGAGCATCCTCTTGTTGTCTTCATCCAGGTGTCCACAATCTGATCCTCCTCCACTAGATAAAAACTTTGTAGATCAAGCTTATCAATGTCCAATTGTTCTGCTATGATTGAAGTGTCCAACAGACGTGGATGATATGGTTTGAGGAGTTCCACATTGAATATTGGATGCAGACCAAGGTAGGCTGGTAGGTTCAACTCAAAAGCATTTTCTCCAACTTTTATGGTGATGGTGTAGGGACCATATCACAGAGGGTAAATTTTTATATGTGGGCCTGTAAGTCATTCCTTTTGAAGCTACAACCAAACCTTCTCACCCATAGTAAAATGGTGTGCAATCTTATGTTTGTCATGGCATTGCTTATACTTCTGATTCATCTTCTCCAAGATGTCATGAACTTGCTACTAGATGTGTTGCATTTGTTCAATGAACTTTATTGCTTTTGCTATCTCAGATCTTCCATGAGGTGTATGTTCCATGGTGGAGAATGGAACAAATATATCAATTGGTGCCATGGGTTGGAACTCGAAGCATACTTGGAATGGACTGTGCTTGGTCGAGCTATGCAAGGCCTGATTGTATCCATGTTGTATGAAAAAAATCCCCTCATCCCATGTACATGGATATTTGGATTGATACATCTGAATCATGTGAACAATCAAGTAGTTCACCACCTCTGTCTAACCATCAATTTGTGGATGGAAGGTTATGGACTTCATCAGCTTGGTATCCATCATCTTCCATAGAATGGACTAGAAGATGCTCAAACCCCTATTGTCTCGATCTAAGACACTGTACTTGGGGAGAACAAAATGGAGCCATACATGACTAAAATATAGTTGAGTAGAGATTAAATTCTTTTGACTCCCACTATCAAGAATGAAATGTAGAGGCTTACCTTTTACCCATAATTTGGAGTGGAATAATCTTTCCTTATCATCTATCCTTTCTTCACAGGTTTGTGATGAAGCAACGATGGTGTCAGGCTCAGCATCTACAATCTCTTCTTCATCCTCTTTGACTGTAGGTTGTGTATGAGATAGAGTAGTAGATGTCAAGTATTGTGACTTAGAAAGTAGTGACTTGATGGCTTGACATTCTTCTTTGGAGTGAGTTCCATTTTTGTGGTAATCACACCATTTTCTAGCCTTCCCCTTCTGGGGCTTCTTATCTTGAAACTCTTTTTACTTCCAATTTTGGCTTCATGTTTGACCTTCCTTATCATTTTTCCATTTTGAGGGTTGACTCTTCGTATTCTTTCTTCCATGATTTTGCTCAATCTTCACTGCAAACTTGTATACCTCACCGAGGGTTTCCAAATTGAAGAGTTCCATTTCCTCCCGTAAGTACCATTGTAGTCCATCATGATATTTGAGAGTCTTATGTTTATCACTTTCTTGGATGCCCAATCTTGAAGACAAAGAATGAAAAATGTCTGTGTAATCTTGAATAGATTGGTTCTTACCTTGGTGAAGTTATTGCCACTATATGTATAGATCATCATATGCTCCAATGGGATAGTATTCTTCCTTTATCACTTCCATGAAATCATCCTAGGTAGGTTCCACCTCAAGGCCAATGTCATCTATACTGAACCTCTTTTTGTACACTTCCCACCAATTTTTCATGGGCAATGATGCTTTCAAAAGAGCAAAAGTGATCTTTTCTCCATCGGTGAACTTATTTATAGAGAAGTAGGAAGAAAATTGATCCAACCAATTTTCTACTGCATCAGCATTGATTTTTCCTTCAAATGTAGGAATATCAAAATTTACCTAAATCTTGAAGGGTGTTGGGGCACTGAAAGGATGGTCCATGGATGAGGAGCTAAGAAGTGCATATGAGGAGCTCGAATTTCCCATCAAAAGTTGTTGGAAAATGTGGGCAAATTGTTGCACCATCTATGCTTGTTGTTGTTGGAGGGCTTCATTCACCATTTCCTTGAAAGGATTGGATGTCTCGGTGTCATCCACAACTTGAAGTCATTTAGAGTGAATAAGTGGATAGTTTAGAAACTCTATTGTTTTCCACCCAAGCTTCTTGTAGCCTGACCTCGTCCTCAGGATCATACACTCTCAAGACAAACTACTTTGATACCACTTATCCAAAACTTAGAAGTTTTGGTTGACAAATATTTCAAGAACACAAAAATAACATAGTAACAATGAATTCTCTAAGAAGAGATGTTTTATTACTCAAGATCATAATACAACTATATGTTTATATCTGAGAGGAGATTTCTGATTTCCATGTTAGGTTACATCTTCATTTATACACATTTTGAAAGTAGGGGGAGGATGTGGAAGGTCACCAATCTCAAGGGAGATGAATTGGTTTGACTTCCATGATTTAAAACAATACAAAATTTGAGGAATTACTATTTTTATAAACTTACTATTTTTAGAAAATTACTATTTTTATCCCTTAATACATCTAACATATCTCAATATGACTCTCATAGTTTGGCCATAGCAACTATGGGTCACACTTAAGCAACTACACCTTTCAATTAGACCTTAGTAGCTCTTATAGGTCTCATGGAGACCCATCCATCTCTTTAACACTTTTTTTAGAAAATTAAGAATAAAATAACACTTTCACATACATATATCCATGCATAACTATCTATATGTCCTACTTGAGTGACAACATCCATCACAGCACCCTTCTACTATGGCACAATTAGCCCAAACATCATTATGTACATACGATCACCAAGAATGAACACATAGTTAACTCCTAAGCCTTTGATCATACAGAATCTAGATTGGTTAAATCTCCATAATCCACATAGATGATCCTCATGAAGTCTAAAACACTCTCCAATATCTCAGTCCCCTTGAATTGTCCAAATACCATCATAACAAACTCAATTATCCTTCTCAGGTCACTTATAGACCATGAATTCATATAATATCAACTTTAGATTTCAATAACTTTAACTGTACAAATATTCATACCTTAAAATAAATATCTATGGACGTACCTTGAAGTTCTCTACAACTTTTCTTTTTACATTATGGTCAAATTCTACATATATCAAAAGCTATAGCACAAAAACTATAGACTGGTCTTCCCTCACAAATTTGAATATTTGAATTCCAACAGTCACTAAACAACTATTAAACTTTGAACATGTTGACCTCATCTTGTGCACCCTTGTGATATTGATCAAATATGCACCTCTTTTCAGATCAGCTAGGTCTTTATATTGTAATGCTCATCATTTTATCTTGATTAGAACTCCTATGATTATAACACTTGGCACCCTTGCATGCCTTCTAAACACTTTGCTTACTGTTAAATATCGAGCACGTGTCATCATCTCGCTACTTCCTAATAATTTGGAACACACATACTCTATCAATCTTTTCGAGAGTAGCCTAGAATATAACCTACTTAAACATTAGACACTTTGATATATTTGACTCAATACACATCATTTATTTTCATCTGTATGAACACCTACTCACTATTAGATCCTTATCTGGTCCTAATCTTTACCTTTTACAAATTTGGCTAAGTATGAAAACCTCTACTATCTGCGTAGAAGGCCAACTTTAAATCTTAATAAATTTTGTTGTGTTTAATCTCATGACCAAAAATTTAAACCACATGATCACCTTCATAGGGAAATCCATCCATATATTAAGTTGTTCCTGGAACCTTCACGCATGTGAAATATAATGCCATCAAACTACTTACTCGGTTCTACTTGAACTTAGACATTAAGCTCAAATCAATTTTGCACTGTATATCGATGTGATTAAACTCACACCATTAGATATCCTTTTTAAATTTGGATAAGTATGGGAAACCATTACAAACTACCTGGGAAGCCATATTTACACAGTGATATTTTTTGATTTGCTCAATCACATGACCTGAAACTTGGATCATAGCAACTTGGGACTAATGTGATCACATCCATATGAACAACTCCCCCTAACTTATCCATATATGGAAGTAGTGACATAATCAAACTTCTTACTCATATTTTTATATCATAGAACCAACTATAACAAGATGAACATAATAAAGAATCAAATGAATACCATGCACTTCCACAAGTCTCCAATCATCCTTGACCTCTGATAAGACCCCTCACACATGATCAATACTTCAGACCCATCCCTAATCATGCCAAAATTGAAGATCAACCAAGTATACTTCAATCATACTAGGAAAAACACATTGTACACTTTGTCATTGACACTTAGACTATCAAGACACTTCATCCACTCACCTGGACAACTCCATGACATCATTGAAAACTCTCCAACACTATATAGAGCATACCATTATATTCTCAAGCCTAAAAGTGAAAACAAAGGTATTGGAAAATGCTTAAATTCTAATGTAATTACAATCAATTGTGTTCATTAAATTTAAGGTCTATTAAGGTGAGTGGAGAAGGCCTAAAACATAATAACACAGTCAAAGATGCCTAAGAAACTTTGCACACAAGCTACGACCCAACCATGAGAGAAATTTGAGTTTTGAAAGTCTTATAGGTGTGACCATGCCTTGAAATTTGGTATAGATGTTAGTTATGACTTAAATAATACATACATGGTCTAATTTAGGTCATACTAATAGTGGACATATCCATTGTTTTGTCTCAAACTAGGCTCACTCTTTAGCAAAGGGCAATCATGAGACTTAAGAGATCTTCTTGGACTCAAAGAATGAAGAAAATATTATAGACCTCACTAAGGGATATTAAGGGAATGAATAAGTATATAAAAGGTCTACACACACTTCCTAGGTGGAAACACACTCAGGTTTCCATCCAAGTGCCCTTGAGGTCTAGTAAGAAGGAGATAACTCTTAAACCCCAACACCCTAACCAATGTATCTTGAGAATACATAGGGGTAATGAAGACTTCCAATGCATGTGGAATCATTTTAATGGATTTTATATAGTTTTATGAACTATTAAAAATAGTGGGAGTGACTTTTGAGACTCAAAACTTAAAGTACATCTATCTCATACTTGAGAAATACTAGGCAAGCTATCCGAAGAGTAACTTCAGATACTCATATCATTGCTCATAATGTATATGGGACCCATTAATGTTTTGAGGTGTTATATGGGTCCCTTAAAAATAATCTTGTGGCATTAGGAGAGAGAGATAGGGGTTATTCTTTATGAACAATTGTTAAGACCCTAAATAGGTCTTAAACCCTCCTAAAACCCTAGTTGTGACTAGTTTGCAGAGAAAGAGATCAAAAGCACATTTGATGACATATTTTTATCTTAAAACCTCTTATTTTTTTCTTAGGACTCCAAGGAGGTCCTGATCATGTACTTTGATGCTGATGTCACCTATATGGATTACCCAAAATAGCCTATTTTTGCATGTTTTTGGTGTTTTACAGGTGTTCTGAGAAGGGTAAATCTTCAAAATCATAGGATGAGGTAATTTTTGAGTTTATATATCTATCCAAGTCCAAAAATTTTCTCAATAACACCTATAAGTGACTAAACAAACTACATTTTTCAAGGTAGTCTAAACAAGCTTGTGAAGGGCTTATTTTTGGCCATTTCATGGTTTGGCTATAAGCACAATTTTGCATAAGCCCAAACTTAACTGGAGGTTTTTATTTTCATTTTTAAGTTTAATCACACACTTATTATATGTTTCACACATGCATGATGAGTTTAGATCCAAAATCCACTTTCTAGGCCTAAAGACCTAATTAGGCCTAATTGGCACAAGAGAAAGGCAAAAAAATAAGATTCCACTCAGATTCTGAAAATGAAATTTGACATGAAGATACAAGGATATAGAGGGTCCTATAATATGACCCTATTTTGTCAAGATAATTTGTATAACTCACTCACAAGGAGATTTATATGAAAAAAAGGTTATAAGAATACCAGGATTAGTGAAGGCTTAAGGAGCAAAATGAGTTTTTGGGAGTTAGTCCAAGAACAAAAATGGTTTGTTTCAAAACTAATAACATACTTTAATACCATTCATATATTTTATATGATTTGAAGAAGATGCACTTGAGTTTTGGGCCACATGGACCAAACTAGGTGTGGAAAATGAAGAGTTACAAAACACCTATGCACTTGAATGATGGAATGGAAGGACATAGGAGTTTATTAAGTCATTTCAAATGTTTAATGAGTGGTTTGAGATCAGTTTAAGGAAAATTCATGGTTAGAAGGTCAATTTGTCATTCCTTTCATGCAAAGAAGGGTAGTTTCTAAGATGTTAATCAAGGTGTCAAGCAACTTTGTAACTCCTATGCCACTTTGAAGGTTGGAGCTGATTCAAGAGTGAGACACATGGCCTTGGAGATTTTTTGGATTGTTTCATAACTCCTTTTCTTATTCTAACTCTCATGGACACTTGTCACTTATCTTCTACCACACCTCTCTCTCTCTTCTCTCTCACATTTTCTATATATTGAGCCATTTTTGACAAAGTTTGTATCATCCACCTGGGTATGGATAAGCCCTACCCATTTGTTCTACCTTTGATCAATAAATAAACTAATATTTTACCTCATTATATGAATACATGTAGTGATAAATCTCTAAATGGTTGATCTTATCAAGTGTAGATGTATGTCACCTTGTTTGTGTCCTATTTATCTTGCCTCATGTGGTTATTTATCTATTGCAGGTTGTAATTGGTGTCATCAAGGGTCTCTTGTGGGTTTTAAAGTGGAATTATTCTTCCCTCTTATCCTTACAATGCCTTACCCTTCTACAAAACATTAATGCAATAGGTTCATTATAGGATGTGTGTATGTTCATATTGTCTTGTAGTTCTTAGTGTATTTTGCAATGTGTGGTAGTGATCAACAAAGTTTGGTGCATCATAATTATAGTTAGGTTTATTTTAGTTATTTCTCCCCCTTTTCAAGGCAAGCAAGTAGTGAAAGTGAGCCTACGTGAATCATCAAGGGGAGCTATCCCTTCAATCTGGAGGTTTACCCCTACTATAGACAACCCACAAGTCTAGGGGTAATCCCATGTTTAACCAAATTTGGAGAGGTTTGAACAACCTTCTCCTAGGTGCAAAATTTGGTTATAACAGAACCCTACATGGTTTGATGAAGCATACAGGTTCTAATGCATTTTAGATATTTGAGGCATGGACTATATTATATAAACCCTATGGAGTATCAAAATCACTTGAAACAAGTGTGGAAATGTAAGGGGATCCATCTGGTTCTTCACTAAGTTCACCTTTACATTTTTAATCCAGTGGTAGAAGCACAAACAAGTAGTTTTTTGGGGCCGGATCTCACACGTGTGAATGAGTTAGGAAGAAATGGCCGTATGGGTTTGTTCACTTTTGTGCCAAGATCATATGCACCAAATCTTAGGTCCTCTACCAAAACACAAATGAAGTTGTGTGTGCAAAGTTGGCTCTTCAATCAGATTTCACTAAGTTTCCCTTAGCCATTTGAGCTAACCATCATTAGGACATGGACTAGCCATCTTGAGCATTAATTATTTTCATTTTAGAAACTCCCAGGACCAATGGATAAAATGGGTTTATCCTTTTTGACCTTAGAAACATCCCCTAAAAGTTTGAGGCCTTCATGACTTTTGTTTGAGTTATGAGCCTTTGAAAATAGACCTAAAATATGAGACATTTGCACCAATGTCAAATTTAAGGACAGAATGAGATAATCCTATCGATCTTAAATTTGATGGTTGCATAACCATCAATGACAATCATGAAAACATCATTTGAGGAGAGCAAGGATGCCAATTTTAAGGCCATAAACTAGCAATCAGCTTTCAAATAACAGGGCCCAATAGATTAATGGTTTGCATTGCATTGTACATTTAGATCTAACGATGAGCAGAGGTCAAATGGTCAAAAGCTCTTAAGGGCAAATGTGTACATGACAAGTGTTAGGGATGCATTCAATGGGTAGAGGATCAATGATCCACAGGGCTTCATATAGATTAAAATCGATAGAGTGAGTTGAGTTAACATGTCAATGAGCCAAGTCAATTTTTGATAACCAATTAGATTAAAGACTAGCCTAAGATTCTTGATGAAGGTTGGGAAGCTTTTTCTTACCATGGTCATAGGGTTTTATAGGGTCTTCTGACATTATTAGAGCTGGTTCAAATTCCATGGAGTGGTCTAGGTGGTGCAGTAAGATATAAGGAACACATATGTGGATCACCATTAAGGTTATAATATGGATCTCTAGTTCGTATTTTTCTCAAGTAGAGTTGTTTCTGCAATAATGTTCACCCTTTTAGGGAGGATCTGTGTATGTATATATAGGTTTTGATTCCTATAGAGGAAGGATGGGTCTTTTGGACTTGTTTTAATATAGAAGAATGCTTTACGTCTATAGGTCTGTACTGATATGGAAACTATAAGAAAACCAATAAACTTAAATTGGTTTTCCACCTATAGATAGACCTATGATTCAAGCATGAAGATAAATCAGAGGTGCAATTAATGCAAAAGATCTTTGTTCTTCAGCATGGCCATAATCTCGACAAGCAGCCACCTAAAAAAACTGAGCCATGATTTGGCCAGATCCATAAGTGTGATATTTTGTCTTCAAGTGAGAGATGGCATAAAATATCAAAGAAAAGGTCTAGTATTAGGAATTATAAATAAGAGCATTTAATGTATCCTTGAAACCTTTGGAAACCTTCTCACTCAACAAGCCACATGCAGCGTCTAGATTGATAAAAAAGGTGGCAATGTTTCCATGGGCTAAGGAGTAAAAAGGTAGTGGCTTAGGTTCATTTAATGACCCGAGATAAGTGTTCTTTTCTATTAATGTGCTCGCACATCTTTTCTTTCAATCTCTCTTCTCCTTTATATCCTGGTCTCATTCCCATTGTGGGGGTTCTCAGCTTTTAGAATTTAGATTTTTCTTTTCTGAGACAAGGATACTCATCGAAACTCTTGCAAAATTGTGCTCATTTGAGAAGGTTAAATCTTGTCAAAATATTGTAAGAACTACCTTTTGAAATAATAGGATCAACTCTTTACCTGTCTCTAATCTTAAATCAGTGTTTAGCATGCTTGTGTATGGTAAATTTGTGAAGAAGATTCTTTCTAGTTTGATGTCCTTTTGCTTGCCTCTTTGAAGGTGTTTCCAAACTAACTTGAAGGTCTGGATTAGTGTTCTGTTTGGGACCTCTTCCGTGAAATATTTATGCAATTGGTGAGATTGAGTAAGCCATAGTTATCTTTTGCTAATCCAGTGTGTGTTCAAACTCATGTGAGTGTCCATTCAACTTTGGTGCATCACCCCTTTAGATTTCTTAGGAGCCCTTATCATATTTCTAACCCTTTCCCCTGGGAAACATTAGTTTAACATTAATCTTAGGTGAGCATCAAGAGGAAGCTGACCTTCTTCGGAGGTTCAACCCCATTACAAGATACCCATAGCCTGGGGTCATCCCAATATTATAGCTTAGTTGGAAAGAACCTGAAAAACCCTCTCCAAGGGTGTGAATTAAGCCTATAATAGGGCCTTTTAATTGTCGAGAATGGTGAAAACCCATTTCAGGTCATTATTGTTTATCAAATTATGAAGCAATCATCACATATTTGATTAAAAAATCCATTTCGAATGCATTACGAGGTTTAATCGATGAAAAAGGAACTGTCAAACGATGAAGAAAATCAATATGGAAAACCCCATGGTGTTCAAGATGCGAGAAATGGTTTGCAAGCACAACCCTGTGTCAACCAGCTTTCGGCATTCTTGGTAAGTTAAATTTACAGAACTTTTTTTTGGAAGTATTTTAGATTTCATTTAATCATGAAATGGATGCAGGGTTTTTAAGGGTTTTGGGATGTTGCAGGGGGAAATAGATGCGTCTCAATGGGTCAATTTTACTTTGGAAGGGCTTTCTAATTGTTGAGAATGGTGAAAATCTATTTCAGAGCATTATTATTTGATCATATAGATTTGGAGACTTGTGGGATTTGTAACTTGTAGCAGTCCCCATTATTTGAAATCATTACTGAGGTTTGCAATCATCATTAAGGTTTATATTGACCAATAAAATAATAAATCAACATTTAATATTTCAAATAATTTTTTTGATAAATATTACGTTAGCTATATTAAAATAACCCCTCTCGTGACCAATTAAACGATGCCTAATATGCCACTCCTACAATCTAGCTAATTAAGATGATTTTGTTACGTTAGTAACAAAAAGTCCTCTCAATAGATAGGTACTTAAGCCGTGGCCCTTTGATAGTTTCTTATCAAAACACCAATATAAAGAAATTATAGGTAGCTCGCATTCTCCAATCTATCAACGTCTTTTCCCTTGCAAATCTGTCACGTTGAAGACATGATGGACCGAAGAAAGCAGATGGTGGGTCCCCGACAGCTATTTAGTGGGTCCCTATTAAGGAGGCAGCATTTGAGCCCATACCATTACGCCACGTATGCCTTAAACTCGCCGGCAACCCTGTCGCCGTCGTTAGTATTTGTTTTCGCCGACAAACGACAGATGGCGAATCCTCCCTCTCCTGACGTCACGTGCGCCGCCCCTACGCGCAGCCGGCTATGTATTGTTTATTTATTTCCACCGCAATTTACGTTTAAAACGCTTAAATCAATTCATATGACTGTCAAATTTAATGTTGATGG